>JARBWK010000015.1:3277192-3640108 GCA_030556195.1 Anolis apletophallus
GGAAAATTGATTACAGTCTAATGAAACATAAGTTAGCCCTTTCTACTCCTGGAGTTCATATTAAGAGCACAAACACGATCCTTTTGGTTTTTCTAGCAGCAACCTTGAGAGGTCACAAATGTGTGTGTGTGTGTGAGTGACTAAATATCCACAAGACCTTTACCAAAAGTGCAGACAGGGAGAATACCCAGCATGCCCAAAGCTTTTAATGTTACCTTTAGGGGGGTTGCAACACATGTGGTCACTTGCATCTGTAAAATAGTGTAACGGCACTATATCTACTATCTATTATATAAATGGGTTCATGTCATGTGATGTATACCTCAAACAAAGAAACCATACAACGCAGAAACACAATACTTGCCAACAGAAATAGGCCTCAAGCAAGGTACGTTTGTAGCAAAGAAAACTTCCCCCAAAACCTAAAAGGCCCCAAAACAACGAGTAAAAATAAAACTACATTTACCAGCATCCTCCGGGGCAGCCAAAGACTCACCCAGCCTCTACATTCTGAACAACATGATTGGCTGCCGATAAGGGCGGATTTGCATAACTGCTGTAACCATAGCAACGCTGGCAAGAGCCATCCAAGGCTAGGATAGAATGCTGAGAGATTTCAGTTGGTGTTTGAGGTTAAACTACCAAAACCAAACTCTGAGTGAGCAATTCTCAAGCAAATTCCTACCCACAATAAACGTCACAAATTCCAATCAAAACCCTTCCCACCTACCTTTAGGGACCCCGTACACTCAACACCTACAAACACCACAAACTAAAACCATTCCTTCCTTCCTAACAGGCATAAACTGACCCAAAAGACAAGCCATGCCTTCTAAAAATAACAGCATCGGACGACACACTCACAGCGCTACATACATTAAAAAAGGGGCAGAACAAACGCCAGAACAGAAACACACTGCGCAGCAGAGACACAGACAACAGGTCACTGCACGACGCACAGCTGAGAACCAAATGCAAAGAACTGCACGACAAGAAGAAGCACGCAGCCAGGAACAACAAAGACGCAGAAATGCAACACAACAGCAGCGCAGGAGAGCGCAGAAACACGACGTCGCAACACAGAAAACAAACTTCAAAAACACCACAACCAATTCCACCGCCTAGCCTTCAGATACAACGCTGCAGAAGACTACAGCATGGCGCCAGAGGCCGACATTGGCACCCTAACGCACATCTGCACACACTGCAAAGCCCTGAAATACCCAGCAGAAACACCGGGAATGTGCTGCCTAGCCGGTAAAGTCTCTCTACCACCACTTGCCACTCCTCCACAACCACTACAGACTTTGCTGAGTGGACACACTCCAGAATCAAAACACTTCCTCCGCTATATAAGACAATACAACTCATGCTTCCAGATGACATCATTTGGAGCACACATAGAAAGTGCGCAATTCATGCCTACATGACCCCACCAAGACCGTAAGTAACATCATTTCCAACCCTTACATCTCGCATCTCCTAAATAGGGCACAGCAACGCGTGCCCGGTACAGCTAGTTACATATAATAAAAGTCAGTGGTGCGGCCGAGCGAGCAACGGGAGGAATATGTGCTAGCATTTCGATTGGCTGCCATTGTGGGATTATTTGCATAACGGGCTCTGACTGGCCACCCTCAGAACTCCAACATTCTACGGCCCCAGACAGAGGGGATTGGCTGCCACTGAAATGTAATTTGCATAACGGACTCCCATTGGCCAACCACCCTCCAACATTCTAAGGTGACTCAGAGGGAAAAGGAAAGGCCTCAGGCAGACAGTTAGCCGGTTAACAGTTTTTTTTCCATTGGCAATGGGATGTTCATTTTCTGCGAGGATATCACTGCAGTGAGAGGGTTTCCTGATGTACTGAGAGCATTACTAGCATTACAAGCTAGGCCCCAAAATAGACAGACATCCTTCCAGCAAAGTGGCAGCATAAACATGTCTCAAAAAAGGGGAAAAAAACCCCATTGGAACAATCCCAACAACAGCAAAAAAAAAAAAAGGGAAATAACAACAGCAATCATGTGAGACAACTGATTGCCAACATGAGGAAAACCAACCAGCAGCTAATGGATCAAGCACTGCAGAGGCTCAAGAACAACGTCAACAGTATATTACTGCTGTAATTACACTGCTTATTTTATTATGTTTTATACTTACTATTGATGTATTTGAATTGTTGTTTACATGATTACACTGTGTTCAGGCCCGGATCAAGCCCCTTTGCCGCCCAAGGCCAAAGGGTCTGCCTCTGCCCCTCCCCGGCTCCACCCCTCCCCGCCCGGCTCTGCCCCTCCCCACCCCCACCTCCTCGCCGGATTGAAGGAAGGAGGGCGGGGCAAGGAGGAGAAAGAGGCGCCCTCCCGCCGCGCATCCTGCGCGCCGCCCACCCCGGGCGGGGCTGGGTTAGGGTTAGGGGAGGGGCAGCTAAAGGAGGAGGGGCAGCGGTGTGGCTTCTCCCTGCCTGGCGACGCCAAGCTAGGGAGGAGGCAGAGTGGAGTCCCGCCGCTGGCCCTCATTCCTTGCGTGGCGTGATGACGCAAGGGAGGAGGGGCAGCGGCGCAGCTTCTCTCCGCCTCCCTGGCTTGGCGTCGCCAGGCAGGGAGAAGCCACACCACGCCTCCTCCCCTTGCGTGGTGTGATGACGCAAGGGAGGAGGGGCGGCGGCGTGCTTCTCTCCGCCTCCCTGGCTTGGCATCGCCAGGCAGGGAGAAGCCACGGCACTAGCCCTCCTCCCTTGCGTCGTCACGCCACGCAAGGGAGGAGGGGCAGCAGGGCGGCTTCTCTCCTCCTCCCTGGCTTGGCGCCGCCAGGCAGGGAGGAGGAGGTGGAGAGAATTCGCGCCGCCGGCTCTCCTCCTTTGCGTCGTCACGCCCTTTTCAGGCCGGCTTTAGGAGGGAGGGCGGATCGGCTCCACGCCGGCGAGGAGGGGCGGAGTCAGGGGCGGAGCCGATCCTCCCTCCCTCCTAAAGCAGAGCTGAGGGGAGCAGAGCAAAGGGAGGGGGCGGCCGCACATGCACCCTGTTGCAGCTTGTCAGTCTGTGCGGAAGCTCAGTAGTCTTTCCAGTTTTAGACCTCTGCTAAATCACACAGAGCCAGAGTAAATGAAAACAAAACTTTACTCTTAAGTAAGCAGCTTTTAACAAAAACCAGCATTACAAATTAAACATAGTCCATTGCAGATATCTTACTCAAAGTCCAATGCATTATCAGCATGCATTATCTGCATCTTGGATGGTGTAAGAAGTCCTTTGTTAAATGGTCCAGGACAAGTCCTGTGGTAGATCCATGGCAGTCTTCATGATCTCCTTCTTCACACACAGTATCAAGGAAAAACCCTCCTCATGATATACTCAATGCTCAAGCTTAATTGCTTCATTGTCCAGGTGTTTCTCCTCAACACACACATTCAAACAAGAAGATCCTGCAATTACTTATCTAAACTTCATATACTGTAACATACCCCTTTTTCTAAAAAAAAAATTTTTGAATTTTTTTTTAAAAATTGGGGGGATTTTTTTAAAAAAGGGGGGGGGGGTCCGGATCTGCTGCCCCCCCAAAAGTGCCGCTCGAGGCCATGGCCTAGGGTGGCCTTATGGGTAATCCGGGCCTGACTGTGTTGTAAGCTGTTTTGGGTCCCATGAAGGAGAAAATTAAGAAGAAGAATAATAACATTAAAAAGAAATTATAAATAACAAAATGCTTATTATTATAAATAATAAAATTAAACTGGCCAACATTGTGAACCTAGGCAAAATGATGAAGTTGGAGGGGGATGACTTAGCATGATGTGCGTCCAACTACATCCTTACCCTTCTTACTATTAAAACAATTCTTTTCTTTTTAAAAAAAAACAAACAAATAAACCCCTTTTCTTAAAAAAACATGACCTGGACCAAACTTGGCAAACAGACAACTGGTAAGCCAATTTACATCCTGGTGCAGTTTGGAGGAGGATGGATATCAGATGATAGGATTGGCAGCACCTTCACCCATTTTCAGACACCACTGTGACCCCCACCAATGATCTGGACCAAACTTGAGTTTGATTAAGACATAGTGTAATATATGACTAAACTGATATTACCTAATACCCCAAAACAAACAATACCCTTTTCAAATAACCTGGGCACCTCCGGGTCCCCAAGCTAGTGTGGCTATTAGGCATGGTTTCGAACCCAAAAATCGTGATTCTAAAATCATCAATGGGGGATTTTTTGATTAGTAAAAGAAAGACTTTACAAAAAAATTTCCAAAAAGTTCTAAAATGTAACTTAATTACTATTAATCTTCTCTATGAGCCCGGGATTCTGCAGCAAATCCCCCCAATGGATATGTATGTGGGGGCACCCAGGCAGCACACGCTGTGCCCGGGGTTTTGCCTTTTCCCGGCTCAGAGAGAAAAGCCTTTGCAGTTTGCACCCTTGAGGAGGGACCACAGTCAGAATACTTCGGTTTGAATTTTACTTCTTATACCCATTGTTATTACTGCTGTATTATTGCATGTGCATGGAATGTAGGTATGACCAGTTGGATTACTTATAATATTAGGCACTAACAGTAGCATTCATTCTATTATACATTAGGTTGGTTTCTCACCCCAATACTCTTTGATGCTTTAGATCCTGGCAGGCAGGAGAGGCAGGGAAGCCTGGGAAAAATGTAAACAGAGAGGTTTACTCAGAAGTAAATCCACAAGGGAGGGCCTTCATCCAAAGTGCCCTCCTTTGCAGATTTACTTCTGAGTAAACCCTCTGTTTACATTTTTTCCAGGCTTCCAGCTGAAAGAAGGAGCGAGTTTAGGGCTTGCCTTGCCATAATACTTATTGGCAAGGGAGGCGGGAGGGTGGTGAGAGAGAAGGAGGGTGCCCCCCCCCCTTACGACCTAATAAAGACACTTAAGAAAATCCTGGCCCCCGAAGTTCTATAAAGAAAGTCCACTTCCTGGTTGGCGTTCCAGGTGCGGAAATACTCAAAAGTAGCATTTCTTACGAATTTCTTACGAATCATTTCATTTTCATAACTTTTTTCTCATGCCTAGTGGCTATAAAGCAGGTGAAAAGCTTTTGGGGAAAAGATTGGAAACAATCTCTTTCTGGGTGAAAATGCTTTATTACTGCCAGTCTCTCTTGGGCATGCATTCAACAGAGACCAGGCCAAATTGGTAGTCATTTTCAAAGCGTTTGGCAGCCTTGTGGTCCCTGGGAGTCTTTGAGCTGACATCCATGCCGAAGTGTTGTATGCAAGGGTCAGTAGGAGATCTGACTTTGAGGCCTAGTTTACTCGGCCTATGTCACGAGTCAAGACCAATATAAATTAGAATCCCAAAAGCCATACTGTGAAGGCATTCTTTCTTCCTTCCCTCAAGGTAGTCTGTGTGTACCATTCCCTCGGCACACACCCATGCACACAGGCATTCTCTTTCCAGCCATTTATTTATTAATTGTCGCATTTCTATACCGCCCCTCTCAGCCCGAAGGCAACTTGGGACAGTTTACACAAGGCAGTCTTTGCCCTCAATACAACACAAGCAAACAAACCAAAAAATAACAACATAACAACAAATTACAATTGCAGTCTCAGCGTCATGTTGAAATCACTTTCCGTCACATCGTCGTCATTCCATATATCTATTTAAACCTTTATATTTCATCAGCAAATGCCTGCTCAAATAGCCAGGTCTTGACTTTCTTGCAAAATGTCAGGAGGGAGGGGGCCGATCTGATGTCTCTAGGGAGGGCGTTCCAAAGCCGAGGAGCCACCACTGAAAAGGCCCTGTCTCTCGTCCCCGCCAGTCGTGCCTGCGAAGAGGGCGGGACCGTGAGCAGGGCCTCTACGGATGATCTTAAACATCTCGATGGTTCATAGGGAGAGATGCGTTCGGACAGGTAATTTATTATTTATTATTTATTTCGGGATTTTACCCCGCTCTTCTCAACCCCCAAGGGGGGACTCAGAGCGGCTTACAGTACAGCACAATTCGATGCCCACATAATAACAATATACACCCCAAAACACTTCAACAATTAAAATACATTAAAAATACATTAAAATACAACTACATTAGCACCATACACATTCACTCTGGATTAAAACAATGTTCAGTCCATAACAACATTGGCCATAATCACCCAGTTTCATTAAAAACCAATCTAAAATGCTGCCTTGTGCTGGTGTACGAATGCCTGGTCCCACAGCCAGGATTTTACTTTTTTTCCTGAAGGCCAGGAGGGATGTGGTGGATCGTACATCAATAGGAAGCGCATTCCACAGACGGGGAGCCACCACCGAGAAGGCCCTATCCCTCGTCCCCAGGGCCTCCCCGGATGATCTTAGATTACGAGGTGGGACATAGCGGCTGATGCGTTCGGACAAGTAAGCTGGGCCAGAACCGTATGGAGCTTTAAAGGTCAAAACCAGCACTTTGAATTGAGCCCGGAATTGGACAGGCAGCCAGTGGAGCTGACACAACAGGGGGGTGGTATGCTCCCTGTATGTAGCTCCCGTTAGCAATCTGGCTGCCGCCCGCTGGACTAATTGCAATTTCCGAACTGTCTTCAAAGGCAGCCCCACGTAGAGTGCGTTGCAGTAATCTATTCGGGATGTGACCAGAGCGTGGACGACCGTAGCCAGATCAGACTTCCCAAGGTACGGGCGCAGCTGGCGCACGAGTCTTAACTGTGCAAAAGCTCCCCCGGCCACCGCTGGTAAGTTGGTCCCGAACCATTTAGGGCTTTAAAGGCTAAAGCCAGCACTTTGAATTGTGCCCAGCAGCAAACTGGCAGCTTGTGGAGCTGGCACACCAGGGGGGTTGTACGCTCTCTGAATGCTGCTCCTGTTATCAACCTGGCTGCTGTCCGTTGGACTAGTTGCAGCTTCTGAACAGTCTTCAAAGGCAACCCCATGTAGAGGGCATTGCAGTAATCTATACGGGATGTAACCAGAGCGTGGTCCACCGTGGCCAAGTCAGACTTCCCAAGGTACGGGCGCAGCTGGTGCACAAGTTTTAACTGTGCAAATGCTCCCCTGGTCACCGCCGAAACCTGGGGTTCCAGGCTTAGCGATGAATCCAGGATCATACCCAAACTGCGAACCTGCGTCTTCAGGGGGAGTGTAACCCCATCCAACACAGGCTGTAACCCTATGCCCTGTTTGATCTTTCGACTGACCAGGAGTGCCATTTTCATTGTTTCCCCCTATGCAGAACCTCCACAAGAAATAACCCATTTATGGAAGAGTTGAAGAAACCGAGAAAGGGTTAAATTATTGCCTTTTTCTATCTCGCCGTCCAACCTTTCTTCTTTCCTTCCCCGGTTCATATTTTTAATACTTCTTTTTTTAAAGTTGTTGACAGTTGAGAAGCTCCAGTAAAATGATAATAATACTAGGGGCCACTTATCACCTGCAAACAATAGTCCAATGACAGGGTTTGCCGTGAGGGGGAAAAATGGGATCCAAAATGCATAGTGACAGTTGTGGGAGAAACACGGCGAAAATTGGATCCTAAGTTATAAAATACGTGCTAACCCAATAGGTCCATGCCACTATTATGATATTAATATTGTTCAAAAATATCATATATATATATATATATATATATATATATATATATATATATATAGGAATTGTGTTGTAAGCAGAGCAATATATATATACGGGTATGCATCTCCTGGAGTGGGAAAAATTCCTTTGTTTTGAAAGCAATCTATTGTTCCGAACACCAAATGTGAGATTCGAACGGGAAAGAAATGTACTGTGTCATCACATAAGGTACCATTGTGGCAAATTTACATTGCATATATCTATATCGCTAATCTGAAGTAAATGCATTGATAGGACTGACACTGTCATCCAATGGTGCTGAAACAGATATCCAAAAGAGAAGTCCAATGTAGGAGAGAAGGCCAAAGGGGAAGAGGTATTGATTTGGACATGGGTTTTGTTATCGAAATATTCCATATTATCAAGGTAAAGCTCATCTTGCTGTTTATGTAGATACGAATACCAGAAACTGGGTAGGAGACAATAGTGTAAATGGTATATTTCAGCTATCAGGTGTACCGTACATAAATATAAGGTACAAAGTATGCAATGGTCCATTTTCAGGTGTATCTTGCAACAAAGTTGATCCAAGCCACAGTCATCTCAAGGCTGGATTACTGCAACGCGCTCTACGTTGGCCTTCCTCTGTCGGTGACCCGGAAGCTCAGGCTAGTGCAGAACACTGCCGCCCGGCTCCTGTCTGGCACGCCAGCTGGCGCCCACATAACACCTGTTTTGCAGGATCTGCACTGGCTGCCAATTGAGCACCGGATCACCTTCAAAGTGTTGGTCCTCACCTTTAAGGCCTTACACGGCCTGGGGCCAGCGTATTTGAGGGACCGTCTCACCCATATTGCCCTCCGAGATCACTTCGGTCTGAGGACCAATCTCCTGGAGATACCTTCAGCTAAACTCGCAAGGCTGACTGCTACCCGCCGGAGGGCGTTCTCTGTCATAGCACCTACGCTGTGGAATGCCCTCCCGGCCGGAACTCGGGCTATGAAGGACTTGCTCCCGTTTAGACGGGCCTGTAAAACATACCTGTTTAAGCAGGCCTTTGGTGAGTAAGTCCTGCCCATGCCCCGCCATCTATTCGTTCTTTTGAGGATGATGTGCTGTTCATTGTTTTAACTGTGTTATTAATTACTGTACTGCTGTTGTTTTTAATTGTTTTTAACTGCTTATTGCCTGTATTTTACTGTGCCCTTCGGCTCCTGTAAGCCGCCGCAAGCCTCAGGGAGTCGGCGGCATAGAAGCCCGAATAATAAATAAATAAATAAAATAAATAAAGTTGATAACTATGCAGCTTCCCAAACATGGATTTATTGGACTTATTTATTTATTTGCGACATTTTACGCTGCCCTTCTCGCCCCGAAGGGGACTCAGAGCGGCTTACAAGTCATATGAACATACAACATACTACATTACTAGCATAGTACTAATGCATCATTCATAATATTATTTTATTTATTTATTATTCATTTTTATATACCACTCCTTCCAGCAGGCTCGGAGCGGTTTACATAATTCACATACAATATCACAATACAATTTAATATAGCATACTAAAAGCATAAAAACATAAAAAGCATAAAAAAACATGGAAATACACAACTACAGCCTAAAACAAGCGTTTACAACAGTGGAGGACCACCGTCTCCCAAAGATATTACTCTATGGTGAACTCGCCACGGGTCAGCGCAAGAGAGGCGCCCCCAAAAAGAGATATAAGGACTCCCTGAAACAACATCTCAGGCTCGGCCAGATTGATCACCAACAATGATCCACCCTGGCCTCACATCAGGAGGCATGGAGAGGCACTATCCACAAGGCTGCGGCCTCTTTCGAGAAGACACGCCGAACGGGTCTCGAAGAGAAACGACAACACAGAAAGAACCGCAACTTGGAAACAACATCACCCAAGGAGACTTTCTGCTGTGCTTTCTGCAACCGGACTTGCCTATCTCAGATTGGCCTTTTTAGTCATCAATGCGCTTGTAAAAAGCGTGGGATGAGTCCTTCCCAAGAATCTTCGTTCGCGAAGTAATGCCGAGAGAGAGAGACAAGGGTTAACAGATTAATTCTAAGCTTATGTCTGACTTCATGGGCTGGTGAGGTTGAGAGCTTGTTTGAACAAAAAAGTCTTGCAAGCTCTCCGAAACGGAGCTAATTCAGTGATGGAGCGAACCTCGTCCGGCATGGAGTTCCAGAGAGATGGTGCAGCCACAGAGAAGGCTCTCGATCTCGTTGATGATAGCCGACAGGAGTGGATCGACGGGACTAGTAGAAGGTTTTGAGCATAGTGATCTCGGGGGAACATATGAGGTGAGACGGTCCCTCAGGTACGCTGGCCCTAAGCCATACAAGGCCGCGAAGGTCAATACCAGCACCTTGAAAACATTTTGGTAGTCTATTGGTAGCCAGTGCAGTTGCTGCAAGGTGGGTGTTATATGCTCTCGGACTGATGTTCCCGCCAGAAGTCGAGCAGCAGCATTCTGCACTAGCTTAAGTTTCCGGATTGTTGCCAAGGGAAGGCCTATGTAGAGGGCGTTACAGTAGTCCAGCCTCGAGATGACCATCGCCTGGATCACCATAGCCAGGTCGCCCCTGGACAAGTAGGGAGCCAGCCGCCTAGCCTGCCGCAGATGGTAAAATGCGGTCTTGCATACCATGGAGATTTGTGTCTCCATCGATAGTGATGGGTCCAAATGGACCCCCAAGCTCTTTACGGAGGATGACGGGCTTAGAGGCTCGCCATCTAGGGTAGGCAGCCGGCAACCACTCAATCCAGGGGAACCCAGCCACAAGATCTCCGTCTTCGGCGGGTTAACCTTCAATCGGCTAGCCCGCAGCCATCCAGCCACGGCTTCAAGACATTGATGAAAATAATCGGGTACGGTCTCCGGCCTGCCTTCCATTCTCAGCACAAGCTGGGTGTGATCCGCGTACTGATAACACTCCAGACCGAAGGGAAGGCCTATGTAGAGGGCGTTACAGTAATCCAGCTTGAAACGAGACTGAGAGCTGCATTCGTGGCTTTTGCTATTTATTTATTTTTAATATGAGAAAGGGAGGAGGCAAAGGCAAGACGGGGCAATAGAGTTACCTCTTAGAGTCACATCCTTGAAATCTCAAAATCCTCCAACACAACTCTATGTTGGGCGAGAACCAGATATCATATTATTGTAATGGTGTTACCTTCATGGTAGCGTACTTTGCGTTTTCCATAGCTGGTGAGCCTCATCATGTCACAAAACGAAATAGAATAAACTCACCGCTTCTTCTCTCCTCTTCCTCCACTTAGTTGCCTAGGATATTCCGGACATGCTATCCTTCGCCATCGCATTGTCCAAACCTGCTTTTGCCTCCTTCCTTTTCCCACGTAATGAAATAACCAATGGCCACAAACACACCCTTGGCACGTCTTGCCTTGAAGGCAGGGAAGCCAGCTGGCCCTCATTTTGTCGGAGGCCTTGAATCCCGACCGCAGGAGAAATATGTGTTATATCCACCCAAGTCCGCCCGCAACCCCCCAAGAACATAAGTTGGCCTCATTCTCAAGATGTGATATAATAATCCAAAGGCAGACCCGGCCTGCCAGTTAAGGTCTAAAGGGATTTGATTTGGTGTCGAAACCTTTGCCTCATGAGGTCACTTTCTCTCTATGCGCTCCTTACAACAAAGGCAAGCGTTGGTGCCTGTATCTTTGCATGTGTTGAGTAAGTCTCACTCATTTGAAATACACGGCACCAGAAGTGCTTTGCATTTTGGATTTTTCAGGGTTTTTTAAGTACTGTTATATTTATATATGTATGTACATAATTATACATATATACAGTTTGAGCATCACTTATCTCAAAGCTTCAATCCAGATGTGTTCTGAAATACTTGTTTTGACATATACACACTGGATTTTTTAAATTTGTTTTGGAATACTTGTATTGACATATACACACAAAATAAGATATTTTGGAGATACAACCCGAGTCTAAACACAAAATTAATTCACATTTCATGCACACTTGACAAACATAGTCTAAAAGTAACACAATATTGTATTTTTAAATAATTCTGTGCACAATACAAAGTTTTTTTAAATTTGTTCTGGAATACTTGTATTGATATACACACAAAATAAGATATTTTGGAGATACAACCCGAGTCTAAACACAAAATTAATTCACATTTCATGCACACTTGACAAACATAGTCTAAAAGTAACACAATATTGTATTTTTTAAATAATTCTGTGCACAATACAAAGTTTTTTAATTTGTTCTGGAATACTTGTTTTGACATATACACACAAAATAAGATATTTTGGAGATACAACCCGAGTCTAAACACAAAATTAATTCACATTTCATGCACACTTGACAAACATAGTCTAAAAGTAACACAATATTGTATTTTTTAAATAGTTCTGTGCACAATACAAAGTTTTTTAATTTGTTCTGGAATACTTGTATTGACATATACACACAAAATAAGATATTTTGGAGATACAACCCGAGTCTGAACACAAAATTAATTCACGTTTCATGCACACTTGACAAACATAGTCTAAAGGTAACACAATACAATATTTTAAAAAATAATTCTGTGCATAATACAAAGTTTTTTAATTTGTTTTGGAATACTTGTTTTGACATATACACACAAAATAAAATATTTTGGAGATAGAACCCGGGTCTAAACACAAAATTAATTCACATTTCTTGCACACTTGACAAACATAGTCTAAAGGTAACACAATACAATATTTTAAAAAATAATTCTGTGCATAATACAAAGTTTTTTAATTTGTTTTGGAATACTTGTTTTGACGTATACACACAAAACAAAATATTTTTGGAGATAGAACCCAGGTCTAAACACAAAATTAATTCACATTTCATGCACACTTGACAAACATAGTCTAAAGGTAACACAATATTGTATTTTTAAAATAATTCTGTGCACAATACAAAGTTTGTGAAAGCAAATTTGTTACTATTTCAGCCATTCATATAGAGAATTTTGTAATTTGGTGTTTTTTTTAAAATATATTGGAATTTCAGATAAGGGGTGCTCATTGCTCAGTCTGTATCCTGAACTCAAGTCTACACAAACAATTGATGTTTCCTAATTAGACAGGAGCTAATTTTTTTTTAAAAAAATAGCTGACATGAAGCTGATAATGACTATTTTATTGTAATTTATTGAAGAGCTATATTTTTATATCTTATACAGTTTTAACTGCCTGATTACCTGATTAACTTCCCGTACCTTGGGAAGTCTGACTTGGCCACGGTGGTCCACGCTCTGGTTGCATCCCGTAAAGATTACTGCAATGCCCTCTACGTGGGGCTGCCTTTGAAGACTGTTCGGAAGCTTCAACTGGTCCAACAGACAGCAGCCAGGTTGATAACAGGAGCGGCACTCAGGGAGCGCACAACACCTCTGTTGCGCCAGCTCCATTGGCTACCAGTTTGCTACCGGGCACAATTCAAAGTGCTGGCTTTAGCCTTTAAAGCCCTTAACGGTTGTGGTCCAACTTACATGTCTGAACGCATCTCCCCCTACGAACCTTCAAGATGCTTAAGATCATCCGGAGAGGCCCTGCTCTCGGTCATAGGCACAATTGGTGGGGACGAGACAGGGCCTTTTCAGTGGTGGCTCCTCGGCTTTGGAA
Source organism: Anolis apletophallus (assembly GCA_030556195.1). NCBI lineage: Eukaryota > Metazoa > Chordata > Lepidosauria > Squamata > Anolidae > Anolis > Anolis apletophallus. The sequence continues at coordinate 3,290,416 of JARBWK010000015.1, forward strand.
CAACCTTCCTTATGACATCAGATCAGCCCCCTCCCTCCTGACATTTCGCAAGAAGGTCAAGACCTGGCTATTTGACCGGGCATTTGCAGATGTAGTATGATTACCAAATTGAGACCTACGGAACGATGATGATGCAATTGGAAACCGATGTAATAATGAGATGCTGATATTGTGTTTTTAACGTTGTGCTAATTTGTATATGTTGGAATTGTGTTGATAATTGTTGATATGTTTGTCTTGGGCAGTTCTTGCCATTTGTACACCTCTCGGGCTGAGAGGGGCGGTCTAGAAGCAAAGTAAATAAATAAATTACCATATGTACTCAAGTATAAGCCAACCCAAATATATAAGCCTAGGCACCTAATTTTAACAGGAAAAACTGGGGGGAAATGTTGATTTGAATATTTGTTTGGACTTATCTGCCGCCACTGCCATCCGGCTCGGGGCAACTCACAGCCTTAAAAGCATAGTTAAAACAGCATATAGAAAACACAGCCTATATAAAAACACAGCATATCTAAAAGCACAACATGTATAAGACACAATAAGATCATAACAATACATCAACCCAACGCACGGGAGGCAGGTTACACGAATCTGCATTATCAGCGGTATAGTGCCTGCAGATTACAGAATAGAAGCCAAGGGTGGGAAATGCAGCAGCTATGGGTAAATTTCAAAATAAAAATAGATACCAATAAAATTACATTAACTGAGGAGTCAGTAGGCTAAATGTTTTTGAATATCTATATAAAACTGTAAATTACACAAACATATCCTTCCAATAATAATAAATAGAGTAAAATAATAAATGTAATAATAACAATAATAATGACGTTAAATTATAAGTGTAATAATAATAATAGAGTAAAATAATAAATGTAATAATAACAATAATAATGATGTTAAATTATAAGCGTAATAATAATAATAGAGTAAAATAATAAATGTAATAATAACAATAATAATGACGTTAAATTATAAGTGTAATAATAATAAATAGAGTAAAATAATAAATGTAATAATAACAATAATAATGACGTTAAATTATAAGTGTAATAATAATAAATAGAGTAAAATAATAAATGTAATAATAACAATAATAATGACGTTAAATTATAAATGTAATAATAAATAGAGTAAAATAATAAATGTAATAATAACAATAATAATGACGTTAAATTATAAGTGTAATAATAATAAATAGAGTAAAATAATAAATGTAATAATAACAATAATAATGACGTTAAATTATAAGTGTAATAATAATAGAGTAAAATAATTAATGTAATAATAACAATAATAATGACGTTAAATTATAAGCGTAATAATAATAATAGAGTAAAATAATGAATGTAATAATAACAATAATAATGACGTTAAATTAGAAGTGTAATAACAATAGAGTAAAATAATAAATGTAATAATAACAATAATAATGACCTAAAATTATAAGTGTAATAATAATAGAGTAAAATAATAAATGTAATAATAACAATAATAATGACGTTAAATTATAAGTGTAATAATAATAAATAGAGTAAAATAATAAATGTAATAATAATAATAGTAACAGAGTAAAATATTAAATAACCTTGACTCGAGTATAAGCCGAGGGGGCTTTTTCAGCCTAAAAAAGGGCTGAAAAACTAGAGTATATACACTATGTGTTCCTTGATGCTTGACTGTGATAGATTCACATTGCCAGTAAATGTCTTTTATTTTGTTTTAACTACAGGTATAAATGTATTAATATTGATTTGATATCATTGCATGTTTGCCAATTTTACAGTTTATGTTTGGAAGTCACCCTGAGTCCCTTTGAGAGGAGAGGGCAGGTTAACAATGAATTATTATTATTATTATTATTTTACTGACACAAAAACACAGTATGTCACATCAAATGAGATATTATTATTATTATTTTACTGACTCAAAACCATAGTATGTCACAGCAAATGAGATCTCTATGCTGGATTTTGTATCACAAAATCACAAGTCGAACACTTCCCAAGTGTCTAGGACTGTGTGATGTATTTCCGAATGATGTGCGCAGGTCCAAATCAGGTGACCTTTTGCAGTTGACAGATTGAGATTTTGTCAATGTTTATTCTTTCCAAATGCCGCTGAGGTCTTTTGGCATGGCACCCAATGTGCCAATGACCACTGGGACCACCTGTACTGGTTGATGCCAGCAGGGGCGGTCTAAGGTAATTTTAAATGGTAAGCGAACATTTTTTGGCACCCCCCCCCAAAAAAACATTATTTTGGTGCCCTCCCCTCCACACATGCCAAGAAGCTCCTGCGTAGGGTCCCAGCTGCCCTACTTTTACCAGTAATCTTGATAATGATGCCATAGGAGTAAGCCCCCAGCGCCACCGCAAAGGCATTGTTAACACAGGCACGGGCAAACTGGGGCCCTCCTTGCAGGCAGGTGCTTCGGACTTCAACTCCCACCATTTCTAGTAAAAGGTAAATACAATACATTATATTATTGCCAGAGCACGATATTACTATTATATATTAACATTGTATTATAACATTATATTGTAATATTATTAGTAATATGACTAATATCAAATATATCCTTATAATATCTTACTACTAGTAGTAGTGTTATATTGCATTCCATGACACAGGCCCCTTCCCTTTCCTGCTGAATTGGCTGAGGGGGGAAAGAAAGGGCCCTGAAGCCCTGAGGGATGGCTGGGATCACAGTCAGAGAGGGAGGGGGGCCCAAGCCGGCCTGTGCCTGCCCAAGGAGAGCCTGGTCCCGGGGGGAGAGGGTTGGGAGAAGGCTGGCCGGGGCCCGAGGAGCCCCCCCAGGCCGGAAACGCAAGCTGACTTATTTATTTATTTATTTATAAATTCGATTTGGTAGACCGCTCTCTCTGGAGCCCAGAGCGGTTTACAGCATAAAATCAATAAAACATCAATAAACAGATAAAGACGTATACCCAAAAGCCCCCTCCCACAAATGATCCCGGCAAGCAATAATACGCAGAGGCAATACATGGCAGGACGGTATGTTGGCAGCTGGCAACTAAGGAGGCATCAGTTGGGACCAAATGCCTGCCTATATAGCCAAGTCTTCACAGACTTGCGGAAGGCCAACAAACCCCGTAGTGCTCGTATCTCCTCCGGCAGAGAATTCCAGAGGGTCGGAGCGGCCGCTGTAAATGCTCTCTGCCGGGTGCTCGACAGCCTACAGATCTTAATACTAGGGACCTCCTAGTAGATTAAGCCCCTCTGAGCGCAGTGATCTTCTGGGTTTGTATGGGGTAAGACGCTCCCTCAAGTACACTGGCCCCAAACCATATAAGGCCTTGAAAGTTAGAACTAACACCTTGAAGGAGACCCGAATTTGATGGGAAGCCAGTGCAGTGCACGCAGGAGTGGGGTCACATGCGCAGATCTTGGGGCTCCGACAGCAGGGCGCTGCTGCGTTCTGCACCAGCTTAAGTTTCCGGATCGCCGACAAGGGTAGGCCAATGTACAGCGCATTACAGTAATCAAGCCTCGAGATGACCGTGGCTTGGATCACCGCGGGCCAGGTCGCAGCGGGAGAGGTAAGGAGCCAGGCGTTTCGCCTGCCGCAGATGGTAGAACGCTGTCTTGCAAGCGCAGGCAATCTGCGCTTCCATCGACAGTTGGGTGTCTAGCTGGACCCCAAGGCTCTTAACTAGGGGCTGTGGGCGAAGTGCCACACCATCAAACGTCGGCAACTGGGTCTCTACCCCCTATGGGCGGCCCAGCCACAAGATCTCCGTCTTCGTCGGGTTCACCTTCAACTTACTGGCTCGCAGCCATCCAGTTACGACTTCTAGGCAGAGATGGAAATTATCGGGTACAGATTCCACCCCGGGGTCCATCCTCAGAATGAGCTGGGTGTCATCAGCGTACTGGTGACATTCCAGCCCAAAACTCCGTACCAATTGGGCGAGTGGTCGTACCAATTGGGCGAGTACCAATTGGGCGAGTTCCCACTGAGCAGTGCTCTTTCCTGCCCCCCATCCGCCATGTTTCCCGTCTCGCGAGACTGGTCAGGAAGTGGACGGTGGAGGAGGCGGAGGCACCGAGGGAGGCAGGCGGGCGGGCGGGCCCAAAAGCGGAACATCGGCCGGACGCTGTCTGGCAGGCGGGGGAATGCGCCCTTTACCCAGATGGCGCACCCCACGCAGTGGCATCCTTTGCCTACCGGTAGGACCGCCCCTGGATGCCAGAGCCTTTGCAGTTTGATTTTGAGGTCTTGCTAACTTTTCCTGTTGTTTTTCGTCAATGCGGCTGTCACCCGGTATGGCGACATCAATCATCCAGACTTTTTTCTTTTCCACAAGCGTGATGCCTGGTGTACTGTGTTCCAAAACATTATTTATTTATTTATTTATTTATTTATTTATTTATTTATTTGCTATGCTTCTATACCGCCTCTCTCAGCCCGAAGGTGACTATATAATAATATAATAATATATTATTATTATTATTAAATAATATTGTATATAAAACAAAGTTTGAATCCAGTGAACCACCAGAAAGCAAAAGGGTCACTCTCTAAGCTTTGCGTGACTGGGGACAATGTCAGATTTTGGATTATTTATTTCACATTCTGGAATTCCCGCTAAAGTCTGCTCTACCTATTTTATTATCATGTCTTTCTTTGCCGTCTTCTCTCCTTTTTCCGTTCTAGAAAATCCACGAACGCGTTGCTTCCTGAGCATGGCTGCTTTTATTGTATTCTATTTCGGTCTGCTGAAATATCTCCACGAAAGAAAGAACGGAGGGGGAAGAGAGAGAGAGAGAGAGAGAAAGGGGCCTCCGAAGTTGGGCCGGGCCCTCCGCGAGAGCGAGAAAGAGGGCATGAAAAAATAAAAATAAATGAATGAACGACTACATCTGCACCGGCTCTCCAGAAAGTTGCCTGATTGAAATCAGCCCTATGTCAGGGGCTGTCATATCTCAGAAAAGACATAAAACACGCAGAAACATCAATAAGCAACACGACTCTGACAGCTCGGAGACATTCCAGCTGACAAGAAGAGAAAAGGGGTAAGGTTAGGGCTCTGGGGGAATATTTAAAATGCCTAACAGCCCGTTGAAGTGTTGGCAGGCATCAGGGAGGCCTAGAAAAGACAAGATAAAGTCTATCAGGTTATCACCTGGTTTGAGACGGATCCCGCACAGCGGGGGAACCAACGCGACGGAGACAATGGCGGAGGAGCCGCCTCCCGGAGAAGCAAAATTATGATTTCATTATTTATTTTTTTCCCCAACTGTAGCTAAGAAACAAGGCGGCGTTGATGCCGCCGAGGTTACCCAGACAACATTTGCAATGGGAGAAGGTTGCGATAAATAAATAAATAAATAATCCAGAGGAGGAGGAGGAATCAGGGCGGAAGGAGAGAGAAAGAAAGAACGAAAAAGAACAAAATGAAAGGCAGAAGGAGGAGAAATATATATATGTGTGTGTGAATGTGTGTGTGTGTGTGTGTGTGTGTGTGTGTATATATATATATATATATATATATATATATATATACCGCCTCTCTCAGCCCGAAGGTGACTATATAATAATATAATAATATAATTATATATATATATATATATTCTGTGAAAATTCCGCTTGCAGCAAACATGTACAGAAATCAAAAAGGATTAACAAGGGTGTTCCCCCCCCCATTTAATTTCCTGTACACCAGCAGCTTTTGTTAAAAGATCAGAGATATTGCTATTTATTGAATTTTTAATATGATCTTTATTAAAAGGCGGCACGCATGTTTGGTTCTCTTTCTCTCTCTCTCTCTCCTTCCTCTCTTTAAAACATGCATAGATATAACAATCAAAGCGAAGGAATGAACTGTGCCTATTCGATTTTTATATTCAGTGACGATGACAGTGCTTATTTCTTTTTCCGAAAAGGAAAGAGAGAGGGGGAGAGAGAGAGAGAATCAAAACAAACGAAGCCTGCAGAGATATGGTTTGGCAATCAATTATTTATTTATTTATTTATTTATTTATTATTTCGAGTTGTATACCGCCCTTTCCAGATGGCTCAGGACGGTTTAAGGTGTATCGAACTACCAACAAAGGCATAAAACATTTATTTATTTATTTATTTATACATCAAACTTGTATACCGCCACTCCCCGAAGGCTCGGAGCGGTTTACCCCATATCACCCTGCGAGATCACTCCGCCCAGAGGACTCTAACCTGCTAGCCGTCCCTTCTGCTAAAACGGCTAAGAAAACTGCCACCCGCCGAAGGGCCTTCTCGGTCATAGCGCCGGTATTGTGGAATACCCTCCTGGCAGCTACACAAGCAATTTCAGACTTACTCCCATTTAGGCGGGCATGTAAGACCCACCTCTTCCGGCTGGCGTTTCAGGCTTAGGTCCACTGGGCCCCCCAGCCATGCTAATATTGCTCGACCACTGTCACTTCCCCAACCGTGTGCTTTTAAATAACGTTTTTATCGTAGTTTACTGTGTATTTTATCTGCATTTTAACCCTTTGTATACTGTAGGTTGTTTTACCATTTGGCTGTGAGCTGCCCCGAGCCTGCGGGGAGTGGCAGCATAAAAGCCGAATAAATAAATAAATAAATAGGGGGGAGGGGTGGGGAGGGAAAGGGAAAGGGGGGGGAGGAGTCCAACGGCAATGACCGACTAAGGCACAGTCCTGTCATCTAAAGCTGGCAGGCGAGGGAGCCCCAGTAGGATCGCCGGTACCCGGATACGGGCAGGAGACGGCCCCCGCAGACTTCCCAGTGGTCGCCTGCATTGAGGGTCCTGGCCCGCCCGTAGAGTGTCCACACCGGCCCTCACGTTGGCCGGGTTCGCCGCTTGGAGCTCTGACTGTCTGAAGCAGGAGCTCCAAAAAGTCCTGGATCGGAAGGTCTTCTGGGGCCTAGCCACCCTCGGTGCGGGATACCTCTTCCGCGGGTCGGTAGGAGGCCTGGGGGCTCGACCCTCTCGGAGGGTAACAATTAATAACAATTATAACAGTACCGCATGACAGCATAGATACGGACGAAATTGAAAACAATTCCATGTAGGAAGGTGGGAGGGCCTCACAACCTCTGAGGATGAATGCCACAGATGCAGGCGAAACATCAGGAGAGAATGCTTCTAGAACATGGCCATACAGCCCAAAAAAAACCTACAACCCAGTGATTCTGGCCATGAAAGCCTTCGACAATACAGTATATAATGTTCTTTCATGTGCAATACACAATGAACATGCATGCAGAATGCAAACCAGTGCGCGTTGAGTTCCACATGTGAAATTATCTTTCCTGAACTTTAAACTCAATGAGAATGTTATATTGATTGTATTGTTTTATTATTTGTTGTCGTTTTGTGTACAATGTGTCATTGGGATTGGTCTCATGTATTTTCCCCATACTCCATCTGTGTTCACATTTCGGCATATTGAGTATTCATGCCAAGTTTGGTCCTGATCCAACATTGTTTCAGTCCACAGTGCTCTCTGGATATAGGTGAACTACAACTCCAAAACTCAAGGTCAATGCCCACCAAACTCTTATAGTATTTTCTCTTGGTTATGGGAGTTCTGTGTGGGAAGTTTGTGTCTTTCTGCCATTTCTGCCAGGATTTCTATGTTGGGTTCATCGAAACAGGCCCAGGTTTCACACTGAGTGTATAAATACATTCAAAAACATATTAACTATACGTATTACTGTGTTAGAGTGTCATTTTCTGTCATTTTTGGTTGGTGGTGTACCCGAGGATTTTGTAAATGTAAACAATGTGCCGCGGCTCAAAAAAGGTTGAAAAACACTGTCATAGGGAAGTGAAGGGTGTCCAAATCCAGTTTTCTACCCATTGCTAATGGAAAGACAAAGTTGCAAAGATAGGAAATAGCAGGTGGGAAAGTGATGCCGAACCGTTCTCCTCTGTGCCTGTTCTACCTGAAACTTGCCTGGAGAGTTTTGAAACTGTTTTCTCTGGAATGGGAAGGAATCCTTTGAGGAGAGATGTATGTGCAAGGGAGATGACAAGCTCGGAGAATCATCTTCAGGGGGAAATGGGGAGGCATGGGAGGGGTTAAGTATTCCCCCCTCCCACCTGCTGATTCTCTCTTTCAAGTGCCTCCTGTGTTTGCATTTATGTTATCTTAGCAAATGTGGATGGAATGCTTGCAATGATACGATTTTTTGGCGCAGCCTTTGAATTCCCATGGTAATTTTTGTCTGTGCGAAAGCGTATTATTTGATCAGCGCGCCTTCCCCTTGCTGCCCCCCCCTCTCTTTTCTTCCCGACGCTCTCGAGTTTTCCTTTGATGCTGCTAAAATTAAAACTGCAGTGGCAGATAGCACCCACACTTTGGGTTGGGGAGTCAGGGGTGAGAATGTGTTTGCCGCTGTTCGACTTTGACTCATCTTTTTCCTCAGTCGCTGCGGCTCTTTGCAAGGGTGGCGAGGAGATATTAATACTGCAGGCATCCAAATATCATCCTGGATTGTTATACTGTTGACTTTGTCAATCATGCTCAAGCAAGCCTCTAATTTCATGCAATCATCTTTAGTGAGCTATATTGGGAGGATCGGGGGGAAAGTTGACACAGGGGAGAGAAGAATTGGAAAGACGACTAAGTTTATTACATTATTCAGAGACACAGCAACAAGTCTCACTTATTTTCAGGGACTTATTGCAAAGGAGGCAAAGTTTCACCTAAACCAGGGCTGTCCAACTTCTACCGGACTTGTGGCCGGAATTCCGGTCACTGATCACCTGGGGGGCCAAAGGGTCTGCCTCTGCCCCTGGCTCCGCCCCCTCCCCGGCTCCGCCCCCTCCCCCGGCTCCAGGGAGGGAATATAAATACATTAATAAAATATAATAATATCAGAAAGGGAAATGGATGGAATGAGGGGATATACATATATTAATAAAATATAATTAATGCTTCCTGCCTGGGGGAACCCTCCCAACCCCTGAGGCTGTGGGTTCATTACCTGGGGAGGCATGGGCGGAGGTGGCGATGGCGTCGCAGGCCTGGGCCTGGCATAGCCGCTGAATCCCGAGATTTCGGCAACTGTATTAACTATCGCGAGACTACGCCAGGTACATGGGATTTCCCTCTCAAAGCGAGATCCTGCATGGCTGGCGTAGTCTCGGAAGACTTTCTCTGGAACCCGGAAGTGGGTAATTTTTTTTATTTAATTTATTTTCCTATTTTTATTTTATATTAAAAAGATGAGGGGGCCGGCGTTTAAGAGGTGACTTGATCGAAGTGTATAAAATCATGCACGGGATAGAAAAGGTGAATAAAGAAAAATTATTTTCTTTGTCACAAAACACTAGGACTAGAGGGCACTCCCTGAAGCTCCAAGGTAGGAAAATTAGGACTAATAAAGGGAAATATTTCTTCACCCAGAGGGTCATTGGGTTATGGAACTCACTTCCAGAGGAGGTTGTGACAGCGGTCAGCCTGGACAGCTTCAAGGCAGGATTAGACAGATTCATGGATACCAAGTGTATCGGTAGTTACTGAAAAGGACATTCAAGTGCCACCTCGGAGTTGGTTGAGGTAGGCAGGATTTCCCTGGGTACTGGTTGTGGGGGGTCGGAAGCAGGTCAGGGTTTTGCCCTCCCTTCTGCTCGAGATCCCCGTGTACAACTAGTGGGCCACTGTGTGACACAGAATGCTGGACTAGATGGGCTGAGATCCGATTCAGCATGGCTCTTCTTATGTTCTTATGTTCTTACCTGCTTCTCTACTCTAGAGCAGTGTTTCCCAACCAGTGTGCCACGGCACACTAGTGTGCTGTGAGTGATAAGCAGGTGTTCTGTGGGAAATTGGCACTCTTCCCCCTCTTTCCCTCCCTCTTTCCCTCCCCAAAGATCCTCCTCGAGGCAAAGGAAGGGCTCCTCTGAATGCCGGAAGCTCCACGTCCGTGAATTGGGCAGTGAGTAAATCTGGGAGCATCGGGAGGCTGAAGCATTCACAGGTTTCCAAGAAACAAATTGAACCTCTCCACTTGGTTTTTATTTTAAAAGACTATTTTACTGGATTTTTGACAGTTGCCTCCCCCAAAGGAACTATTTATAACAGCTTCATGACATCCATAGTTATCTGGAAGCAAGTTTCACTAAGGGTGAAATTTCACAGGGTCTGGAGAACAAGCTCTATGAGGAGCAGCTTGAAGAGCTGGGCATGTTTAGCCAGAAGAAGAGAAGGCTGAGAGAAGACATGATAGCTATGTATATGTATGTGTGAGGAAGTCATATCTATGTTGTGTTCATCGAAAAAGGCCCAGGTTTCACACTGAGTGTATAAATACATTTAAAAACGTATTATCTATATGTATTACTGTGTTAGAGTGTCATTTTGGTTGGTGGTGTGCTCCAGGATTTTGTAAATGTAAAAATATGCCGCGACTCAAAAAAGGTTGAAAAACACTGCTCTAGAGCAGGGCTGTCCAACTTCTTCCGACCCAAGGGCCGGAAGAAGTGTCACTGATCACCTGGGGGGCCATAGGTGATCAGTGAGCAGGGGGCGGGGGCGCTATCGGGGGGCAGGGCAGGGGGTGGGGTCACTCGCGTAGCCCGGATCCCGGGTGAAGGAGGAGGGGCTTTGGAGGGAGCAGTTAGCCGGCTACCTTCTCCCTCCATAGCCCCTCCGCCTTCACCGGGGCCACGGCGTTGCTCGGATCCCGGGTGGAGGAGGGGCTTTGGAGGGAGAAGGAAGCCGGCTGCCTCCTTCCTCCAAAGCCTCTCCTCTTTTCCCCCGAGCGGCGGCGCGAGTGGGGAGAAGGAGGAGGGGCTACGGAGGAAGAAGGCAGCCGGCTCCCCCACCCTTCCTAGCAGTAGGCGGCGCCAAGGGCGGCGCGTCACCCCAGGCCTCTGATGCGCCACCCTTGGCGCCGCCTACTGCTCCTTTTCGGCGGTTCCCCCTCCCTAGGAAGGGCGGCATGGAGAGAGGGACGGAGGGGATGGTGCAGGGAGGAGGAGCTGGCTCCCTTCCTTCGCCCTGCCCTGCCTCCCCCCCCCCCCCCGGCCGCCCTTTTTTTGGTAAAAAAAATATTTTTTCAAAAAATATATTTTCAAAAAAATATATTTTCAAAAAAAAATTTTTTAAAAATTGGTGGCCGGGGGTAGCGGGGGCCGTGTCCAACAGACTGGGGGGCCATGTACTGCCCGTGGGCCGCCTGTTGGACGGCCCTGCTCTAGAGGATGCCCTCAGATGTAGGCAGATGCGTGTGCTTTTTCCAAGGCAAGAAGGCAAGTTCTGTTACTCTAGAGTAGGCACTTGGCCACGAGCAGGCACATGCCACACACACACACTTTCCAAAGCAAGGAGGAAAGAGGAGGGATCGGCTCCTGCTTGCTTTTGTGTTGAGCTGATTTTCGTACCGGGAGGGAGCTTCCCATTACATATTCCCCAAGGTAGTGAAAGTAACGAAGGATCAAATTTAATGAAGGAAAACAGATCTGCACACAACCCTGTTGTAAACTTAAAAGTCCCATGACTCCATAACACTGAGCCCAGGTAGTTAAAGTGGGGTCAACCTGCATTAATTATACAGTGTCTATTCATCCTACCTGAGCTGGTGTCCAAAGTTTCAGTGGAGACAGGCCCGGATTACCCATAAGGCCACCCTAGGCCATGGCCTAGGGGCGCAAGCCAAGGGGGGCGCAATTCATACACGGACTCAAAAAATGTTGAAACAAAACCACAACGCAACTCTCTCTCTCGGGGGAGGGCACGGGGAGAGCACTGCGAGGGGTGGGGGAGGAGGGAATGGTGCCCCCCTTCACCCCCACCCCCTTGTCAAGGAAGAAGGGTGCGAGGAGGAGGAGGCGGAGGGAAGCCCCCGGGGCCGCTGCCAGGCATAAGTGGCACCCAGGAACATGGTGGAGGAGGCAGAGGCGCTCGTGTCCTCCTGCTGCACATGCCCGGCAGCGGCCCCAGGGGTGGAGCTTCCCTCCGCCGCCTCCTCCTCACGCCGACGCGCCCTCCTTCCTTTACTCAAGAAAGGAGGGCGCTGTGAAGAGGACGAGGTGGGGAAGCCCCGCCCCCGGAGCCGCTGCCGGCACCGGGGGCGAGGCTTCCCTCCACCTCCTCCTCCTCACACTGATGTGCCCTTCTTCCTTGACTCAAGAAAGGAGGGTGCGCCGTGCAGAGGAGGAGGCGGGGGAAGCCCCGCCCCTGGAGCCGCTGCCGGCACCAGGGGCGAAGCTTCCCTCCACCTCCTCCTCCTCGCGCCGACGTGCCCTCCTTCCTTGTCTCAAGAAAAGAGGGCGCACCGTGAAGAGGAGGAGGTGGAGGGAAGCCCCGCCCCCGGTAGAGGTTGGTTTGGGGGCGTAATTCCAAAGTGTGGCCTAGGGCGCCAAAAGGGCTTAATCCGAGCCTGAGTGGAAAGTTGATGGAAATTCAGCTGCCAAACCAAGGCAGCTTATGTATTACATTGGCCTTCCTCTGTCGGTAATCTGGAGACTCAAGCTGGTGCAGAACGCTGCAGCGCGACTCCTGGCAGGGGTCCCGATTGGCCACCACATCACGCCAATCCTGCGCGAACTGCACTGGCTCCCAATTGAATGCCGGATTGCCTTCAAAGTGTTAGTCCTGACTTTTAAGGCCTTACATGGTCTGGGGCCAGTGTACCTGCGGGACCGCCTTGTCCCATATCATCCCACCAGATCACTGCGCTCGAAAGAGCTAAACCTCCTGGTCATCCCAAATGTGAGGACCTACCATCTGTCCGCAACCCGCCGCCGGGCTTTCTCTGTTGCAGCCCCTACCATGTGGAACGCACTGCCCACTGGCATCCGTGCCACCCAGGGCCTCCTCCCGTTCAGGAGAGCAGTCAAGACATTGCTGTTCCAACAAGCCTTCGGGGTTCGCTAGACTGTAGCTCGCACCGCCTAGCTGTCAGCCCACTGCGACTCCATTTGTTGTTTCAACTGTTCTAATTGTAATTCCATCTTAATGGTATTACTGTGAGTTATTATGAGTTATCTGACAATTGTATTTTACGAACTGTTGTAAGTCGCCCCGAGCCGTTGGGGGGGCGACAGACAAATGTGAAATAATAAATAAATAAATAAATATGTTGAATAATAGAGAGCATAATGTTCTTCTTCCATTCCAACAGTGGGTGCAACGATACTGTAGAATTAATTCTGTTTAATCCTAGAAGTTGTAATTTGCACTGTTTTGCAGAGAAGATGAAAAACTAAGTTCAACTTCCAGGACTCCATAGCATTGAGCCAGGGAAATTTAAGTTAATTCTTCTGAAGTGGTCGACCCTTGACAGACCAGTCTCTTTTTGGGGCTAGTTGCTGTCCTCATAGAGTTGTACTGATGGAGAAATGAGTTGCCTCGAGCTCATTGTAGAAGAAGTGATTCATAAAATTTAACTAGCAAATAGGGTTGGTTGATCCGTAAAATATCTGGTTCTAAACTACTAATGAGGGGGGGGGGGGATTTTTTTATTAGTAATTGAAATACTTACCAAAAAAATTCCAAAAAAATCATGATTAAAACATTATTAATAACAAATATCCGTTATTATTCGTGACATCAGCTGGGAGGGAAGAATGGAGGGCAAGCCTGGATCACTCCTAAACATCACTAATAACATCATAGAAGCAAGCTATATCAACAAATAATCAATTAATGCAAATGAAATGCATAAAGTATGAGCTTCTTCTAAGAATCTCTGAGCTGGCAAGAGGAGAAGGGGAAAATATACGATCTATTACAAAAATTAAAGAAAAATTGCCATCCCAGGTTCGGTAAAGAAATTATACTTCCTGGTTAGGGCCCGAGGGTCGGTAAAGTAAGAAAATAATATTAAATAAGAAAAAAAAGGAATTTCAAATAAATTTAAATAGAAGATAACCAACCCTACTAACAAACATATAAATGTGGAGGAACAGAATTTGTTTGAGCTTCTTATCAACCTCATTCCAACTTTTGCACCGAAGTGTAATTTAAGTCCTACAGATCAGTCCAACAGGTAGGCATTGTCGCCAACTTCTCCGTCTTTCTTTCTCTCCTTTTTTTCTGTCTACGAAGGCTATTTTTTTCCAGAAATTGTCCTCTTACCATGATCTTCCGCATACTATAACCACAGTTTTGAAATGTATAAACCTGGAGAAGAAAGAAAGCAGGAAATAAACCCAGCATTTCCTTCCAACGCAGTAACTCAGATCAAAGACTCGGAAACGCAGTCCAGCCAACTGCTTTATTAATTTCATTATTCAAATGTCCCCTTTAATGATAGCACAATACTGTTATTTCCTTTTATCCCAATTTTACCCATGTTGAGAAATACAACGGATACCACTAGCCAATTCCAGCTGTGAAACCTTGATAAGTCTCATAAAATGAGGTGTGGTAGCAAGAAGAACCAATGACTTGGTTCCTTGCCATGCGCTTGATGTGCTTCCTTATCAAAGATTTGCGCTGTTCATAGATTCTTTCCCCTTCACTTTCCTACTTTGAAAGACAAATAGACTTGGGGGGAAAAGAATGAAAAGGAGTTCGCATATCATAACCTATTAATATTTGATGGAAGACAGCCCAAGTTGTATTATAAAGCTTGACATCATGCCATTACACGCAGTTGTACCCAGGCCGGCTGGAAAATAAAGTGCCAAATTGGACTGAAAGGCATTGCTCTCTCATCTACTACTCTGTTCATAGGAATGACCAATAGGAATTTTTTGGGGGGGGATTAACAAAAAAAGTTTAGAAACAGCATTTACTGAAGTCTGATGCCAACTCAGACTGCAACACAAGGTGTGTTGGTAAGGGCATCTGTTCCTTAATCTATTCTGGGCTTTACTCTGGCTGCTAAGGGAGCTCTCCGAGGTACTGAATCTCCCATAAGGATAAAGTTATGCATTTATTTATTTACTCAGTTGTATATTTGGCTTTCAGTGGTCACGGGAAGTGAGTGAAGGTACTTCAAATCACATAATCCATAGTCCATCCTCCTCCAAATTGCACCAGGATGTAAAGTGGGTCATGGGGACTTGTCTGCCAAGTGTGGTCTTGATCAGTCATTGGATGGCTTTCAGTGGTCTCTGGAAATGAGTGAAGGTACTGGAAGTCCCCTCACCCATGATCCCCCTTCTCCAAACTGCACCAGGATGTAAAGTGGGTCATGCGGGCTCTGTGTGCCAAGTGTGGTCTTGATCATTGGATGAGGGTTGCAGCAGTCTCAGAAAGTGAGTGAAGGTACTTCAAGTCCCATCATACATGGTGCGTCCCACTCAAAACTGGACCAGGATGTATAGTGGGTCATGGGTACTCTGTGTGCCAAGTTTGGGCCTGGTATGTGATTTGTAGGGGCTACAATGTTCTGTGGGAAATGAATCGGGTAAAGGTACTGCAAATCCCATCATTTGTGGGCCATCCACCAGATTGTAAAGTGGGTCTTGGGGGTTCTGTGTGCCAAGTGTGGTCTTGTTCTGTCATAGGTGGGGGCCGGAAAGTGTTTTGGCCTTAAACTCCCACCATGCCTGACTGCCTCAGGCCTTTTCCTTAACCCCCCTCTTCCACTTTAGAGTTTCGGAATGTTCGTGTTGGCTGGCCAATTAGAGGCATTATGCAAATACTCCCTCACTGGCAACCAATCAAGTTGTCAGAATGTAGAGGCCGGGAGCCAATCCGAATGCTGCCACATACATACATACATACATACATACATACATACTAGGCATGGTTTCGAACCCAAAAATGGCGATTCTAAAATCAAATTGGGGGATATTTTTTTTATTAGTAAAAGAAAGACTTACAAAAAAATTCCAAAAATTTCTAAAATGTAACTTAATTACTAACGAAATTCGTTAGTAGTTCGTATGCCAGCGCATGCGCATTCCAGATGGTTTTGGCCTACAACTCTCAGAAATCCTAACAGCTGGTAAATTGGCTGGGATTTCTGGGAGTTGTAGGCCAAAACTTGAATAAATCACACTGAATTCTAGATGGGACTCTCCAAATAGGAAGGAGGGAGGGAAGGAGGGAGGGAGCGGGTATTCTATTCTTGGAAGCAGCAAAAGAAAAGGAGGAGGAGCCCCCCCTCGCTCCTCGCTGCCTCTCTCTCACCCCGATCCCGAGGGAGCGAGGGCCCAAGTTTGCCCAGGCTGGTCATATACCTACATTCCATGCACATGCAATAATACAGCGGTAATAACAATGGGTATAAGAAGAGGTAAAATTCAAATCGAAGATTCTGACTGGTCCCTCCTCATGCGGTGCAACGGGCTCTTCTCTGTGAGCCGGGAAAAGCCAGCGTTTTCTGCTTGGGTGCACACACATACATATTCTTTGGGGGGTTGCTGCAGAATCTTCTCTATGAGCCCGGATTCTGCAGCAAATCCCCCAAGAATATGTATGTGTGCACCCAAGCAGAAAACGCTGGCTTTCCCGGGCTAATAGAGAAGAGCCCGCTTGCACCGCATGAGGCAGGGACCAGTCAGAATACTTCGATTTGAATTTTACCTCTCGTGAGTGTTATGACGGCTGTATTAGTGCATGTGCATGGAATGTAGGTATGACCAGTTGGATTACTTATAATATTAGGCACTTACAGTAGCATTCATTCTATTATACATTAGGTTGGTTTCTCACCCCAATACTCTTTGATGCTTTAGATCCTGGCAGGCAGGAGAGGCAGGGAAGCCTGAAGAAATGTAAACAGAGAGGTTTACTCAGAAGTAAATCCACAAAGGAGGGCACTTCATCCAACGTGCCCTCCTTTGCAGATTTACTTCTGAGTAATCCTCTCTGTTTACATTTTTCCGGGCTTCCAGCCGAAAGAAGGAGCGAGTTTAGGGCTTGCCTTGCCATAATACTTATTGGCAAGGGAGGCGGGAGGGTGGTGAGAGAGAAGGAGGGTGCCCCCCCCCCTTACGACCTAATAACGACACTTAAGAAAATCTTATTTTGAGAAGTTCTATAAAGAAAGTCCACTTCCTGGTTGACGTTCCAGGTGCGGAAATACTCGAAAGTAGCATTTCTTACGAATTTCTTACGAAACGAATCATTTTCATAACTTTTTTCTCATGCCTAATCTATATATATATATAAATCGAATGGTCGTGCAACTCGGTATATAGACAGCAAAACTATAACCCCCATAACCACCAAACACCCCAAACACATTCAAGCATACCACGGGGGTATGTCTAGGGCAAAAAAACCGGCCTACATACCAGGCTACCCCCCGAAACACGGCCCCCAAAAACCGCCCATTGGAAATAGCAGCGCATGGAGAATTACAATGGTCTCCTTCCAACGCGAGGGAAGGGGAGGGGAGGGGAAAAGCACTGCTTTCCAATGCTGGCAGCGCACTCCACATCCCACCCCCACCCCAAACCCAGCCCCTCCCCTCAGCCCACGCTCACCACATCGTCCTCCTTCTCCATGCCGCCGCGGTAACAAATGGGGGATCATCGCTACGGCAGCGCCGGGCGCCGTGCCCGCCTCTTCCGGCGCCCTCGACCTACTTCACCACCTCCATGCCGCTCCTGGAAGGGGGGGCAAAGGAGACCTTCACCACCTCGATGGCGGCACCTCCTCTGCTACCTCCACGGCCTCCGCCAGAGCCTCCCAGCTGTTTCCTGTCCCAGGCCGTGCGGTCTCTCTCCCCCTCTCTCTCTTGATCTGCATGTGTCTCGCACTCTCCCGAGACACACACACACCTAGAGAAAAACAGGAAGACAGACCACGCGAACCCGGCACAGGCAAGAGGGATTCTGCCCTGTTCCCGGGCATCTCTTTCTCCTCCTGTCCATGCCCTCCTTCCTACATTCAAGGGAGGAGGGTGGGGCGAGGAGGATAGAGAGGTGCCCGGGAAAAGGGCACCATCCCTCCCGCCTCAGACGGGTTCATGCGGTCTCTGTTCCTATGTGTGTCTCGCGAGAGTGCGAGACACATGCAGATCAAGAAATAGAGAGAGAGGGAAAGAGACCGGGCGCCCCGGGTCCAGAAACAGCTGGGAGGCGGCGGAGGAGGCAGCGGAGGGGGCGCCACGGCGCCGCCTTCCCGTGGCGGTCCCCTTCGGCCCCGCGATGCCGAAGGTCCCCTATCGGAGGAGAAGGAGGAGGAGGACAGAGCAGGCACCACACCACACACACAAAAGCCACAGCGAAGCGTGGCCAGGTCAGCTAGTACATACATACAAACATACATACAAACATACAAACAAACATTCCGCTTTATTATATATAGAGATTTTTATTTATTTATTTATTTATTGGACTTCTCAGCCACCACTCCCAGGTGGCTTGGGGCAGCTCACAGATTAGGGAAATAACAGAGTACAGTAGTGCATAAAACAGTAAAACAAACCCCACAACAATAGCAACAGCAATAATAAAACATTAAAAGGTTACATTGAGCAGCAGTATTTGCTCAACTAGCATGTATCTAAACTGACTCAGTTACAAAAGCCTGCCGGAATAGCCAGGTCTTACAAGCTTTCCGAAAAGCCAGAAGGTCACGGAGTGACCTGGCCTCCGGCGGCAAGGAATTCCAAAGCGTGGGGGCAATGATGGAGAATGCCCTTCCCCTCGTTGACGTGAGGCAATAGGCTTTGAACCCACAAGCTGAGAACCACTGATTTAGAAGATCTGGCCAAGTTGAGCTTCTCCTGAACAGAAAGGTTCTCGGGAATATTGTGATAGGTCTAATTCAACCATTTTGAGCATCCTTCTCTGAAATTCTTGGATCCAGAACTTTTGATTTCAGATTTTATTTCCCCCAAATTTTGGAATACCTGTATTTATTTTATTTTTATTTTATTATTTGAACTTATTAGTCGCCACTCCCGTATGGCTCGGGGCGACTTACAAAGTTCACTGGGCAGACCAGTGGGGTATTACAATAGCATAACATACGTTGCAATATAATAAACACAACATAACAAGAACAGAGAAGGGTACAGTACAGCAAGCTAGAGTCTTAGCTGTAGGTAGAGGAATGGGAGGTAATTGCCTAGGCAATTCTGTCTAAAGGTTTTCCAAAGGGTTTCCAGTAGAAATCGATCTTGGCAGGGAAAGGGCTGACCTTCTATGGTCCCCTCTGGGGGGGGGTGTCAGGTTTTGACTTGTAGGAGTCCAATCTAGACCAGCTGCCGGGAGTCAAACCCCAGAAGGTCCTTGTTCTGAAGATTCTGGGTTTCCTTCTACTTGGTGGCTTTTCTGTGGCCTCTAGGGCTTTGGGTAATCCCCGAGGCTGTCAGTTTACCACCCTCTTTTGTAGTTGGGTGATCTCGGGGGCATCCTGGTGCCTCTCTAGGCCGCCAGAGGTCGGGTCTTGTCTGCTCTTCCTCCTCTGGCGTCATTTCCGCTTCCGGTTGTGTCACTTCCGCTTCTGGTCCTCAGACGAAGAAGACATCCGGTCGACTCTGGCGACTTCAAGGCCATCCGCCATCTTAGATAGCCCACCAGCCGCCTGTGTCGCCGTCAATGGAAGGCTGCATATAAACACATAATATCTTGGAGAAGGGACTCAAGTCTAAACATGGAATTCAATTATATTTCAGGCTATTTTATACACATAGCCTGAAATCAATCTATTATATAAAGGAGGTCCCGTCGTCGAACGACTGACAGAGACAGAGAAACCTTCCAAGGCAGAGACACCAAACTTGCCAACAAAAATAGGCCTCAAACAAGGAAGGTTTTTAGCAAAGAAACTCCCCCCCCAAAACCTAGAAGGCCCCCAAAACGATACAAAAAACCCTACATTTCCCAGCATCCTCTGCGGCAGCCAGTAAAACCCATTGGCCAACATCGGCCCACACAGAATGCAGGGAGGCTGAGTAACCCTAGGACGCTGGGCACAGCCAGCCAAGGCTAGGATAGAATGCTGAGTGATTAAACTGTCAAAACCAAACTCTATGAGGGAGCAATTCTCCAGCAATTCCTACCCACACAACACAACACAACTTCCTATCACAACCCATCCCCCCAAACTTACGGGACCCAACACCTACCACCAACTCAAACAAAAACTAACTCCACCTATACTCCAAACACAACACTGCACTGATACTCTACAAACACACACAAACACCCAAAACACCCCACCCACACAAGCATTCAACAACATACTACCACCCACAATTCCACCACACACCCACTACCTCACCAAAAAAGTAATACCTACACACAACACAATACGCACATAACACAACCTTGCATCTACTGCTCAACCCATTTGTATGCCATTCCTTCCTTCCACACAGGCAGAAACTGACCCAAAAGACAAGCCATGCCTTCTAAAAAGAACAGCATCGGGCGACACACTCGCAGCGCTACATACATCAAACAAAAAAGGGCAGAACAAACACCAGAACAGAAACACAGTTTCTTTTTTCAAATCCAGAGTTGGGAAACCACAGAACCTTTCCATCAATACAGCAGATGGAAAGACAAAAAACATTGTATATCCACAAGCTCTGCAGAATGCCAGCAACACCACACACCGACAACTCCCCAGGACTTCAACATCCCACCCACCAGAACAACCCACAACAACACAGCCATGACCCCACCAAGACCATAAGTAACATCAATTCCAACCCTTACATACTCAGACTTTCTCGCATCTCCTA
Organism: Anolis apletophallus; assembly: GCA_030556195.1. Lineage (NCBI taxonomy): Eukaryota > Metazoa > Chordata > Lepidosauria > Squamata > Anolidae > Anolis > Anolis apletophallus. The sequence goes on from JARBWK010000015.1 coordinate 3,311,009, forward strand.
AATAGGGCACAGCAACGCGTGCCGGGTACAGATAGTTTTATATAATATCTTAAACATTTCAATACACAAAATGTTGTGTACACTGAATCCTCAGAAAACAAAGGTATGACTATGTCTTAGCTATGATTTTGGAATAATTTGGATTTTGGAATTGCAGATAAAAGATGCTCAACCTGTATTTCCAACGGATGCAATGACTGGCCAAATTTTCATAACATCCTATAAAAAGCGCAATTGTTTATCCATGCAATACAATTGTAAAATTCCATTGAAAAAAATTAAAACATATTCAATCTGCATCACATGATGAAACGTTGGTGGAAAAGTTAGCGTTCAATTGAAACATCAAACGTGTAACGGATGAATTAAGAGCAAAAAACCTTGGAATGTTTTTAAAGTGTAACTGAAATCGCAACACTGCAAAAAAGCAATAATAGCACCTGTCAGTGATCACAAGAAATCTAATGCTTAATCTTTCTTTTTTAGCCCGAAGCAATATGTTTGGCGGTAGCTAGTAATGTAGTTGATGAGCCTTCATAAACCGCATGTGTATGATCTTGATGCCGCATTTTGAGACAAAGTAGCTTTTGGCAATCTTACGGACTCCGGATTGCGAAAACACCATTAAGAAGAAGGAAGGAAGATGAAAAGAATCCAAGAGGCCTTTTGCACAAGGCTGTGCTTTATTTCTACCTGGAGAATTATTTCAGTTCGGAGAATTATTCCCAGGGAAATGCCTAAGAATATGAATCCTGGATAAGTATGTTATTGTTCCGTGTCTGCAAGAAGTAGGCTTTGGCTTGTAATATGGAGTAGGCGGCAGTTTTTCTGGGCGAGATATGTTTGGAAGAGGTTTTTTATTGAGTGTAACTTGCCCAAGATACTCCCATAGGGCTTCATGGCCGGGTTGGTTTCCCAAAGTCCTAGTTCAACAACAATCACCTTACTGCATTCCACTGACTTCTTGGCATAAGTACTGCTAGGGAAAAAAATACAGATGCTCAAAGAGGAAATTCCCCCTTTGTGGTGAGGGCGAAAGGTGAGCTATTTAGGTGCATAAAGTTGATGTTCAGTTGAAAGTCTGTCCAATATGTCAACACAAGGTTTGGAATTGATGTTACTAGCTTACGCGTTGGTCTTGGTGGGGTCATGGCTGTGTCGTTGTGGGTTGTTCTGTTGGGTGGGATGTTGAAGTCCTGTGGAGTTGTTGGTGTGTCTTTCTTTTCTGGTGTTTGTTCTGCCCTTTTTTGTGTGATGTATGTAGCGTTGCGAGTGTGTCGTCCGATGCTGTTCTTTTTAGGAGGCATGGCTTGTCTTTTGGGTCAGCTTATGCCTGTGTGGAAGGAAGGAATGGCATACAAATGGGTTGAGCAGTAGACGCAAGGTTGTGTTATGAGCGTATTGTGTTGTGTGTAGGTATTACTTTTTTGGTGAGTTAGTGGGTGTGTGGTGGCATTGTGGGTGGTAGTATGTTGTGGAATGCTTGTGTGGGTGGGGTGTTTTGGGTGTTTGTGTGTGTTTGTAGAGTATCAGTGCAGTGTTGTGTTGTGTTTGGAGTACAGGTGGAGTTGGTTTTTGTTTGTGGTGGTGGTAGGTGTTGTGTGTGCGGGGTCCCGTAAGTTTGGGGGGATGGGTTGTGATAGGAAGTTGTGTTGTGTTGTGTGGGTAGGAATTGCTGGAGAATTGCTCCCTCCTAGAGCTTGGCCTTGGCAGTTTAACCCTCAAACACCAACTGACTGAACTCAAATCACTCAGCATTCTATCCTAGCCTTGGCTGGCTGTGCCCAGCGTTACTATGGTTACCCAGCCTCCCTGCATTTTTGTGTGGGCCGATGTTGGCCAATGGGTTTCGCTGGCAGAGGATGCTGGGAAATATAGGTTTTTCTGTATCATTGTTTTGGGGGGCCTTCTAGGTTTTGGGGGGAAAGTTTCTTTGCTAAAAACCTTCCTTGCTTGAGGCCTATTTTTGTTGGCAAGTTTGGTGTCTCTGCCTTGGAAGGTTTCTCTGTCTCTGTCAGTCGTTCGATGATGGGACCTCCTTTATATAATAGATTATTTCACACTTGTCTGCCACCCCCACCCCCCCGAAACGGCTCGGGGCGACTCACAACAGTACATAAAATACAATTTGCAAACATCTCATAAAACCATAATAAAACACAACTAAAAACTAACAATCAACAATTAAAACAGCAGGTGGAATTCACAGTAGCTGCATACCAGGCAGTGCAGGAGAGACCTATAGTCTAGCCATCCCCGAAGACCTGTTGGAACAGCAGTCTTAACTGTTTTCCTAAAAGGCAGAAGGCTCTGGGTGGTTCGGGTGCCAGCGGGCAGTGCATTCCACAGAGTTGGGGCTGCAACAGAGAAGATGATTCAAAGAGTGGTAACTCTAGTAAGTAAAGTCCTAGTAGGGAGGAACTTAAAGACTACCCAGTCAACTAATAGCAGTTTCAAATAATATATTGTATGATGATCTATATACTCATAAACGTATCAAATCATTCTTATCATCATAAGGTTTTGCCCGCAATCGGGTAAGCATGCACATCAGTAATTTCATGCAGTGATCAGTACAATAATTCATTGATAGTCACAATAATTCATTGATATTCATTCAATTACATAAATTCAACACAGTCCCATCTCATGAGTCCCATAGTCCATTATTGCAATATTCACAATTATAAGGCAATCTTGGGTAAATAATAATAATAGTTCAAAGTAGGCTCATTGCGGTCTGACGATCGCGTCAATACCCGGCGCTGAAATCGTTTCGCTGGTACAAGCTTTATCAAAGACCGGGACGATTCCTGTTGCTTTGATGTGATGTGTTGAGGATCTCTAATGAAAAACAATATGCCACAACCATTCTCAATATATACATGGAAGCAGGTTTCTCATAGAGTGACCATAGAGGAGAATATGAAAATAAATATATACATACCAAATATAAGAGAAGTATATCTTAATGAGGCACTGAGCCTTCCTAAGGCACTAAGTGTATAAAATCATGCAGGGGATAGAAAAGGTGAATAAAGAAAAATTATTTTCTTTGTCACAAAACACTAGGACTAGAGGGCACTCCCTGAAGCTCCAAGGTAGGAAAGTTAGGACTAATAAAGGGAAATATTTCTTCACCCAGAGGGTCATTGGGTTATGGAACTCACTTCCAGAAGAGGTTGTGACAGCTGTCAGCCTGAACAACTTCAATGCAGGATTAGACAGATTCATGGATACCAAGTGTATCGGTAGTTACTGAAAAGGACATTCAAGTGCCACCTCGGGAGTTGGTTGAGGTAGGCAGGATTTCCCTGGGTACTGGTTGTGTGGGAGGTCGGGGCAGGTCAGGGTTTTGCCCTCCCTTCTGCTCGAGATCCCCGTGTACAACTGGTGGGCCACTGTGTGATACAGAATGCTGGACTAGATGGGCTGAGGTCCGATTCAGCATGGCTCTTCTTATGTTCTTATGTTCTAAGCCTTTCTGGGTCAAATCATGGACTCCATGTGGAAACAAAGGGTAGGCTTATAAACAATATAGAGTCTCTAATTATCTTAAATGAAGTCCGCTGGAACTCATACCAGGAGCTCGCTCACAGCTAGCGTGTCATTTAATCCGAATGGCGTCTCGCATCCGAGGCGAATGATCCAATCTCTTTCTAATTGCAACAGAGAAGGCCCGCCGCCGAGTTGTGGACAGATGACAAGTCTTCACCTTTGGAATGACCAGGAGATTTTGCTCTTTGGAGCACAACAGTCTAGCAGAGTGCAACAGGTCCAGGTTTCACACTAATTGAGTGTATAAATACATTTAAAAACATTTTGGTTGGTGGTGTGCCCCAGGATTTTGTGAATGTAAAAAATGTGCCGCGGCTCAAAAAAAGTTGAAAAACACTGTCGTAGTCCAATTGTTTCATAATCCTATGCCTGTTACACTGCCTTTTCAAATGCCTGGAAGGTCAAAAGGGAGCGTGCTGATCTAATGTCCCTGGGAAGGGCGTTCCATAGCCAAGGGGCCACCGCTGAGAAGGCCCTGCCTCTCTTTCCCGCCAAACGTATTTGTGCCTGCCGCATTGCAGACAGAGAGGTGCAGAGAATATTTTGGCAAACCTTAAAAAAATTAACATTAAAAACAAAATCGCTGATATATCTCCATTTCTTTTCCAAGATGAGAAAAAGTTGTGGATCTGTCTTAAGGGGGTGAAAGCCATTAAGGTATCCATGGTCCGCCATCTTCAAAGGGACATCTAAGATGTAGCCCTAAATAAGATATTTACAAGTCCTAAATGGTAATTCAATGCATAGAATCACAGAATCCTAGAGTTGGAAGAGACCTGGTGGGCCATCCAGTCCAACTTCATTCTGCCAAGAAGCAGGAAAATCGCATTCGAAGCACCCGCAATAGATGACCTTCCAGCCTCTGTTTAAAACCCTTCAAAGAAGGAGCCTCTACCACACTCCGGGGCAGAGAGTTCCACTGCTGAATAGCTCTCAAGGTCCGGAAGTTCTTCCTTGTGTTCAGGTGGAAACTCCTTTCTTTCCTGTCGTTTGAAGCCACTGTTCCATTGTGTCCTAGTCTCCAGGGCAGTAGAAAACAAGCTTGCCCCCTCCCCAAAATGACATGTTCCCCCCATCTCTTGATCCCTGGCCCTCATCATGTCTCCTCCTAACCTTCTCTTCTGCAGGCTAAACATGCCCAGCCCTTGAAGCCGCTTCTCATAAGGCTTGTTCTCCAGACCCTTGATCATTTGAGTCACACTCCACTGGACATAACATTTTCCTTAAATTGCAGTGCCCAGAATTGGACACAGTGTGGTTCCAGGTGTGGTCTGACCAAGGCAGAGTAGAGCATGGGCCGCATGACTTCCCTGAATCTAGGCACTAGACTCCTGTTGATACAGGCCAAAATCCCACTGGCTTTTTTAGCTGCTGCATCGCATTGTTGGCTCATGTTTAACTTGTTGTCTAATCATTCATTTTTATTTTCTCCTCTTTCTGAATAATGTGCCTGGTTAGAAGATTCAGGAAGTTTTTTTAAAATTCCTAATTATTTCTAAACAGTGACATCCTCATAGCCCAGATCAGTGTTTCCCAACCTTTTTTGAGCTGCGGCACACTTTTTACATTTGCAAAATCCTGGGGCACACCACCAACCAAAATGACACAAAATGGCACAAAATGACACTCTAACACAGTAATACATATAGTTAATATGTTTTTAAATGTATTTATACACTCAGTGTGAAACCTGGGCCTGTTTCGATGAACACAACATAGATATCCTGGCAGGAATGGCAGAAGGGCACAAACTTCCCACACAGAACTCCCATAACCAAGAGAAAATACTATAAGAGTTTGGTGGGCACTGACCTTGGGTTTTGGAGTTGTACTTCACCTATATCCAGAGAGCGCTGTAGACTCAAACAATGTTGGATCAGGACCAAACTTGGCATGAATACTCAATATGCCCAAATGTGAACACAGATGGAGTTTGGGGAAAATAGACCTTGACATTTGGGAGTTACAGTTTCTGGGATTTATAGTTAACACACAATCAAAGAGCGTCCTGAACTCTTGCAACAATGGAATTGAACCAAACTTGGCATATTGAACTCTCATTACCAACAGAAAGTACTGAAAGGGTTTGCTTGGGAATTGACCTTGAGTTTGGAAGTTGTATTTCACCTACACCCAGAGAGCACTGTGGACTCAAACAATGTTATATTGTTGTTTGTTTTCTATCCAGAATCACAATGTTGGAAGGAGGCTCACCACTTTAAGGTCCCTAAAACAGGCATTGGAAAAACTTCGGCCCTCTGGGTGCTTTGGACTTCAACTCCCACCATTCCTAACAGCCTGAGGCCCTTTCCTGCTTAAGTGGCTGAAGGGGAAAAAGGAAAAGGGCCTGAGGCTGCTAGGAATGGTGGGAGTTGGAGTCCAAAACATCCGGAAGGTTCAAGTTTGCCCAAGTTTGGGGGAAGAAAGAGTATTGGAGGTTCCAATTTCCCACGGCACACCTGATGCCAGCTTTCGACAGAGACCTCTTCCTCCCCCTTCCCCTTCGCGCCCTTTCTTCCCCCTCCTGCCGAACACTTACTTTTTCTTCTACACTGTCGCTTCTGCCGCCATTTTGATCAGAGGGGGCAGCGTGTTCAGGAGGGGAGGGGGAGGGAGGAAGACGTGACCTGTGCGGGGGCTACTGTGCAGACTCACCCTAGAGCAAAGCGAGGCAAAGCGAGCAGAGCAAGGCTGGGAAGAAGGGAGCCCGCGTGGAGAAGAAAAAGTGTTTGGCAGGATGGGGGGGGAAGGGTATTGGAGATTCTAGTTCCCCACGGCACACCTGATGATCGCTCACGGCACACTAGTGTGCCACGGCACACTGGTTGGGAAACACTGGGTTAGAAGATTCAGGAATTTTTTTAAATTCCTAATTATTTCTACACAGTGACATCCTCATAGCCCAGATAGATGTCTCCATTGTAACATATAGATAGATAGATGGATGGATAGATAGATAGAGAGAGAGAGATGGAATGACACTAGTGCTAGGAAGTGGGTTATGTGAGTATGTGGGAAAACAATCATGGTTATCATAACCTGGCGAAGCTGTGCAACTGTAGCATTTAAGAAAGGCGCAACATTGAAGGTGTTCAATGAGATATATACAGTATTTATTTATTTATTTATTTATTGGGCTTCTATGCCGCCACTCCCGGGAGGCTCGGGGCGGCTCACAAGCGCCGGATAAAACAGCAAATTTTAAACAGCAAATTTTTTAAAAAGAAAGAAAAAAAGATTAAAACACGGCCAAAGTACAACACAATCTAAAAACAACAAGATTAAATGCCTGATGTGAAGAATACAAAACACAGCAGGAGCCGAAAGTTACAGACCTGACGAGCGATACATAAGCAAAACCTACAGGCCGAAGGCCTGTTGAAACAAGTAGGTCTTGCAGGCCTGCCTGAAAGGCAGAAGATCCTGGATGGCGCGCCTTTCGGCAGGGAGGGCGGTCCCCAGTGTGGGCGCAATCACGGAAAACGCCCTCCTGCGGGTTGCCGTCAATTTAGCTGACTTCACAGAGGGGACGTCCAACAGGTTGGTACCTTCCGACCGCAGTGATCTCGTAGGGCAATATGGGGAGAGACGGTCCCTCAGATACGCTGGCCCCAGGCCGTACAAGGCCTTAAAGGTAAGTACCAACACTTTGAAGGTGATCCGGTGCTCAATTGGAAGCCCGTGCAGATCCTGCAAGGTAGGTGTTATGTGACAACCAGCTGGCGTACCAGACAGGAGTCGGGCGGCAGTGTTCTGCACCAGCTTGAGCTTCCGGGTCACCGACAGAGGAAGGCCAACGTAGAGTGCGTTACAGTAGTCCAGTCTCGAGGTGACCATGGCTTGGATCACCATGGCCAGGTCGTTCCAGGATAGATAGGGGGCCAGCCACCTTGCCTGTCTGAGATGGAAAAAAGCAGACTTGCTGACCATGGAGATTTGGTTATTATTATTATTGTTATTGTTATTGTTGTTATTATTATTATTATATGCATAATCCGTGATTGCATGACTGTAGTGGAATAGGAGGTTTATGTGATGAAATCCTTACTTTAAGATGTGATGTCCATGCTAACGTTATCCTGGTCTTCTATTTTAAAAAACCATACTGAATTGAGCAGGTGTTATTTCCCAGTAGAGAAGCATCATATTTCAGCCTTAGGTAATTAGAAATAGGTTTCGTATTGTCTAAGTATAATGACTCCAAAATCTTGACAGCAAAATCCCGCAGAAAACAGGCTGTTATTCAAATCTACCAGAGTAGCCTCATTAGAAGGGTGTCCTATGGCCTCTAGACCTTTCCTCCCTGGAGTTAAGACAATGGAACTCCTCTATCGCAAGTGGCTTGGGGCTTGCAAGCTTCGAGTGGTGCGCAATATGTCCAGGGAATAGCCGGAGCCGTTACGGCCCTCTCCGCCTCCTACCTGTCACCCGTCTTTGCTAATGGCGAAAGACAATGGAGCACGTCCCCTCTCCCTGGGCCCATTCCACAAGAGCAGGGCAGGTTTACAACCTGACATTCGAGGAAAGCACCCGGGAGGCAGGCAGGCTAGTGAGACGGTCGCTGCTCAGAAAGGGCGTGATCTGCTAGCTCCGGGCCAGCCTTGGCTCCTTAGCTGCAGCTGGTTGTCACATGCATTTCAGTCGGCGAGCCGACACTTGCCTGGGGTGAACGAGGCTTCTTTTCCAGACAGAAGGGTGGTTGTGGGGGGACGACGGATGGGGGGACCAGCTTGCATGGATGCAATTGTGGTGAATGCCTTGGAAATGGCAAGTCAGGAGATATGATCCTATGTCTCCGAGTGACCATCTCGCTGCATGTAAAACCAGCCAGCTGCTTGTCTGACGCCTTGGGCTAAGTTATGTGTCCAGTATCTTAATTGTACACCATTAAGAGGGAGGGATGGAAGGAATATTTCATATTATTTGGAAGCTGTGCAGGAAAGAATGTGTTTTACAAGTTTTGAGAAACCTTCAGAAGAAGAATCTAGGATGGACGGAAAATATTTGCACTTTGTGACTTTTTCTGCGGAAAAAAATTGCATATCATTGATTTGCACTGAATTCTATGGTGGAAATAGCTTTGTTTGCGCTGGGAAGGATGCTACTGTATAAGACATATTATTTTCTGTGCAGAAAAGGGAGATTTCCACCGTTGAAAATGTTTCCTTTGTTAAAAAAAACTATAGGTGAAATTTGTACGTAAAACGTCTTGAATTGCGAATCCATTTCAAAAAAGCAGTGAAGTTTTCATAGTATTTCTGGCAGCAGCGAGAACATTATAAAAATGATCCACTGTTTCCTTTGAGAGAGAAAATTACAAATTATATCTCTATTAAGAGTATTTACAATTCATTGGACTTTTATGGGGGAGAAGTTTGGAAAGGAATAAGTAACCTCTGACTAAGAGGCTGGAGTTGGGAGAGCGTGCAAAAACCCTTCGTTCCAACACATGGTGTTAAAGAATCACAGTCCGAACTTTGGTGGCTTTTGGTTTTGTGTGAAACACCAACTTTGACCTTTGCTATTCATGCACTCGCTATTCATCTGCCCTATCCTATTCGCGCAGCCGCGCCTAGCATTGCTGGCGCGGGCATTCTGAATGTGTAGGCATGCACCGGATATATCTTAGTAGGATGAGTAGCTAAATAGCATCTCCAGGTACCGTCGGCTAATGTAAGCCATACCCGAAGTAAGCCGTAGTGGGGATTTTGGGGGTCAAAAGAAAGTAAGACGCAGTCTTACTTTCGGGGAAATCTTAGTAGGATGAGTAGCTAAATAGCATCTCCTGGTATTACACCCGATCCCAAGATGCACACAGAGTGCTAGGACAGTGATTTTCAACCTTTTTTGAGCTGCGGCACATTTTTTACATTTACAAAATCCTGGGGCACACCACCAACCAAAATGACACAAAATGACACTCTAACACAGTCATACATATAGTTCATATGTTTTTAAATGTATTTATACACTCCGTGTGAAACCTGCGCCTATTTCGATGAATACAACATATATATCCTGGCAGGACTGGCAGAAAGACACACACGAAGGTCTTGCTCAACAGCTGGGAGTTATAGTTCACCTGCAATCAAAGAGCATTCTGAACTCCACCAATGATGGAATGGAATCAAACTTCCCACACAGAACTACCATAACCAAAAGAAAATACTATAAGAGTTTGATGGGCATTGACCTTGAGTTTTAGAGTTATAGTTCACCTATATCCAGAGAGCACTGTGGAAGGGAGGGAGGAAGACGTGAGGCGAGTCTGCGCAGTAGCGCCCGCACGAGTCACGTCTTCCTCCCTCCCCCCCCCTCCAGCAGAAGCGTCAGCGTGAGCAAAGCAAGGCAAAGCGAGCAGAGCGAGGCTGGGAAGAAGGGAGCCCGAGTGGAGAAGAAAAAGTGTTCGGCAGGAGAGGGAAGAAAGGGGATTGGAGGTTCCAATTTCCCACGGCACGCCTGATTGATCACTCACGGCACACTAGTGTGCCACGGCACACTGGTTGGGAAACACTGGACGACGAGATCGGACTAGGTTTTTATGTAGGAAACAAAAAGATGTGTTTTTACTACTGTTATGGTTTTAATTGCTATGTTAATGTTTTTAATTGTTTTAAATGTTTTCTATGATGTTTTTGGCATTGAATTGTTGCCTTGTGAACCGCCCCGAGTCACCTTCGGGCAGAGAGGGGCGGTATACAAATGTACTACATAAATAAATAAATAAATAAATAAGCAGAACATCTTCTTTTTTTAAAAAATAGATTTTATTAAGCTTTTCCATTTATACAGCAAGAGGTAAGAGAGGAAAAAGGTTGGGTAGGGGAGGTGGTTGCGGACGAGGAAGAGTGATAGGATTATTACGGATAGCGGGTTAGGTGAGGGTGGGTGGGGGGTGAATATAAAATCAGACTTCCCAAGAGTGGTATGAGATTATTGGTTACATTATATAAATAAAAGATAGTTCAAAAGTAAACAAGGTAGTTTCATTAAGTCCTCTGTTAAAGCTGCGAGATTATACGTTTGTGTATATATCTCCTTCTTATATAGCATTTAAGTCTATAGTATAGTAAATTTTGGGTTCTTTTTCTGTATATATGTTTTAAAACCCATCCAGTGCATCATTTTCTTCTTGTTGGTCAGTTTCTGATTTAACGAGTCCATCTGGATCATGTCAAGCACCTTTTTTTAACTTGGGGGCTGTGTGTGTACTTATGTATATGTGTGTTTGTATATGTATGTGCGTGTATATGTGTTGATGTGTGTAAGTACAGGTGTGTTTATGTATGTGTGTATGTGTATATTTGTATATTTCTGTGCATGTATGTGTGTGTGTGTGTGTTTCTGTGTTCCTTTCTTCTCCCCTCTTTCCTTCCTTCCTTCACTCAATCCTTCTATCCTTTCCTTCCTTTTCCCTCCCCTCCTTCCTGCTATCCTTCCTTTTTCCTTCCTTTCTTCTCCCCTTTCCTTCCTTCCTTCACTCCATTCTTCTACCCTTTCCTTCCTTTCCCCTCCCATCCTTCCTGCGATCCTTCCTTTTTCCTTCCTTTCTTCTCTCCTCCTTCCTTCCATCCATTCTTCCTTCTATCCCATTCTTCCTTCTATCCTTCCTTTCCTTTCTTCTTCCCTCCCTCCCTCCTTCCTTCCATCCATTCTTCCTTCTATCCTTCCCTTCCTTTCTTTTTCCCTCCCTCCTCCCATCCATTCTTCCTTCTATTCTTCCTTTCCTTTCTTCTCCTCTCCTTCCTCCCTTCCCTCCCTCCCTTCTTTCCTTTCCCTCCTTCCTGCCATTCCTCCCCTTTCTGTATCAGTCCTTGCTCCCCTTGTCTCAGTCCCTCCATTCCTTTCCTTACCTTTCCCTACCACCACCAACATTCCGACTCTCTAAGCTGCCAGGGGGTGGGGGTGGGGGGCTCCCAGTCTACATTCTAACTGAGGGAGTATTTGTATAATGCCTCTAATTGGTCAGCTCCACTAACATTCCGACGCTCTAAACTGCCAGAGGGAGGTGGTGTGGGGGATCATGGGAGTTGTAGTCCATAATGTTTTTTTGGATTTGTGGCTGTTGGCTCTTTTTTGGGCGGGGGGTGTTTTGGTAAGCATACCTCGTAGGGTTTTCTGGGTATGTGGGCTGTTTTTGTGTTTCTGCCTTGTGTGGTTTCTTTGTCTATAAGACAGGGCCCATGACATGGAGGATTTTATATATATAGATTGCTAAAGTTCTTTTCTATCTTCCTCCTATCGTACCAAAGGTGCGCATGCCATCCAGCACGGAGGCCATGACCTTCTAATGTTAGCAGATTTTTATTGCTTAGCAAGACCCATTCTTTGATGGCAACTAAGTTGCACGCCTCATAGTATATTTTAAAATTAGGAAGAACTTCTTTACTTGCCAATGTCCCCCATTTCTGAAAGAGAGAAAAGACGATTACTGTCATCTCCCGTAGCAATCAACGGGGCATGCAAACGTTTCTCATTCCCATCTCTCCGCTGAAGTTTGGAGTCCGACTCCAATTAGGTGTCCTCCAAGTTGTTAGAAGCAAAGCGAGTTGCTTTCCGCGGCACCAAATTGGGAGTGAAATGGAAATTTGTGGCCGGCACCCATCCTATCTCTCTCCAGGAAGTCTCAGAGGGAACCTTCTTCTGTCGACTAATTTTAACTGCAAACGTGAGGCTATTGACCCTGGGAGTTTGTGCCGGGGACATATGTTCTCTACCACTGTGCTAAGACTATACTATAAGGCCGTTGATGAGTCCATATAGTTGTCTCCTGCTTCAAACAGCATCAGCAGTGGAACAAAAACCAGTGGAGTATTCATTGCATATTTCCCCTCCTCCTTCAAAAACCGTGCTGCGGGCTTCAATCGTGGATCTGCCCCCCAAAAAGAACGAGGGGGAAAAATAATTCCTTGAACCTTGACTTCCTGTCGTCCTACAGATAATGAGACAAGTACTTAAACCACATTTTAAAAGTGCTGAGTAGCTGAAGCCGGAGCCTAATGATGTTACTCAGCTTGTTGGGGTGTGATTGACACTAAAAGTAATAAATTAGAACAGAAAATGATTTTACAAGATCACCAGGATGACAGACAGGCTAACTGTAATATCCTCAATTACAGTTGTCACTGGGTTTTATATCTGTTCCCGCTGAACTCGCCAAGGCAGGGAAACAGTACAATTTCATGGGCCATTGCCAAGTCCACTAGTTGCAAGGCATTTCCACAGAGCGGGAAAGCAAATGAGCAATGTATTCATGTGAAAGGAAAGAAAGGGTTTGAGCCTGGAACTCTGTCATTAGGGAGGGGATACGTTCAAATGGTTGGAGCAGCATATTTGGGCCAGGCATAATTGCTTTCTGTTTTCAAGAAGCACAATCAGCAGGCATCGAACGCAAAAGTTGGAAAGGACTCCAAGGGCTGCCTAGCAGGCCTGGGTAGGTTCGTCGGCATGCTCGTAAAATCGGAATTAATTCGGATTAAATTCACCTTTGAAGCGGTTTCGAAGTGATGTAAGCAACCCGGAAGTGAATTTGCCATTTCGAAGCCACCACTCCCATTTTCGGAAAGGAATCAGCATTAGATTCCTGCCCAGGCGGATTACCCAGGCTAGGCCATGGTCACCAGGGGGCACAAATGGACATCCAAGTGCCACCTCTGTGTTGATGGAGGCAGGCAGGATTTCCCGGGTACTGGTTGTGGGGGTCGGGAGCAGGTGAGGGTTTTGCCCTCCTTTCTGCTAGAGATCCCTGTGTACAACTAGTGGGCCACTGTGTGACACAGAATGCTGGACTAGATGGGCTGAGGCCCGATTCAGCATGGCTCTTCTTATGTTCTTATGTTCTTATGTTCTAAATCATGGACCAAAAGAAAAAATGTTGAAACAAATAAAAACGCCGTAGCCGGCCCCTGGGGTCTCTCCCAACTCTATGGGAGCCTCCGCCCTTGAGGGCACATCTTCGGGGGGGGGGCAGCCCAGGACCTTTGCAACCGGCAGGCAGGCAGGCAGGAGGGAGGGAGGAGGCTCCTCCAAGAGACTTGAGCCGAGCGAGGGTCGGGATCAAGGCTCAGGGTCCGCGCGGGGGGAGAGGACACGTTCTCCGCCAAGGGAGGGGGGCTGGCTGTGGGCATGGCCTGCCCTTTGTCCTGCCAGGCGGGACTCTTCTGCCTTCCTGGCACACTGGCCAGGCACGGATGGACGGACGGACATAGGGACGGAGCACACCCGCCCGCCCGCTCGCTTCATCTCGGCTCTCCTGTCCCAGCCCGGCCCCTGGCTCTCGGCTGCCCGGGACACTCCTCCTTCCGCCTGGCCATGGGAAGTGCCTGCCAGAGCTTCCTAGTGGCCTTGGCCTTCCTGCTCTGCTGTCCGGAGTGGAAGGAGGGGGCCCGGCCCTTTCCCGGGGGGAAGGGGCGTGAGGTAGAGGTTGGCTTAAAGAGGGCGTAATTCCAAAGTGTGGCCTAGGGCGCAAAAAGGTGTTAACCTGGGCCTGTTCCCGCCCCTCCCGAGGTGCTTTCCCCTCATTGACTGAACATCCAGTTTGGCTCATTAGTTAAACAAAACAGTGTAAGCTGTGGAAAAGCTACTAGCAAACCACGAATGGGACAACATCAATTCAGTAGTATCAAAATAGATGTAATATCAAAGAGGGCTTGAATTCGTATTACAATTCCCTGACAAATGCCTTATACATTTAAGGCGATACAACAATATATCATATTATGGTCCACACATAATCACAAGGGTACCTTAGGAATGAAATGTAGGGAAGGAATACGTAGACAGGTGTTAAGGAAAAGTCATAGGGAACAGGTGAATAGTCCATAGAATAGGCACTGGTGCTTCGAATCTGAATGACTTCTGAAATTTTCCGTAAAAAATTGGAATTTCCCAAATTAATGTCTTCCCTCTGCGTCGGAACTGGGGCGACAGCCACATCCAAACTGGGTTAAACAAGGCTCTCGCCCCAGGTCTGATGTGGCGCCTTGGGGTAGGCTAAAAGGATGTTGGGCGGGCTGCAATGGTAGAGCTGCAGGGCCCGATCCGTTTCGCCCCAGTGGACTTTTTCAAGGGGCGAGATCAAGATGCTGCGCGTCACAGGAAATCATAATTCATGGCTATGGTCCTCAGGAAATACGGCGTAATTATCCACCATAGCCATGAATTATGATTTGCTGTGACGCGCAGCATCTTGATCTTGATCTCGCTGCTTGAAAAAGCCCACTGGGGCGAAACGGATCGGGCCCTGCAGCTCTACCATTGCAGCCCGCCCAACATCCTTTTCGCCTACCCCAAGGCGCCACATCAGACCTGGGGCGAGAGCCTTGTTTAATCCAGTTTGGATGCGGCTGTCGCCCCAGTTCCGACGCAGAGGGAAGACATTAATTTGGGAAATTCCAAAATTTTTCCGGAAAATTTCAGAAGTCATTCAGAGCGCCCCTACATCCGGAACGAGTTTTGAACCTTTTTTAAAAAAATCAAACAGGCCTACTCCCTAGTCCAATTTCCCCATCCTATGTCAAACATAAAGAAGTCCTTCCTGATGTCGAGGTGGAAAGTTTTCTCCTTCTTGTTTGAACCAAGGGCTTGTTGACACGGGCCCAAACCCTGGACTCACCAGGAATCCACCACTGTCTGACTCCGTGATGCACAGTGGTTTTGAAGGTTTAACCCAACTTTGCTACAAACTCCAAGAGCTTTCTGGCAGTCTGGTCAGCTGAATCAGGTCTGATTAACCCTGATCCACTGTTCAGACAGACACCACACTATTACTCTTTCCTTGAATTGGGAAGGGGGTCTCCTTTCTGCTTGTCACCTCTGCTATTCCTTGCTAGTCATCAGGGGCGGTCTAAGGTAATTTTAAATGGCAAGCGAACATTATTTTGGCGCTCCCCTCCAAACATTATTTTGCCCCCCTCCCAAAAAAACATTATGGTTGGGGAAAGAGCCCCTTCATCTGACGCAAAAGGGGTTTCGTTATCTGCCTTAATTTTGGGGGAGAAGAAGGGGCGGAATCGGGGGCCCCATGCCGGGCCAAAGGGTAGAGCCAGAGGACGACCTCTTTGCAGGGTGGGGTGTTGCCTCCTCCATGCCTCCACCTCCTACTGCCACACCTTTGGCCCCGCGCCGGGCTCCTACTCTTTCTCCCCCCACGTGGGCGCTGCTTCCTCCTCTTCCTCGCACTTCCTCAGCGCTTCCTTTTCCTCCCCAGGGGTCTCCCTGCGCTCTTACCGCACCGGCAGCGGCGGCACGAGCAATCTCTTCTTGCGCTCCAGCACGCCACTCTCCTTGGCATCTCCACAGCAGCACTACTACTCGTTGGGCTCCTCTTCGGCTCCGGAACATCAGCCGGACGCTGTGTGGCGGGCAGGGGAATGCGCCCTACCCAGATGGTGCCCCACGCAGCGGCGTTCTTGGCCTACCGGTAGGAGCGCCCCTGCTAGTCATGGAGCTCTGTGCAAGTGCACAGAGCTAGTCATGTCAGAATAGGATGTCAGAATAGGATAGCCATGTAGTCAGCAAAGAGAATGTCAGAATAGGATAGCCATGTGGTCAGCAAAGAGAAAAGAAATTGACACTTCGATGGTCATACAAATACCCTGAGCATGATGGCCAGCACTTGCATGGAGCTCCTTAACCAGTGGGAAGAGGCAGCAAAGCAATGGCATAGGAGATGAAGTGACAGCTTGTTGAGGCCAATGCAGTGCTGGTCTTTTGATCACCAGCCTTGGATTCAATATATATGATACTATTTCCAGAGCAAACCATCTGGTGTAAACACAGGACACATCTACACTGATCACTTGGGTCAGTTTGAAACCAGTATTGAGGAATAATAATAATAATAATTATTATTATTATTATTATTTGAAACACAACAAGATGAGTCCACAGCAGACGCTCTGCTAGCTGTTGTATTGACTCACACGTCGGACACTTCCCAAGTGTCAAGGACTGTGTGATGTACCGGCGAGTAATGCATGCAGATCCCATTAAAGTGGCCTTCTGCAGCTGGCAGATGGTAATTTTGTCAGCACGGATTGTGTTTAAGTGCAGGCCAACGTCTTGAGTCACTGCACCCAGAGTGCCTATCACCACTGGGACCACCTTCACTGTCGGAGTCTTTGCAGTTCGATCTTTAAATCCTCATATCGTGCCAGCTTTTCCAGCTGTTTCTCTTCAATCCTGCTGTCACCTGGGATTGCGACATCAACGATTCATACTTTGTTTTTTTAACACGATTGTGAGGTCAAAAGTATTATGCTCCAAAACAGGGTTGTCCAACTTCTACCGGACCTGTGGCTGGAATTCCGGTTACTGATGACCTGGGGGGCTGAAGGGTCTGCCTCCGCCCCGGCTCCGCCCCCTCCCCAGCTCCGCCCCCTCCCCAGCTCCGCCCCCTCCCCGCCTTGGAGGTGTCTGTGGATGACACCGGGGCTTTGACTTGGAGATAGAGATGAACACCAAAATCCCAGTCTCAAGTCCCAGTCCCTGCTTTGAACTGGATTATATTGCAGTGTGGACTCAGGGCCCTTCCACACAGCCATGTAACCCAGAATACCCGCTTTGAACTGGATTATCTGAGTACACACTCATATAATCTGGTTTAAAGCAAATAACATGGATATAGGTGAACTACAACTCCAAAACCCAAGGTCAATGTCCACCAAACTCTTATAGTATTTTCTCTTTCTCTTGGGAGTTCTGTGTGGGAAGTTTGTGTCTTTCTGCCATTCATAAGACAATCAGCACAATATAATGCAATACAAAGGTTAGCACAACTAAATTGTAAGCCTAAGTAGAACATGGGTGTCTCTCCCACATACATACCGTGGTAAGTATACATCAGGGCTTCACAAATAGAAGATCCTGTCTGGCTGGGATCAGCAACCAAATAGCGCCTTTGCCCCTTTTCGTTTTGCTACGGACACCGGTGAGGTTTCCATCCATTGCGGGGAGACCTCTCGCCTCTTTTTGCGACCTTACTTCGTTTGCAGCAGCTTGCGACGTCTACTTTCTGCCGTTCCTGCCAGGATATCTATGTTGTGTGCATCGAAACAGGGCCAGGTTTCACACTGAGTATATAAATACATTTAAAAACATATTAACTATATGTATTACTGTGTTAGAGTGTCATTTTGTGTCATTTTGGTTGGTGGTGTGCCCCGGGATTTTGTAATTGTAAAAAATGTGTCGCGGCTCAACAAAGGTTGAAAAACACTGCTCTAGAGGAGGTGCTCGGCTCCAGGCAGGTGTGTATGCTTTCTCTCCTGGGCTTCACCATGCGAGCAGCCACTCACACTTTCCATTGTGAGGAGGATTCCCACTTCCAGGTAAGGAAGAGAGGTGACCTCCTAGTAGAGTAGTTTTCTGGGAATTAGGGTTTTCTTTTTATTTGCTGGGGGGTTATTACAAAAGATTCAACTGTAATGCCGAAAGCTTGTTTTCATGTCATGCATGTTTTCATACCGAGTGGGCCCTTACCGTTACGAGCTCCCGAAGCACTAAAACAGGGGTGCTCAGAATGGTGATCGGGATCACCAGGGTGATCTTTGGGCCTCATCCTGGTGATCTTGAGGCCCCTGACCAGGTTTTTTGCAGTTGGTCCTCTTCACACGCCCCTGCACGCTGCAAAGAAGTCCTCCGTCGTTGCTCTTCCCCGCTCCCTGCTCGCGCGCCGCCTCCAAAAGCTCCAGAGTCCAAGAGGCAGAATGGGCCCCGTCTTTTGGATTCCTCCCCCCCCGTCCTTCTCCAGCCACTCAGAGTCGTAGGAGACCAAAGGGGGCGGGCCTTGATGATGCGATGCATGGCTGGCCCCGCGCGCATGCGCAGAAACGCCCATTCTGCCTCTCGGACTTCTCATGTGCTCTTGGAGGCGGCACGCATGCTGGCGGCGTAGAAATAGGAGCAACAACGGGGGAGAAGAAGAAGGACGCTTTGGGGTCATTTCCTTACCGCATCTCAAAGGTCGGTCTTTTTACTTTGGGGTGGGTGCTTGATTGTTCTGTGGCATGTCTCTTTGTTTATTTTTAATGTTTAAAAATGGCATTTTAGCTCCAAAGCCTCTCTGCTTGCTTTGTTCCTTGAGAAATATATGTTGGGGAAAATAGAAATGTGGGGGAAATGGGGTGGTTGGATGTATTTTTGCATGTCCCTTTGTTTACTTTGCTGAGTATTAAATGGCCTTGCAGTTCAAAAGCCTCTCTTCTTACTTTCTGGCTGATCATATGTGTGATAATATGGCAGTGTGGGAGAAATGGGGTGGTTGGATGTATTTTTATGCTCTGTTTTATATTGTTATTAAATTGAAATGTTGATGTTTTATAACTTCATTTTATGTAAACTGCCCCGAGCCTGCTGGAAGGAGCGGTACGTAAAAATGAATAATAAATATAAATAAATAAATAAGAAAATAGTTATGCGTTTTACATTTCTGGGCAGGTGATCTTTGGGACTTGGTTTTTTAACCAGTAGCTCCCATGCTGAAAAAGTGTGAGCACCCCTGCACTAAAAGTATGGGAAAGAAATATAGTAAACATAAGAAACGAATTCTACACACAGAAGTCTACAGGATTCTTCAGGTTGTTACATTTGTTTTATATGAGAAGTCTATATATCAGAAAAGAGGACAAAACAATGAATTACTTTTAAATCATTTGCTGTGCGTTTTCGCACTCAGTGGACGATGCTGCCCTTGTCGCCCATTCAGAAGCACCCTGCAGCGCCTCACATCCTGCTTTGCAGCAGCTGCAGAGCTGTTTGGGCTGGAAGTCAGCCTGAAGAAAACGGAAGTCCTCTACCAGCCGGCACCACAGGAAGAACACCATCATCCCCACCTCAGCATAGGCACATCTGTGCTTAAGTCCGTCCAGCAGTTCACCTCCCTGGGAAGCATCATCTCTTCAGACACCAAGATTGAGAAAGAGATAGATCACAGATTAGCAAAGGCATAGAGTGCGTTCAGAAGGCTTCACAAAAGAGTCTGGAGCAACAAGCACCTGAGGCAAAGCACCAAAATCAGTGTGTACAGAGCGATCGTACTGTCTATTCTCCTCTATGGGTCTAAAACATGGGTCACCTATCGCCAACACCTACGACTCCTCGAATGCTTTCCTCAGCGCTGTCTTCGCACAATTCTAAATATACACTGGACCGACTATGTGACTAATGTTGCTGTCCTTGAGCAAGCAGGGATCACAAGCAATGAGGCCATGCTATTGAGAACACAGCTGCACTGTCTTCAAACAGAGTCTGGTTAGATAATACTAACAAAGGTAGTTCAACACAATATAGCAATCACTTTTTCATTTTATATAATCAAATCAAACAATAACAGTGACAATCACATTCCTTATCTATAAGCATCCAACATAGTACCATGTCCGTGGTGCGGCTGTAGTAACAAAGTGTCCGTAGGAAGTGCATCTCCATAGGTTCAGTCCGTACACACTGGGCTCAATAGTCCGAGGCTCAATGAGAGCATAAACACAGGTACAAGGATGCATGAAGGTAATCCGTAACCATAGACCGAAAAGAACCGAAGCCACTGTGATTCAAGGCTCCTGGAAATGAAATTAGAGCAAGCCTGATGGAAGAATATCCACAACAATCGGGGCCGCTGAATTCCGTTTCGTGGTCTTTTTCAAAGGCTAAATATCCATCAATGGGGGTTCCAGTCCAAGGTAGGGGAGAAACCAACAGCAACACATCAAGTGCGGTGACCGGTTGAATCACAGTGGCTTCGGTTCTTTTCGGTCTATGGTTACGGATTACCTTCATGCATCCTTGTACCTGTGTTTATGCTCTCATTGAGCCTCGGACTATTGAGCCCAGTGTGTACGGACTGAACCTATGGAGATGCACTTCCTATAGACACTTTGTTACTACAGCCGCACCACGGACATGGTACTATGTTGGATGCTTATAGATAAGGAATGTGATTGTCACTGTTATTGTTTGATTTGATTATATAAAATGAAAAAGTGATTGCTATATTGTGTTGAACTACCTTTGTTAACACAGCTGCACTGGGCAGGGCACGTCTCTAGGATGGAGGACCACCGCCTCCCAAAGATTTTACTCTATGGTGAACTCACCACAGGTCAGCGCAAGAGTGGCGCTCCCAAAAAGAGACATAAGGACTCCCTGAAACAACATCTCAGGCTCGGCCAGATTGATCACCAGCAATGGTCCACCCTGGCCTCACATCGGGAGGCATGGAGACGCACTATCCACAATGCTGCGGCCTCTTTCGAGAAGGCACGCCAAACGGGCCTCGACAACGCAGAAAGAACCGCAACTTGGAAACCACATCACCCAAGGAGACTTTCTGCTGTGCTTTCTGCAACCAAACTTGCCTATCTCAGATTGGCCTTTTTAGTCATCAATGCACTTGCAAAAAGCGTGGGATGAGTCCTTCCTAAGAATCTTCGTTTGCGAAGTAATGCCGAGAGAGAGAGAGAGAGAGAGAGAGATATCAGAAAAGAGGGCAAAACAATGAATTACTTTTAAATCATTTGCCGTGCGTTTTCGCACTCGGCGGGCTTTGGACTTGGGTCATTCAATCCAGATGCTTTAAACTATTTTTTTTTCTTAAGCACCGCAACCATCTGTGGCAGAGTCTTCCTCCTCCTGTTCCTCTAGTTCTTCTTTCAATAAAGTATAAATAATTTATGAATCCCCCTCTCTCTATATATATATACGCTAAGAGCCAGATCGAAAGAGGGAGAATTGCATCTTAAACTCTATTTACAAATTTACCTTGGCCGGCCCTTTTGCCGCCAATAGGAAACGGGGCTGCATATCTAATTTGCTCTTTTGTTATGACGGGGCTTAGGTTAGTTAATTTCAATTTTCGATTTCAAAAGCTATCAAATATGGCTCGGATGAGAAATCAATTTTTCTCAGCTGCCTCTGTTTTCCGTCCTTTCTCCTCGCCGCCGCCGTCTTTGGCCCGGGAGAGAGGCCCGATTGGCCCAGTCAAGCCATGTGATGGCGGGAAAGATTAGTTCACTGGACCCCATGTTTCAGCCACCTCAATTACTGGCTGCCTCTTGTAATTTAGCCTTATAACACCTAATTTCGAGATGGAACTCATATTTAATTCATGAAAGCTTCCAGAAGAGTAATTGTGAAATAAATTGCCATAGAAAAATATGCATTTGTGACTCATTTTAATTTTGCATGCTAGCACCACGTTATTGGTAGTAGTTAACACTCTAGTGCATGTGTATATACATATATGTATGCATGTATGTGCGTATAAATATCACACATACTTATTTTTAGCCTGATAGTGCTTCTAGGTATGGAAGTGTTGATTGACGATTTCCTTATTGTGAAATATCTATCTATCGGGTCCCCGGAGGAACGTCTCCGCGCGGGAACATCTCGCTAGAGATACAACTTATAATCTCGTAATTATTGAGTGTGTGGCTGTGATCGACTCCGAACTTCCAGAGTAAGCAGATAAAATTGTGAGTAAATGCCAGTTAATTGACACGGATCATTTCAAGGGCCGTGAAAATAACAGCGGTTTAATTTCAACACAATGTTTTAAACAAAGCCATTCATTTCGTATCTCCGCATCGGTGGGACGGGATAACGTCGGGGTGAGATCGCGCATATATATATATATATATATATATATATATATATATATATGCGCGATCTCACCCGACTCATTCTCTCTCCAAAAATAACTGTTTTACACACAAACACGTCCGCACACCATTTCGTCCATGCGCCCCCTCTTTTTTCCCCTGTTGCCACGGCAACAAGGTGGGTGAGGCGTCCAACTGCCAACTCAGCTGTCATCCCTTCACCCTAAAAGCCTCATAATTGCTTTTATTTGCATACGACAATTAGGCAGGATGGCTCACAGCAAGAGAACGAACCTCTCTCTCTCCCAATGCACAAAACGGCAGCCTGTAATTTATAAAAGATACACGCCATGTGGTAGCGCTCTAAAGTGGAGTGATGAGCTCTTTCATGTGATTATAAGCCATTAACAAAAGAAAACATCCCCTTTTCAGGCTATATAAGACGAAGGAGAAGGAGAGAGAGGGGCGACAAAAAAAATGCCTATCTGGTGTGAACTCCCCCCCCCCCCAAAAAAAACCTGTGGGGAGAAAAAAAGAAAAGAAATGCGCCACAAAGTTTGCTCTCCTGCACACAAGACCCTTCACGTTCATTACCGCGCTGAACTCGGAGAAAGAAAGTGAACGCAGAGCGCCGGCTTGTCAAAAGAGTTACATCGCAGCACTTTATGAATCACCCTGCAATAAGCAACAATGGCAGGTTGAACCCGGATCCAAATTTTCGGGTTCGGGCTTCTACCGACCTCCCTGTTCCAAATGAATGAGACCGGCCATGAAACAATAACGACCCACATGCAAAGCAATTCCGTCATTGGCGGAAACAATAATAGCCCGGACTAATATCATAGCCTGGCTAATTTCGTTTAACCATGATCAATATAAGTAGAGGGGGCGGCTTTCTAAAAGGAGAAAGCAAATCCAACGGCGCTAAAACTAAAAATATCCAGAAATTTATTTTATTTATTTACATTATTTCTACCCTGCCCTTCTCCACTCCCCTGTTTAATTTAATATATTTAATATATTTAATATATTTTATATATTTTATTTTATATTTTATATTTTATATATTATTTATATTTTATATATTTATAAATATATTTTTATTTTATTATTTATGTATTTTATATATTTATGAATATAAATTTATTTTATTATTTATATATTTTATATATTTATAAATATATTTTTATTTTATTATTTATGTACTTTATATATTTATGAATATATATTTATTTTATTATTGATATATTTTATATATTTATAAATATATTTTAATTTTATTATTGATATATTTTATATATTTATAAATATATTTTAATTTTATTATTGATATATTTTATATATTTATGAATATATTTTTATTTTATTATTGATATATTTTATATATTTATAAATATATTTTTATTTTATTATTGATGTATTTTATATATTTATAAATATATTTTTATTTTATTATTGATATATTTTATATATTTATGAATATATTTTTATTTTTTATTATTATATTTTATATATTTTATATATTTATAAATATTTTATTTTATTATTATATATTTTATATATTTTAAATATATTTTTATTTTATTATTTATATATTTTATATATTTATGAATATATTTTTATTTTATTATTTATATATTTTATATATCTATGAATATATTTTTATTTTATTGTTTATATATTTTATATATCTATAAATATATTTTTATTTTATTTTTTATATATTTTATATATTATTTATATTTTATATATTATTTATATTTTATATATTATTTATATTTTTATATATTATTATAATAATTATAATAATATTATTATTATTATTATTATAAATAAATAATAATTTAAAATAAACATAATTTAATTAATTAATGGGGCAGGGGGGGACTCAGAAATGCTGCATTCCTGCAAGGCAGGCATTGATCTTTTTCATTTATTTCCTCCTTTCTTTCTAGGATTGAGAGATCAAAACTTTGATCCTTCCCCTGTTTAGCAGAGGAAAAAAATGGCTGGAGCAAGAGAAAGAAAATCCAAAGTTATTTCTTTTTTCCCCTCTTTTTTTTCTTTTAAAAAGTTTTTATTGATTAAAACATATATAACATACAATCACAGTCTCTCATTTGTAGGGTCATTGATAACAAGATCCATATATTTTATTTATTTATTTATTTATTATTTCGATTTATATACCACCCTTCCCAAAAAGGCTCAGGGTGGTTCACAACAATGAATACACAACACAACGTAGTTAAAAACAGAATAAAAACAGATTAGGACCCGAATGGAAAGCACAGCCTTAGAGATTGAATGCCTGGCGGAACGCCTCTGCCGGGAGGGCGTTCCACACGATAGGCGCTGCTATGGAAAAGGTGCGCTGCCGAGTTGATGACAATCGGCAAATCTGGAGTGATGGAACCTCCAATAGGTTTTGGTCCATGGACCGTAGTGGTCTCTGGGGAATGTGCAGGGAGAGGCGGTCCTTCAGGTACACTGGCCCCAGACCATGCAAGGCCTTAAAGGTTAGCACCAGTACTTTGAAGGCAATCCGGTACTCGATGGGAAGTCAGTGCAAACGCTGGAGGACTGGTGTGATGTGGCATGTTAGTGTCACTCCAGCCAGCAGTCGAGCCGCAGCGTTTTGCACCATCTTCAGCTTCCGGATTACCGACAAAGGAAGGCCAATGTAAAGGGCATTACAGTAGTCCAGTCTCGAGATGACCGTGGCCTGGATTACCGTGGCTAGGTCATCACCGGAAAGGTAGGGCACCAGCCGCCTCGCCTGGTGCAGATGGAAAAACGCTGCTCTGCTCACGGTGGAGACCTGAGCCTCCATCGTCAGCAGAGGGTCCAGTTG
Source organism: Anolis apletophallus (assembly GCA_030556195.1). Taxonomy (NCBI): domain Eukaryota; kingdom Metazoa; phylum Chordata; class Lepidosauria; order Squamata; family Anolidae; genus Anolis; species Anolis apletophallus. The sequence continues at coordinate 3,336,020 of JARBWK010000015.1, forward strand.
GACCCCCAGCCTTTTAACCAGCGGCGACGGACTAACCACCTCACCGTCCATTATTGGCAGCCGGAGCTCCCCCCCCCCCAGGGCGACCCAGCCACAGGACCTCCGTCTTCAGTGGGTTCACTTTCAACTTGCTGGCCCGTAGCCACCCAGTCACGGCTTCCAGGCACTGATGGAAATAATCGGTTACAGAGTCCGGCCGGCCTTCCATCCTCAGCACCAGCTGGGTGTCATCAGTGTATATGCGTCCACTTGCCCAACTGGTGCGTAGTTTTGGTCCCGGGTGTCATCAGTGTACTGATGTACTGATGACACTCCAGACCAAAACTACGCAAAAGTTGGGCAAGTGGACGCATGTAGATAAATCATCGAGGAGAGAGGATAGCCCCTTGGGGGACCCCACAATTAACTTGTACACTTCACTTCTGAAATACTAACTATAATTATTTCCAAGCTCCATTCTGTCCGACAGACGGAACCCCATCTCATTCTGGGGCAGAATATCTGAAAAGCTAGGAATTCGCCAGAAGTCCTTTCAAAGATCTCACCATCCAAGATGCAAGATTGTGGAGAGACGCAGAAGAGGGATTCAGACGGGTTGAGTATCTCCTTGGATAAGCGCTAAAACAAATCACACAGATTGATGCCATATTGTTCTTCGAGGGATCTTTTAATTGTATGCTTTCGGGCTCTGACTTTGAAAACCTGTGTTCATCTTTATCCAAAGAATGTGTTGTCTGTGGAGCCTTCTCTCGAGAGTCCTGGTGAATTGAGAGGGAATAAACAAGTAGTTTCAGTCAATCAATCAAATCAACAACTCCTCTAAGAACAGCCAGTCGAGACGGCGAAATTATCGATTCCTTTCTGTGCTCTAGAAACTCAGGGAAGCATCAAATTATAGCCTTTGTTTATCAGTAGAGTGGTGGAACCTCCTTACCAAGGGGTTCAAGATCTATTGCTTTCACCGACACGTGCTCCAAAAGTATGTCCCTCCGAAGTGTTTCCTAACCTCTCTAGTTCCTTCAGGGCTGTTCTATGGTATGCTTCCAGCCCACGAATAGCCAAAATATAGAGTTTAGAGACATACCGTAACTGAAAAATCTGTGTATCTTGAATCAGTGACTTCAGTAGTGAGAAAAGGCTAATTTTATTATTTTATTTTATTTTATTTTATTTTATTTTATTTTATTTTATTTTATTTTATTTTAGTTTAGTTTAGTTTAGTTTAGTTTAGTTTAGTTTAGTTTAGTTTATTTCTTCAAGCTTCTATGCCGCCACTCCCCGACTCAGTGGGCGACTCAGTGGCCCTGGGGACTCCACGGTTGCGGCGAAATGCCGAACCACTCCGGTGTTCTGCGGGGGGAATGGGGAGAATGGAGGCCAGGCACCGATGTCCCCTCCTCTTCCGTCGCCGCCTTCGTCTCCTCGGGCGGTCACGCGGCTTCTGTCGCAGGTCGCTTCTGGGTCCGCATTCCTCTGAGGTAGGAGACATCCGGCCAGGCTTGGCACCCTCAAGGACGGTCGCCATCTTTGGCCAGACTACATCCATCTGCCCCCCCCCCCGGCCATGCCGCGGCGGCGGGGGTGAGCGTCACTAGCGGAGGACAAAATCTCCGATATATCTAGCTGTGCCAACACATCATGGGAACCAGGGGGACCTGGGTGATCCATGCCCTCGTCCCATGGGAGGCAGTCCAACAGAGGTACATAGTCTGGGTCTGGCCTCGACACCGTCAGTGGAGGTAGACAGGCAGGTGGGGGTTCGTTGTTACTGGCCAGCGTCTGGGTCAATCCCTGCGCGGTCGCGGCTCCCTCAGCCGACTCTCCCACGCTGATCTCAGCAATGGCTGGTCCCCTCTCTCCACTGTTCTCAGGGCTCTCCAAATCGGCCCTACGGTCCCCCATCGTGATAATTTTCTGATAGGCCACCATCAACTTCTGTGAAAAAGAGAGATTTTTGGGAAGTATTTGAATCAGTGGAGGGATGTCCTTCCTTGAACTAATACAATGGAGAGAGAAAGATGATATGAGTTGTTCTCATAAAAGTTATATATAGTGCTTGCCTTGTCCAAAGTTTTCCACTCTTTCCATCTATAGCATGGCACACTCTGGGTCAGCCTTACCATTAGGTGAAAAACCTATCTTATTCTTCAGCAATTAGAAACTATTCACATGGTCAGCGTCGTAATGCATAGCTGCTTCACTTTTAGATGGGTTTTCCAAAGTTGACTGTACTTCGTAAGTTAGGCTCTCAGTTTGTGCTGGTCAGTGACCATAATAAAGTTTTGTTGTTGTTGTTGTACTGCTCTCAGTAGTTATTAGTAATTATTATATGTCATTACCAGTATTGAAGCTTTCTTCAGCACATTGTCTCTTTCACTTTTCTTTAACTCAAGCAGAATATGTTTGGGGGTGTCTCTGGAGGACTGTGTTGGGGAACATGTGTTGGGGAACATGTGCAATTTTTCAGAATGGGGCCCACTCGCTCAATCATGGGTAAGTCCTCCGAACATAATTGCCACATCTCTAATAATAATAATCATCATCATCATCATCATCATCTCCATGGGCAGTAGCTTAAAAACATTGAAGAGTCCCTGGTCAAAGTGTTCCCTGGTCAAAGTGGTTCCTGGTCAAGTGGTCCCTAATCAAAGTGGTCCCTGGTCAAAGTGGTCCCTGGTTAAGTGGTCCCTGGTCAAAGTGGTCCCTGGTCAAAGAGGTTCCTGATCAAGTGGTCCCTAGGTCAAAGTGGTCCCTGGTCAAAGTGGTCCCTGGTCAAAGTGGTTCCTGGTCAAGTGGTCCCTAATCAAAGTGGTCCCTGGTCAAAGTGGTCCCTGGTCAAAGTGGTCCCTGGTCAAAGTGGTCCCTGGTCAAAGTGGTCCCTGGTCAAAGTGGTCCCTGGTCAAGTGGTCTCTAATCAAAGTGGTCCCTGGTCAAAGTGGTCCCTGGTCAAGTTGTCCCTGGTGGTCCCTGGTCAAGTGGTCCCTGTGTGGTCCTGGTCAAAGTGGTCCCTGGTCAAAGTGGTTAAGTGGTCCCTGGTCAAAGTGGTCCCTGGTCAAAGTGGTTCCCTAGTGGTCAAAGTGGTCCCTGGTCAAAGTGGTCCCTGGTCAAAGTGGTTCCTGGTCAAAGTGGTCCCTGGTCAAAGTGGTCCCGGGTCAAAGTGGTCCCTGGTCAAGTGGTCCCTGGTCAAAGTGGTCCCTAGTCAAGTGTTCCCTGGTCAAAGTGGTCCCTGGTCAAAGTGGTTCCTGATCAAGTGGTCCCTAATCAAAGTGGTCCCTGGTCAAAGTGGTCCCTGGTCAAAGTGGTCCCTGGTCAAAATGGTCCCTGGTCAAAGTGGGCCCCCTGGTCAAAGTGGTCCCTGTTCAAAGTGGTCCCTGGTCAAAGTGGTCCCTGGTCAAGTGGTCCCTGGTCAAAGTGGTCCCTGGTCAAAGTGGTCCCTGGTCAAAATGGTTCCTGGTCAAAGTGGTCCCTGGTCAAAGTGGTCCCTGGTCAAAGTGGTCCCTGGTCAAAGTGGTCCCTGATCAAGTGGTCCTGGTCAAAGTGGTCCCTGCTCAAATTGGTCCCTGGTCAAAATGGTCCCTGGTCAAAGTGGTCCCTGGTCAAGTGGCCCCTGGTCAAAGTGGTCCTTGGTCAAATTGGTCCCTGGTCAAAGAAAGGTTGGGAACTATTGGTTTAGGATGATCACAAATATGTCCTTGACATTTTTATCGCCCTCTACAATGACTTATGGAGATTTACCTGTTGTACGATTTACCTGTCGTAACAATGGAGTCAAGATACTTTCTAACTTGGGATGGAACTGCACATTGTAGCCATCTCCAGCCAACCAGGGTATCGTGAGACAAGTCATGCAACTGTGGCCAATATGTAACGATATAGTTCAACAACTATTCATTCTATAAGTGGATTTTCCCCTTCTCTTTCTTGATATTTTTCCATGGAAGGGGCAGCCAGCAGCATAGAGCCCCAGACAGAGAAATCAATGCAATCTTCTGTGTCCTTATACAAGTGACGTATTAATAAATTTGCAAACCAACAGAGTCTTAACCCGATTTCTGACACATTCCTGTACCTCAGCTGCAAAGGACATGAACTACGAAGGCCGACACTGGCTTTTTCTTCCTCCCTTCCTTTCTTTCTTTCTTTTCGGAACAAAGTCTCTCCACTCCTACCTTCTCCACCTCCACTCCCCCCCCCCCCCCGCCAATTCAAATCTCATCTGAGAAGAGCTGGAATGAAGCTGTCACTCAGACCTGCTCAGGGACCTGTCAGCAAAACACTGAGTCTTTTCATTTTGATGGGTCAACCCGCAATCCCCATGAAAGAGAAGTCCGTGCCATCATGTTCCCGTCCCCCCCTTTCCCTTTGCGTAGGAATCCTGAATTCTAATGAAACTCCAAATCGCTCAATAATGGCAGGGACACAGGGAAGTAATACACCGCAGATCAGAGTGAAATTCGTATTTTATCTCTGCCTGTGTTTTCCCATCCCGTCCCCAATCCTTTTATTCGAATAGTTCAGGTGGCTCACCAAAGGTTGCTCTTGTTATTATTATTATTTTTGATTCCATCCCTTTGTTTCTGGCGTGCGCACCCTTTCCCCCCAAATACTCTCCCAGATCAAAATCGGGCCCATCGCTAACAGAATTACGATCCCTCTTGTTTTGACGTGACAATGAGATTCAATAGCAGTTCCAGCCAAATAAAAGGCCATGTCACCCATGTTCTTGAGTAAATACTAGGGGTGGTTGATCCATAAAAAAATTGATTCTAAACTTGGGGGGAATTTCCGTTGCTGTGTCATTATAGAAATTATTCCGAAAAATTTTAAGTAAATTTCCTAATTGAAACGTAATTAATAACGAATTTTCGTTATTATTCCTTACACCAGCTGGGTGTGCCAGCCCTGCACTCCCCCAGCTCAGAAGCATCGGGATTAAATTTAACGTGGGATGGCTCTGAGGTGCGCGGAAAAGAAGTGTGCGTGGATGCCAGGCACACACACACACTTTCCTTCCCCCACCCCCTCAGTGCTATCCCGCGTTATATTTAACACGGGATGGCTCTGAGGTGCGGGGAAAGTGTGGAGGCGAGTCCGCACCTCCTTCCCTGCTTGGGAATAGAGCGGGACAAAGGTTGTCCCGCTTTATTCCCAAGCAGGGAAGGAGGTGGGGACTCACCCCCATCCTACCTTCCCTGCTTGGTAATAACGCGCCCGCCTCAGCTCTCAGCTGGCGAGAGGAGAAAGGAGCGTGCTGCTGCCCTCCAGTCTCCTCTCGCGAATTGAGAACTGAGAGGGGGGGAAACGAACTAATAACGTGACCTTTACAAAAAATGGCGATCACGGGTTCGGTTTTGAAACTTCACTTCCGGGTTGGACGCCGAGGGTCGATATAGTGTCAATATAATTTCAAATACGAATTATTAACGGATTTCAAAGTATTTTAATTGGAGATATCCACCCCTAGTAAATATCCCCATTCCTCTTTCCAGGGCCGTAGCCAGGATTTTGATTCGGGGCTCGGGGCTGAGACTGGGTGGAAGAGGGTCTACCCTAGCAAACCTTTTTGTATTGTTTCCCAATAACCCGATTAATGTGGGATATAATGAACATGGTGATCAGATCATGATATGAATAAACATGACAGTTTAAATAATGTACCAGTAAGGCCTTTTGCGGACCACCCTGAGAATTTCGGGGGGCTGAAGTAGCCCCCTCATGCCCATCTTTCCCAATAAGACAGTGCTGTATCACCATCTAATAAGACTTTATGCAACAAGAAACAGAAGTATTCGCATTCTACAAGAGCATCCCTTTCATTAGGACTGCATAAACCAGTGTTTCTCAAACTGGAGGTCGAGACCACTGGGGAGGGTTGCCAGAGGGGGTGCCAGCGGGGTCACCAAAGAACATCAGAAAACACAGTATTTTCTGTTGGTCATGGGGGTTCTGTGTGGGAAGTTTGTCCCAATGCTATCATTGAAAGGGTTCAGAATGCTCTTTGATTGTAGGTGAACTATAAACCCAGGGGCGGATCTACGTGTGAGGTAAGCGGCCACTTCCTGGTGCTACGTGGCCACGGCTGACAGGTTCGGCGCATCATACCGCGCCATTGCTGTGGGCCGGCGCATGGGCGTGAGGCTCCGCCCCGGCTGCAAAATGTTCCCCCGTCCTTTTTGGCCTCTTGGGAGTGCGTTTAGCAACTCCGTCCACCAGAAGCGCTCCGTCCAAATGGCACATGCATGAAAGTTTGGTGCGCATGCGCCATTAGAACAGAGGCGCCCTGGCTGCAAAATGTGTCCTTTTTGGCCTCTTGGGAGTGCGTTTGCACTCCCAAGAGGATCCAAATGGCGATGGGGGAACATTTTGGCAGCTGGAGGCATTTTGGAGGCAGGAGGCTCCGCCCCGGCTGCAAAATGTTCCCCCGTCCTTTTAATCCTCTTGGGAGTGCGTTTCCCAATAACGCATGCGTGTAACTAGCTGGCTTCGCGCATGCATGCTCCGGGGCGCACAAATGTGTGCGCGCACATGAGCCATCTCCACTAGGTTGGAGAGCCAGGGGACGCCAAAAAATTGTTTGCTTACTACTCTTTTTTACTTTCATCCGGTCCTGTATAAACCCCAGCAACTACAACTCCCAAATGTCAATTTCCCTGAAATTCCACCAGTGTTCTCATTTGGGCATATTGAGTATTCGTGTCAAGTTTGGTCCAGATCCATCATTGTTCGGGTTCACAGCGCTCTCTGGATTTCGGTGAACTACAGCTCTAAAACTCAAGGTCAATGCCCACCAAATCTTTCCAGTATTTTCTGTTGGTCGTGGGAGTTCTGTGTGCCAAGTTTGGTTCAATTCCATTGTTGGTGGGGTTCAGAATGCCCTGCGATTGTAGGTAAAATATAAATCCCAGCAACTACAACTCCCAAATGGCAAAAGCACCCCACCAAAACTCAGCAGTATTCAAATTTGGGCATATCATGTATTTGTACTAAATTTGGTCCAGTGAATGAAAACACGTCCTGCATATCAGATATTGACATGACGATTCACAACAGCAGCAAAACTACAGTAGTAACAGAAGTAGCAACGGAAATAATGTTATGGTTGGGGGTCACCACAACATGGGGAACTGGATTAAGGGGTTGCGGAAGGGTGAGAAACACTGGCATAAACCCATAGGCTCAGTTCTCTCCTCCTCGACTTTTACATCCAAGATTAGCGACTGCTTTGTGGGTGATTTAAGACAGGAGCGTAGGAAGATGGCAGCGACGCCTGCCGAAGCCGCATAATTGATAGCCAAGCTCGGTGGTAGAGTCCCTTTCAAGTGGCTTTATTAACACACGTGCTTTATGTGTTTAAAATATGTATGAATTCACGGGAACTTTTATGTCGCCTGCCACGGAACATTTTGTTTATTCTAACAGGGGGATAATTGTATTTTGCTAACTCTTTTTTTTGGCGATCATTAAAAGAGAGAGAAGGTACTTTGAACACAGAGAGAGAAATCCTGCCATCAGATTTGGATTTTATTCAAGGCTGATGGGTTCACTTGGAGTACCTGTACTGCAACAATTCCCTTTTAGACCACCGCTTTCCAACAATAAAAAAAAATACAATATGTTATCGCAGACTTTCTTGGCCAGAATTTTTGGTTTGTTTGCTTGAGTTTTTGAGGGGGCTGCCTGGTCCCCATGTTCGGGCTGAGAAGGGCGGTAGTAGAAATGTGACAAATCTCCTGACATTTCTCCCACATCTATGGCAGTCATCCTCAGATGTTGTGAGGTCAGTAAAACAGTGGGATAAAAACTCATGTGCCTGCCTGTGTGTTTGTGCTATCTCGGAGAGCCTAGTCTCAGGCAGCAGGGATCCATCTATATATATAAAGGAAGAGTCATCATGGAACGACCATCCCAAACAGAGAAACCTTACAACACAGAGACACCAAACTTGCCAACAGAAATAGGCCTCAAGCAAGGTAGGTTTGTAGCAAAGAAACTTTCCCCCAAAAAACCTAAAAGGCCCCCAAAACAACAAGTAAAAATCTACATTTCCCAGCATCCTCCGAGGCTGCCAATGACTCTCCCAGCCTCTACATTCTGACAACATGATTGGCTGCCAATAAGGGATTTGCATAACTCCTGCACTGGCCAGCCAACATGAACATTCCGACCCATAATAAACTGTCAGAGGAGGATAAGGCAAAGGGCTGAGGCACAAACACCCAATTCACTTCCCACAGAAAATTTACACCCCTACAAATCACAGACCACGCCCAAAATTGACAGTAAGGCTTCATTAACTTAATTTCCCTGACTAGGCCTCACTTAATGGAATGCTGTTTACGCTCTGAATTGACAGTAAGGCTTCATTAACTTGATTCTCCCGACTAGCCCTCAGCTCATTGGACATTGTGTATGGCCTGAATTGACAGTAAGGCTTCATTAACTTGCTGTTCCTGACTAGGCCTCAGCTCATGGCCTGAATTTACAGTAACCTACCTTGGCACACAGAGCCCCTATGACCCACGCTACATTCTACTACAGTTTGGAGGAGGGTGGACCATGGATTATGGGACTTGAAGTACCTCCATGGATAATGGGATTTGTAGTACTTCAAAACCCATCATTCCCCACAGACCATCAAAAAAGGGCACAGCAACACGTGCCGGATACAGCTAGTATATATGTGTGTGTGGGGGGGGTGGATATCTCCAATTAAAAAACTTTGAAATCCGTTAATAATTCGTATTTGAAATTATTTTGACCTTATATCGACCCTCGGGGCCTAACCCGGAAGTGAAGTTTCAAAACCGAACCCGGGGTCACCTTTTTTTTGGGTAAAGGTCACGTTATTGGGTCGTTTTTTCCCCTCCTCAGTTCTCAACTCGCGAGAGGAGACTGAAGGGCAGCAGCACCCGCCTTTCTCCTCTCGCGAGATGAGAGCTGAAGCTGTGGGTCCAAGGTGTTTTGGTCTACAACTCCCAGAAATCCCAGCCAGTTTACCAGCTGTTAGGATTTCTGGGAGTTTGTTGCAACCTAGACCTTGAGGATCCCTCAGTAAACCACCACGAAGCAGCCGTGATTAAACGCTTTATTTAGAATAAGTAGAAAGGAGGAAAGAGGTAAAAATATAGTCCACTGATGCTCCCAGCATCCGAGTATTGCAAAGCAATAGTCCTTAAAGAGTTCCAAGATCCAATAACTGAAGAAAAAGTCTTGAGACCCCAATGGGCTTAAATCCGGGATAAGAACTTGGCAACGTGGGTTTGGCTGGATACTTGAGTACTGTGATGTGGAGGCTCTGCGGCCTCGTCCTGGACTTGAGTTCTGTGGAGCTTGGCTATGGAAGCTGAACGTTGGCGTTAGGGTTAGGGGTTAGGGGTTAGGGTTAGGTTAGGGTTAGGGTTAGGGTTAGGGTTAGGGTTAGGGTTAGGGTTAGGTTAAGGTTAGGGTTAGGGGTTAAGGGTTAGGGTTAGGGTTAAATAGGCCCCCCCAATGTTTTGGTCTCGAATGAGCTGACTTCGGCGTAATACTTTCCCAGGGACAGGTTGTGGGTTGGACTTTCCCAAGCTTTCCGAGGAAGGCAAATATTTCAGCTGATTAGTGGCTCCACCTGGAGAAGGGGGAGAAAGCGAGGCTTCGCTTTCCCAGCGCTTCTTATCAGTCTGGGAAGAAAGCAGGCTGCGTCTGGCCTTGACTGCTGGCTGACTCGGAGGCCTCTGCAAAGGCTTTCTCTCGAAAACCTGGCTGGGGTCTTGGGTTTAACATGGCTTCTATCTGGTTTGGCTATGGAGTCAGGCTGGGGCATGACAGAGTTGAAGGCCAAAACATCGCTCTCCTTCCTTGGGTTGCGGTGGAGACGAAGGCGCTTTGAGGTCCCCTCCTCCTTCTCTACTTGGGAACAAAGCAAGACAAGGGTTCTCCCGCTTTATTCCCAAGTAGAGAAGGAGGTGCGGACTCACCTTCACACTTTCCCTGCACCCCAGAGCCATCCTGTGTTAAATATAACGCACTTCCTTTCCCCGCACCTCAGAGCCATCCCGCGTTAAATTTAATCCCAATGTTTCTGAGCTGGGGGGGGGGGGGAGAGGGAAGAGTGCAGGGTTTGCCCTCCATTCTTCCCTCCCAGATGGCATAAGGCAGTCTTTCTCAACCAGTGTCCCGTTGCACACTAGTGTGCCATGACGGACCTCCTGCTGTGCCGCGAGAAAAGCTCTCTGCCCCCCTTCCTCCCCCCTCCTGTCAAACTCCTGCTGCTTGGGGGAGGAGGAAGGGCCGGGCAGTGGCGAAGAAAAAGAAGAAGGGACCGGGGCACCGCCTCCTTCGGCCATTTCCCCAGCCAACCTCCAATCCGCCATGACTCCCACCATGACTCTCGCCCCTCGCTCGCTGAAGCCGCGTGGAGGAGGAGCCCCGCCCACTGAAGCCCGGCCACCACTCATGCTCCTCCTCTGTAGGAAAGCTGAAGCTGGGGGGAGGGGGCGGGGAGAGCTGTAGGAGAGCTGAAGCTGGGGGGAGGGGGCGGGGCATGGCGCGGCCTGGCTCTGCCCCCTCCCCCGGCTTTGGCACTCCCAGCAGCTGCTCCAGCCTGGAAGGGACAGTGCCAAGCCAGCATTGTGCTGGCTCTGGCTCCGCTGGCTTGGCACTCCCCCCTCAAGGCTGGAGCAGCTGCTGGGAGAGGTGAAGCCGGGGGGTAGGGGCGGGGCATGGCACAGCCTGGCTCCACCCCCTCCCCAGCTTTGGCACTCCCAACAGCTGCGCCCAGCAGGCCACCGCCCCCCAGCCGTTCTTTACTGTGTTAGTGTGTCATTTTGTGTCATTTTGGTTGGTGGTGTGCCCCTGGATTTTTTTAATGTTAAAAGTGTGCCGCGGCTCAAAAAAGGTTGGGAAACACTGGCATAAGGAATAATAACGAAAATTCATTATTATTTACGTTTCAATCGCGTAAAAAAGTCAAAAAAATTGTAGCAATTTCTATAACGACCCAGCGAGAGCATCCCCTGAGTTTAGAATCAATTTTTTATGGATCAACCACTTCATATGTGTGTGTGTGTTTTTATATATATATATATATATATATATATATATATTGATTGATTGATTGATTGATTGATTGATTTTATTATTTATGAGTCGCCCTCCACGTCAGTGCTCTGGGCGACTTACACATAAAACACATAAAAGAGTTCAATAGTTAAAAGCTAAAAGAATAGGAAGATTAATTAAAATAGTTCCAGTAACTCAGGCCAAGTCTGGAAGGTGTCCTTAGCCGTAAGCCTTTCGGAAGAGCCAGGTCTTCAGTGCGGTCAGGAACTGGGGCATGTCCCGGATAGCTCTCTGATCCGCCGGCATCAAGTTCCAAAGAACAGGGGCCGCGATGGAAAAGACTCTCTCCGTCTCGTGGTGTCGAGGCGGGCCTCACTCACACCTGGGATGCGGAGAAGGTCCCTGTTTCCTGAACGCGGCGACCTTAAATGAGCTGGTTTGGACAAGCGGTCTTTTAAATAAGCTGGGCCGGCACCATGGAGGGCCTTAAAGGTAAGCGACAAGATCTTGTGGATGGCTCTGAGCTCGACTGGCAGCCAGTGCAGGCGCTGTAGAGATGGCGCGATATGGCATCTCAGTGGTGTCCCGGTGAGGAGTCTGGCGGCTGCATTCTGCACCAGCTGGATTTTACGAGTGGTTGACTGCGGCAACCCCACGTACAAGGCATTACAGTAGTCCAGCCGTGATGTCACTGTGGCATGGACCACCGTAGCCAGCGCATCTGATGGAAGGTAAGGTGCCAGTTGACGTGCCTGGCGTAGGTGGAAGAAAGCTCCCTTACTTGTCGCAGCAACCTGGGCCTCCAGTGAGAGTCTCGAGTCTAGTATCACACCGAGACTCTTCACCGACGGGGCCGGGATCAGCGGCTCTCCCTCAAAGAGAGGCAGCGGAATGGGTGGCTCTGGGCGTCCCGGCCATAGAATCTCAGTCTTTGATGGATTGATCTTGAGTTTGTATGAGCGGAGCCATCTGGTCACTGCCTCTAGTCCTTGTCTGAAATTCTCAGGCACCGATGTTATGCCTGGCTCAAGCTTCAGCAGAAGCTGGGTGTCATCTGCATATTGGTAGCACCTAAATCCAAAACTTCTGGCTATGCTTGCCAAGGGTTGGACGTAGATGTTAAAAAGCGTTGGTGACAAAATGGCGCCTTGGGGGACTCCACAGTCCATTTATATATGGAATATATCCCCTCGAGATCCCCGTGTACAACTGGTGGGCCACTGTGTGATACAGAATGCTGGACTAGATGGGCTGAGGTCCGATTCAGCATGGCTCTTCTTATGTTCTTAATAATAATAGTAATCTTTATTTATACCCCGCCACCATCTCCCCAACGGGGACTTGGGGCAGCTTACATGGGGCCAAGCCCAACAGTGCATTACCATAAAATAATACAAAACAAAACACAAAAAGCAACACGATAAGGTAAATAAATCATAAAATGCACTAAACAATATAAAATAATGCAACCAGAATAATGTTCAGGGCGGGGAAAAGAACTCTTGTTTGAGGCAACTGTGAATGTTGCCATTGCCCATCTTTTATTTGTTTATTTATTTATGTTTCAAACTTTTATACTGCCACTCCCCGAGGGCTCGGGGCGATTTACATAGTTTGTCACATAACACAAGCAAAAGATCAACAAGAATCAATACATAAACAATAGGGAGGGAGGGTATAGGGACAACAGACATAAAAGGACAGTGGGACAGTGGCTGGGTGAACCCAGAGTCCACATAGACTGACACCTTGTTGAGGGTCGACTCAAGGTGGTATCTGTCGACAATCAAAAGAAGGTAAGGTAGCTGTGGGGCTCCTAGAAAGCCAAGGAGGGTCTCAGATCTAGAGGGAGGGAGACCATGTGGCAGCTTTCTGATTGGCTCCCACTGTGGGACTATTTGCACAAAAGACGCTGATTGGCCAGCACCACCAACATTCCGACACTCTAAAGTGGCAGAGGGGGAAAGGCCTGAGGCAGTTAGGCATGGTGGGAGTTTAAGGCCAAAACACTTTGCGGCCCCCAACAATGACAGCACAAGACCAAACTTGGCACACAGAACCCCCAAGACCCACTCTACATCCTGGTGCAGTTTGAGGGAGGATGGACCATGGATGACGGGACTTGCAGTACCTCCACTCACCTCCCGAGACTGCTGCAGCCCTCATCCACTGACTGATCTAGACCACACTTGGCACACAAAGCTCCCATGACCCACTTTACATCCTGGTGCAGTTTGGAGGAGGGCACACCATGGATGATGGGACTTGAAGTACCTTCACTCACACTCCAAGATTGCTGCAAACCTAATCCAATGACTGATCAGGACCAAAATTGGCACACAAAACCTCCATGACCCACTCCACATCCTGGTGTAGTTTGGAGGAGGATGGAACATGGATGATGGGACTTGAAGTACCTCCACTCACTTCACAAGACTGCTGCCAACCTCATCCAATGACTGATCAAGACCAAACTTGGCACACAGAGCCCCCATGACCCACTCTAAATTCTGGTGCAGGTCGGAGGAGGGTGGACTACGGGTGATGGGACTTGAAGTACCTTTACTCATTTCCCGAGACTGCTGTGACCCTCATCCAATGACTGATCAAGACGAAACTTGGCACACAGAGCCACCATGACCCACTCTAAATCCTGGTGCAGTTTGGGGGAGGGTGGACCATGGATGATGGAACTTCAAGTACCTTCACTCACTTCCTGAGACCCCTGCGAACTAAATAAACAAATGGTAAGGACCCACCTTGGCACACAATGCCTTTCTCAAATAACCCGAGCAGGCCCGGGTCCCCAAGCTAGTATATATGTAAACCCCACTTGCCTAGTTTCCAACAGAGCTCACAACCTCTGAGAATGCCTGCCAGAGATGTGGGTGAAATGTTAGGAGAGAATGCTTCTGGAACATGGCCACTCAGCCCCAAAAACTCACAGAAAACTCAAAAAAATTACATCTTCTCTGCCATAAAATTAACCTACAATGGATACTCATAGACACAGACATGTATGTATAGCTGATTACAAAACAAATCGACAACACTTCTCCCACATTTGCCCTGAATCCCAGCAGGACGCTGTTAATCATATATATTGTATACGTGTGACTCCACATTAACAAGTATTACAATGGACACATAACTTGTCAACACTTTGAAGGAACCATTGCACACAGAGAAAACATCAACAGAAAAGAGTGCGAAATGTGTAGGCAAGGAATGATATACCGAATCCATGGGAATAAGACCGTTGGGGTTTTCTTTGTATGTGTGTGCCGTGCGTGCCGTTGTTCTGACTGATTATCATATATCGATCCCTCCTTCCTCAACTGTGAGAACACCCACATTCCCTTAATTCCACATATCGGTTACTCAATAAAACTATATTAATATTGCCATAGCCTGTGCTACCCAACAGTTATTCGAGGTAATGTGTGATGCGCCTTGTTTTTGATGCTCCAACAGTTCTCTGCATTTCCTTTTCACCCTATAATTATATGGAAAGTATTCAATCTTGCAGAATCTTCAAACTCTCACTTTTCCCATGTATGCTGGGATGCTCCACGGCGCATTTCACCGCACTCCCTTTGTCTGAAGGAGTTGTTCTTAACTTCTAAAAAATCCCATTGTCCTCTTTTAGATTTGAATGAAACCCATGGATGCATACACACATGTATAGAAATCTGTGTGTGTGTGTGTGTGTGTGTATGTGTGTGTGTGTGTGTGTGTGTGTGTGTATTTATTTATTTATTTATTATTTGCTTCTATGTGCCGACTCCCCTGAGGCTGCTTACAGGTGAAGGGCACAGTAAAATACAGGCAATAAGCAGTTAAAAACAATTAAAAACAACAGCAGTATAGTAATTAATAACACAGTTAACACAATGAACAGCACATCATCCTCAGAAGAACGAATAGATGGCGGGGCATGGGCAGGACTTACTCACCAAAGGCCTGCTTAAACAGGTATGTTTTACAGGCCCGTCTAAACGGGAGCAAGTCCTTCATAGCCCGAGTTCCGGCCGGGAGGGCGTTCCACAGCGTAGGTGCTATGACAGAGAACGCCCTCCGGCGGGTAGCAGTCAGCCTTGCGAGTTTAGCTGAAGGTATCTCCAGGAGATTGGAGTCCTCAGACCGAAGTGATCTCGGAGGGCAATATGGGGTGAGACGGTCCCTCAAATACGCTGGCCCCAGGCCGTGTAAGGCCTTAAAGGTGAGGACCAACACTTTGAAGGTGATCCGGTGCTCAATTGGCAGCCAGTGCAGATCCTGCAAAACAGGTGTTATGTGGGCGCCAGCTGGCGTGCCAGACAGGAGCCGGGCGGCAGTGTTCTGCACTAGCCTGAGCTTCCGGGTCACCGACAGAGGAAGGCCAACGTAGAGCCTCACAGCACCCAGGCTAGATAGATAGATAGATAGATAGATAGTAGGCCTGGTTATCTCCTATTTAAATTTATTTGAAATTCGGTTTTTTTCTTATTTAAAATTATTTCCTTACTTTACCGACCCTCAGGACCTAACCCGGAAGTATAATTTCTTTACCGAACCTGGGATGGCAATTTTTTCTTTAATTTTTGTAATAGATAATATTTTCCCCTTCTCCTCTCGCCAGCTCAGAGATTCTTCTAACAGGAATATTTATCTCCTCCAAAATTGCTTTTCAGGGTCACTTACAGATATCAGAGTCCTGTCCCTGTCTTCTGCCTTCTCCCAGGAAAGACGAAAAGCGCGCGAAAGCTTTGCCCAAAACCGCAGACCCGAGCAATGGATTGCCAGAGCAATGGATCCAATCCATTCTCTCTGGCAATCGATTGCTTGGGTCTGTGGTTTTGGGCAACGTTTTTGCGTGTTTTTCCTCTTTCCTGGGAGAAGGCAGAAGGCAGGGAGAAGACTCTGATGTCTGTAAGTGACCCTGAAAAGCAATTTTGGAGGAGATAAATATTCCTGTTAGAAGAAGCTCATACTTTAACTGTCACGATGCACGGACTTGACCGGCCCCTTAATCACACACACAGAGACGGACTGAAGGCTAACTACTTTATTGAATATAAAAACAGTTCAAAAGGTATATTGTCCATAAAAATAGCAAAAGCAAATCCAAAGGCAAAAGCAATCAATGTCCAAAACAACTTGGTAAAGTATCCCAAAGACTTTGACAAGGCTCCGCACAGCAATGCGGATCCAGGAACAAGGCACGGTGCAAGATGCAAGGCAAGACTTGGTAGGCCACTAGCCAATCTAGCTCCGTGAACCAGCTTCGCTTCACGTCTGCTCAGAAGAGACGTGGCTGAAGTACTGAGGATCCTTTCCCACGGATCCTATACTTAATCTTTCTGCCGAGGTCCCCGACTCTCTAGGCTTTGTTGTCTCCAATCTCTACTGACGGACCTCGGCCTGTCTAGGCTATGGTACCAGCCCCTCCTGCTAGTCTCTATGTCCCGTCGCCTATCGAAGGTACGGCCTTGCCTCCCAACATCTGCTGCCCTATCTCCGTGAGAGCTCTCCTCCCTAGATTCTTCCCAGCCGCTCTCTTCCATGTTTTCACTCAAGAGCTCCTGTGAACCTCTCCCTCCTGGCCGTTCATAAGTTTCGCTATCACTGCTTTCCATTTGCACCTTGTTATCTGTCTCTTCGTAAGGGTCAGGCCAACCTTCATCCCAAGCCAAGCTATCTGTGGGAGAAGGAGGCCCAGTGATGGGAAACTCTCCTTCTGGTAACCCTTCTAAATCCTCTTCAGAATCCATCTCCGCTGCTGCAGGCCCCAATGCCAATGGGACCCCCGGTCCTGTCCCCTGCCCCCCAGGCACAAACGAGAACTGCTGTGCTACATTATCTGTGCATTTCATTTGCATTAATTGATTATTTGTTGATATAGTTTGCTTCTATTATGTTATTAGTGATGTTTAGGACTGATCCAGGCTTGCCCTCCATTCTTCCCTCCCAGCTGAGGTCACGAATAATAACGAATATTTGCTATTAATAACGTTTTAATCACAAACTTTTGGGAATTTATTTGTAAGTATTTCAATTATTAATCAAAAAAAGTCCCGTCCCGTCCCGCCCCCATTAGTAGTTTAGAACCAATTTTTTTATGGATCAACCAACCCTAATAGATAGATAGCCTGGGGGATATATATATATATATATATATATATATATATATATATATATATATATATATATATATATATATCTAGCCTGGGTTATTTTTAAACATGGTTCAAAACTTGTTCTGGATGTAGGGGGTGCTGGAGCTTTGAATCTGAATAACTTTTGAAATTTTCCAGAAAAAAATTGGAATTTCCTGAATTAATTCCGAAAATTCAGAATGGCTTTGTTAATGGCAGACACGCATATTTAACCCAGTGCGGACGTGGAAGCCTTCCCTCCGCTCAGAACTGGGACAACAGCCATGTTTAACGCAGTTGTCACCCCAGTTCTGAGTGGAGGGAAGGCATTCGCATCCAAACCGGGTTAAACACTTACTTCCGGTCAGAACTGGGGCAAGAGCCACACGCGGAAAGGAAGGTCAGGAATGGGAAACCCATCGATTCCTTTCCGAAAATGGAGGCGGCGGCTTCAAAATGGCAAATTCACTTCCGGGTTGCTTACATCGCTTCAAAACCGCTTCAGAAGTGAATGTAAGTCCGAATTCATTCCGATTTTAGGAACGTTCTGACGGACCTACCCAGGCCTGATATCTATAATATGCTCTTGTGCTGTAAATTGATTTTCTTCACACAAACCAGCCTGGGATGAGATATGTATGTGTGTGTACACACACACACACACACACACACACACACAAAATGGAGACTTGAGGTAACTAAGAAAAAGCTAACCATCATGAGAACAATTCAATATAATAGAAGGAAAAATAAAAAAAAATAAAAAAGATAATACTTAAATGAAAAAATCTCTTGAAGATCACCCATAGATGCCACACAGGCCCATCCAGGCTATACTTCAGGCATGGGAAAACTTTGGCCCTACAGGTGTTTTGAACTTCAGCTCCCACAATTCCTACTGGCTGAAGGAAGGGGCCTCTTTATTTATTTATTTTTGGCATTTTACCCCGCTCTTCTCAACCCCCGGGGGCGGACTCAGAGCGGCTTCCAAAAAGGCACAATTCAATGCCCACACAGTAAAATAAAACCCCCAACATTCAACAATAAAATACAATTAAAATACAATTACATTAACATATTTTACGCATTCATTTATGTTAAAAATAGTGTTCCGTCCATAAAAAACATTGAGCCCTGTTTATCAATTTCCGTTAAAATCCAATCTAAAATGCTGCCTTGTTCTAATGTGCAAACGCCTGGTCCCATAGGCTTTTGCTTTTTTCCTGAATGCCAGGAGGGATGGAATTGATCGTATGTCGCTAGGAAGCGCGTTCCACAGACGGGGAGCCACCACCGAGAAGGCCCTCTCCCTCGTCCCCACCAGCCGCATTTGAGAAGCTGGCGGGAGCGAGAGCAGGGCCTCCCCGGATGATCTTAAATTATGAGGTGGGACGTAGCAGCAGATGCGTTCGGACAAGTAAGCTGGGCCAGAACCGTATAGAGCTTTAAAGGTCAAAACCAGCACTTTGAATTGTGCTCGGAAGTGGACCGGCAACCAGTGGAGCTGACACAACAGGGGGGTGGTGTGCTCCCTGTATGTAGCTCCAGTTAGTAGTCGGGCTGCCGCCCGTTGGACTAGTTGTAATTTCCGAACTGTCTTCAAAGGCAGCCCCACGTAGAGTGCGTTGCAGTAGACTATTCGGGATGTAACCAGAGCATGGACCACCGTAGCCAAGTCAGACTTCCCAAGGTACGGGCGCAGCTGGCGCACAAGTTTTAATTGTGCAAAAGCTCTTCTGGCCACCACTGAGACCTGGGGTTCCAGCAATGAATCCGGAAGAAGTAGAGGAATGATTGATGGCTGAGTGTGGAATGGGATGCTGAATGGAGATACTCAGCCGAGGAAGGGCATTAGCAAGACGGATCAGAGGGGGAAAATTTTGCTGTATTTATTTATTTCTAATTTCCAAAGACTCACAGCAAGATGAAATACACCAATTCAGAAATTTGCAAGGTATTTTTTTTAAAATTACAAATTTGTATGTACATACATTTATTTATTTATTACTTCATGCTTATGGACCGCCACTCCCCGTGGGCTCGGGGCGGTTTACAACAGTGGCATGACACAATTACAATACAGATATAATTTAAAAAAACAGATCATTACCTAATACTAGCTACAAACACACAGCACTAACTACTACAACAGGGCTAGCATCAGTAGTTCAGGTGAGGCCCATCGATGTTTGGGGGGCCAAGAGGGAAGGCGAGATCCAAGGGGGCAGACCTCCAAACCTTGTGGGGTGACCCTGAGTCCCAAGGAGAGTCGATCTTCCAGTAGGAGGGGGCAAGTCACGAGACGGGTGGTCAGATGGGTGGTTTAGGGAGTTCTCAACCCTAATAAATAGGGGAGTCGTTCGCCTCTTTAGTTCACCTCCTACAGGCTGTGATGTTGCCGTTCGTCTCCAACTCCCAAAGCCCACTCCCCAAATGGTTCTGGAACGGAATCGTCGGTGGAGGGCCTCGCACCGCCGGGATCCATATCCATAGGAAGTCAGTGCCATCCCCACAACACTCTGGGTGGGCTCCATTGCCCCAGCGCCAGTTCCCAGAGCTCCTCCACGGCGATCATCTGATGTGGTGCCGGGGGTGGGATGGCGTCCATTCCGCTTCCTCCTCGATCGGTGTCCGCGCTTGCGGGGGACATAATAATCAAACATCCCCAGGCTTATATGACTTGCATATATGGTACAAGTTTGGATCAAGGTATCGTCTGAATACCCTGGATCACATCAATGTACATCCAAGATTTGCATCATATAGGCTGAGATTGTACAGAATGTATACAATGCGATATCTAATATGCAAGCATGGCCCATGAAACTTACCCAATACTTTTTTGTTTGAATTTTGTAAGCCCCAGAAGCTTTCCAAAGCCAGTTTCATCTTTACCGCAAGGAAGCAAAACAAAGCCAAAAAGGCTTCCTTTCCTCTTTAAATCAATGTCGATTACTATCTTCTGACTCACCGCCTTGCTGTGGTTGGGGTGAGGGGGCGGCCCTAAATTGGCTGTCCTCCTTCCTCCACAATCGGATACAGCGAGTGAGGTAGGGAGAGTTGACCTCTGGGGGTTCCCCCCTGGTTTGTGGGGTCCCTCAGGGGGCTATACTCTCCCCGCTGTTATTTAACACCTATTTGCGACCACTTGCTCAGCTGGTGCGTAGCTTTGGGCTTGAGTGCCATCAGTACACTGATGACACTCAGCTCATTCTGAGGATGGAGGGCCGACCCGACTCCGTACCCAATAATTTCCATCTGTGCCTTGAAGCTGTTACTGTATGGCTGCGAGCTAGTAGGTTGAGGGTGAATCCAGCGAAGACGGAGATCCTTTGGTTGGGCCGTCCAGGTGTTAGGGATGTCCAGCTACTGACCCTGGGTGGCGCGGCATTATGCCCGTCATCATCAGTAAAAAGCCCGGGAGTCCTTTTGGACTCTCTGCTGTCCATGGAAGCTCAAATCTCCATGGTCAGCAGAACAGCATTTTTCCACCTGTGTCAGGCTAGACGGCTGGCCTCCCCATCCGCCCGCCGCCTCCCTTGCGCTGCCCGAAGAGGAGGCCGAAGGGGAACCGCGCGATCTCTCTCCCCGCGACCTCCTCTTCAACCAGCGGAAGAGAGGCGGCAGAGGAGAGCGAGAAGAGGGCGGAAGAGCCGGGCACGGCGCCGTCGCTGGCAGCGTAATGGAGGCTCACCCCTCGCCCCCGCCTCCCTTTGGCTTCTGCTGCCGGGATCTGATCCCCGCCTCCCCCGCTGTGTCCTCTCTCGCCGGGTCTAGAGGGGCCGCGTGGAGGCGCTGTTCCGGGCTGGCTTGGGAGCGGGTGAAGTCTCCGCTGGCAACGCCGACGGATCACGCCATAGGTCTGTTTCAGAATGACCTGGCCATGGTGATCCAGGCCACGGTCATCTCATGTCTTGACTACTGTAACGCTGTCTACATTGGCCTGCCTTTGACTGTGATCCAAAAACTCAAGCTAGTGCAGAAAGCTGCAGCCCGGTTACTCGCAGGGGAGCCTGTGAGTTGTCACATCACTCCGGTCCTGCAGGGACTGCCCTGGCTACCAATTGAGTACTGGATTACATTCAAAGTACTAGTTTTAAATTTCAAGGTCTTACATGGTCTGGGGCCAGTGTACCTGAAGGACCGCCTGTTCCCATATAGTCCCTTGAGATCGCTACGGTCTGAAGATCAGAACCTCTTGGCCATTCCCAGCGTGAAATCCTTTCACTTAACGTCAGCCCGTCGGAGGGCCTTTTCTATCAGTGGCCCAGTCCTCTGGAACAACCTACCACCCGAGACTCGGGCGTTGCGAAATCTGGTAACCTTTCGCAAAGCTTGCAAAACTTTCTTATTCAATCAATGGGCTCTCCCTATGAGGAGAAGGAAGCAGAAGGGAGAAAGCAAAGTTCGCTGGGAACGAGACTGAGAAAACACGGAATTCTGGGAAATATAGTTTGGGAAGGCGAGGAGCCCTATGCCAGAGAAAGCAAAAGGCCCTGCCCTAAATTCCATTTCCCATTTCGAGAAGGGGAGAAAGTCCCGCCCGCCCCATCCATCCCTTTGCTGCTGCTCTTCCAAGAGAGAAGGGGGTCCTGGAGGGAGCCAAGGAAGGGAAAGAAAGCAAGCCAAGGGAAGGGAAGGGAGGCAAGCCCCGCCTGGCCTCACCTCCTCCCGGGCGCCCTCCGCCGCCTCCGCTTCCTCCTCCTGAGGCACCGAGGTGCTGCTGCCTCTCTCGCTGCTGCTGCTGGCCAGGGCGGCCACCGAGGTCGGGGGGGACATGGCGGAGGCGGCAGCAGCAGCAGCGACTCGGGGCCTCTCGGGTCCGTGACTCACATTATTATGACTAGGAAGGAGGAGCCGCCTTCTCTGCCCTCATGCTGTGGGCCCTGCAGTCTGAGCGGGTGGCTTCGCGCCTTCGCCCGGCTGGTGGCTTCTCACCTGAGGGGTTGCTCTGGTGGAGACGGCCGGCCACGCACGCAGCCCAGGGACATCGAGGGGGGCGGTGGTTGTGCGCATGAGAGGGAGAAAGGGAGAGGGAGGGAGGACGGACACTGTCTGGTGGGCGGGGGAATGCGCCCTTTACCCAGATGGCACTCCTTTGCCTACCGGTAGGACCGCCCCTGTATATCATTGTATAGATAATTCCAGGAGATCGATCTCGTAGTTTTTGTTTTAAACTGTTTATAAAAACTTTGAAAATTCCCCAAAACTCCATAGATAAGTGTACAACAACAAAACAATTGGGAATTCTGATCTGGCTACGGTCGTCCACGCTCTGGTCACATCCCGAATAGATTACTGCAACGCACTCTACATGGGGCTGCCTTTGAAGACAGTTCGGAAATTGCAATTAGTCCAGCGGGCGGCAGCCAGATTGCTCAAAAAAAGTGAAATCCTGGCTGTGGGACCAGGCATTCGTACACCAGCACAAGGCAGCATTTTAGATTGGTTTTTAATGAAAGTGGGTGATTATGGCCAATGTTGTTATGGACTGAACATTGTTTTAATCCAGAGTGAATGTGTATGGTGCTAATGTAGTTGTATTTTAATGTATTTTAAATGTATTTTAATTGATGAAGGGTTTTGGGGTTTTATATTGTTACTAGCTGTACCCGGCACGCGTTGCTGTGCCCTTTTTAGGAGATGCGAGAAAGTCCAATCATCACGGTGTGCCCTCCTCTAAACTGCAGTTGGATGGAGTGTGGGTCATGGGGGGGGGGGCATGGTGTGCCAAGTTGGGTCTTTATTGGTCTTGGTTCTAGGCCACAGTGGTCTGTGGGGAATGATGGGTTTTGAAGTACTACAAATCCCATTTTTCCATGGTGGTACTTCAAGCCCCATCATGCATGGTCGGGGCTCTGTGTGCCAACGTAGGTTACTGTAAATTCAGGCCATACACAATGTCCCATGAGCTGAGGCCTAGTTAGGAACAGGAAGTTAATGAAGCCTTACTGTCAATTCAGGCCATACACAATGTCCAATGAGCTGAGGCCTAGTCGGGAGAATCAAGTTAATGAAGCCTTACTGTCAATTCAGAGCGTAAACAGCTTCCCAGTAAGTGAGGGCTAGTTGGGGAAATCAAGTTAATGAAGTCTTACTGTCAATTTAGAGTGTAAACAGCTTCCCAGTAAGTGAGGGCTAGTTAGGGAAATCTAGTTAATGAAGCCTTACTGTCAATTTTGGGCGTGGTCTGTGATTTTTCGGTTGGAAGTGATTTGGGTGTTTTTGTGTTGGGGATTGGCTCAGGCCTTTTCCTTATTCTGTTTTGGCAGTTTATTATGGATCGGAATTTTCATGTTGGCTGGCCAGTGCAGCAGTTATGCAAATCCGCCCTTATTGGCAGCCAATCATGTTGTTCAGAATGTAGAGGCTGGGTGAGTCTTTGGCTGCCCCGGAGGATGCTGGTAAATGTAGTTTTATTTTTACTCGTTGTTTTGGGGGCCTTTTAGGTTTTTGGGGGGAAGTTTCTTTGCTACAAACGTACCTTGCTTGAGGCCTATTTCTGTTGGCAAGTATTGTGTTTCTGCGTTGTAAGGTTTCTTTGTTTGAGGTATACATCACATGACGTGAACCCATTTATATAATAGATTATGTGGGCATCGAATTGTGCCGTACTGTAAGCCGCTCTGAGTCCCCCCTTGGGGGTTGAGAAGAGCGGGGTAAAATCCCGAAATAAATAAAATAGGAGCCCCCGTTGCATAAGCAGATTTTTTTCCCCAGATCTTCTTGGTCATCAGTAACATCATCTCAATGACGCAGCTCTTGAATGTCAAAATGAGGCAACAAGGGGTATGACGCAAGATCTTGGCCAGTATATTTACATTTCCCTTCCCATCTCTGAAATGAGTTGATGTTGTCTAGACTTAAAGCTTGCAAAAACAACCGCCTAACAATGATGCAGCTGATTTCAGCATAGTTTCCCAAAGTATCGGATCACATTATTCTCCCATACAGATGCAAATATGTTCTGATTTCCCAAACCGGAAGAATCATCCATTGACAAAAGAAAACAAAATGGGTTGTTATATACTCCAATTGTTTGTTTCCAACCAGCAATCACTCATTGCTTGACGGCGAAAAAGAAAATGTTTTGGTCTGAAATATTTTGACCACAATACACCAGTAATGTGATCACGCATCTTCCCTCCACAATTAAGGTGCTCAATTTCTTGTTTCGGTTCATTTCAAAATAGCGACCATGTTCTGAAAGTCTGTGATTGGGTTCATAAAGCTGAGAGTATCCGCAATGCTTCTTTTGCAAGCATGTAAGCATCCCATTGAAAAAGAGAAGGGATCTCATCCCTCAACTGATAGCAAAAGTCTTGGGTTGCTATGATCAATCAATCAACTTTATTTCTTACTAGCTTGGGGATCCGGCGGTGCCCGGGTTATTTGAGAAAGGCATTGTGTGCCAAGGTTGGTCTTTGGTACTTCAAGTCCCATCATCCATGGTCCACCCTCCTGTAAACTGTAGAAGGATGGAGACTGGGTCAGGGGGGGCACAGGGTGCCAAGCGTAGTCTTATAGGTCTTTGTTCAGGGCTGCAGTGGTCTGTGGGAAATGAAGGCTTTGAAAGTACTACAAATCCCATAATCCATGGAGGTACCTCAAGTCCCACTCTTCTCCATACGGCAGTAGAATGTAGAGTGGGTCATAGGGGCACTGTGTGTCAAGCTTGGTCTTGCATTGGGCCTCTGTGTGGCAAGTGTGGTCCTGATCCGTCATTGGTGTGGGCCGCTGTGCTCTAAGCAAGTGAGTTAAAGTACTGCAATTTCCGTCATCCATGGTGCATCCTACCTCAATCTGCACCAAGATTTAGAGTGCATCTTGGGGGGTCTGCGGGCCAAGTTTGGTCTTGTTCTGTCATTGTTGTGGACCTAGTCAGGAAAATGAAGTTGAGGAAGCCTTACTGTCAAATCAGGTTGTGGCCTAGTCTGGAAAATCAAGTAGAGGAAGCCTTACTGCCAAATCAGGCTGAGGCCTAGTTTGCTAAATCAGCTGAAGGAAGCCTTTTTTAAAAGTGCACTCTCTGGCACCTTTGAGATTTTGGATGTCGGAATGTTGGCCATGCAGAGTCCGTTATGCAAATTTTCCCTCGGGGGCAACCAATCTCCTCTGTCTGGTGCCTTAGACGGTTGGAGTTCTGAGACTGGACAATCAGTGTCGTTTATGCAAATAATCCCGTCGCACCACCGCTCAACCCACTTCCCGCAAACACTGACTTTTATTATATACAGTACATACACACACACACACAGGCAGACAGACAGACAGATAGATAGATGAGTCTCTCTCCACCAAAGGTGTTGGAAATAAAGAGTTAAGTGAACAGTTTATACCTGTTGTAGTATCTGAGTAGATTTCCACTGTGGAGTAATCAATTAATCAGCTGTGTGCTGAGCTGTGTTTGGGGAGTGGTTTCCTGGTTGCTATAAAATCTCTCTGCTGTGCTAAATGTGGGGGGGATTGAAGAAGAAGAAAGTCTGGCCGAGCGTTTGGCTGATAAGGAGGAGGAGAAAGAGTTTGTTTGAAAAGACACGCTGATATCTTTGCCAAGGCTAATGACAAAGAAAACTGAAGACTCTGTTTATCCTGTTACTGTTTTGTGGTAGTTTTGTTTTTCTCTGGAGAACCACTTCATGGATGCAAACTACTGTAGCAGAAGGATCTGTGAGTCTCGGAGCGTGAGCAAACAAAAACTCCTGTATCTATGTTTGTGTTTTGCACTGCCATGCAAGAGAATTTATCTTGTAGTGGATATATTTTGCTGACTGGACTATACTTTATGAATTTTACAACATTAAGAACTGAAGTCAACCTTTGCAACAAGAAACTTCAAGTGTCCTAAGTTCTTCCGCTTGCCGCTGTGTTTTTCCTTTTAAGGTGGAGTTGGGAATTTTATTTCCATCATTCCCAGCTTCCTACATATTTCAACAGGTTATGGGCCCAGTAGTACCTCTATGAGCGATGTTGTTTCTGGAAGTTCTACTCGGGAGTAAATTTTTCTTTCTACTCGAGTAAGAGGACAAAGTGTGGAAGTTCTACTCGGGAGTAAATTTTTCTTTCTACTCGAGTAAGAGGACAAAGTGTGGAAGTTCTACTCGGGAGTAAATTTTTCTTTCTACTCGGGAGTAGGAGGTTTGTCTTCTAGAGTAAAGTATTTGGACACTTTTTGTTGTAATTTTTACAGTCCTGAAGTTTAGAGATGGCTGGAATGTTTAAGTTGGAGTTTCAGAAACTAAATGGTCGAAATTATCTTACATGGGCTGAGAAGATGAAATGCTATCTCATCACACAAAGTTTGTGGAAAGCTGTGAATGCCCTCCCAGCTGATGATGACGATGAGGAACTGGAAATGGACCAAAAAGCCAGAGCCTTTATTCTGCTTGGGGTCGAAGACCAGCAACTTGTCCATGTGAGAAGATTAGAGCATGCCAAGGAAGTTTGGGATTGCTATAAAACTCTTTATCAGAGACCTAGTGCTGGCTCGAAAATTGTTCTTTGCAGGAAACTGTTTTCTCTTCGATTTGAGAGTGGATGCATAGAAGATCATGTGAATGCTATGCTGTCTATCTTTTCTGATTTGGAGCAACGTGGATTGCAGTTTGAAGAAGACTTGAGAGCTCTTATTTTGTTGGGGAGTTTGGGAAAAGGTTTTGATATTTTTGTTGACTGTCTTGTAAATATTCAGGATAAAGATTTGAATGTTGATTATATTTCCTCAAAACTCTATGAGTGGGTGGCTCAGAAACAAGTTAGAACTTCTGTTTCTAATTATCACAACAAAATAGAGAGACAAACTAAGTCTGTTTATGAGTCTGAGGCAGCTTGCATAGCTAAAGCTCATAAAAATTTAAGTTGCTGGCGTTGTTCAGAAAAAAGGACATTTTGCAAGAGATTGTAAAAAGCCCCCAATGAATACTCAAAAGAAAAATGTGAAACGTAGTTTTACAAAGCCCAGAGATAGAAGCTCTGATTTTCTTTAATTGCCCATGTTGTGGATGATAGCTGTTTAGCTAGTTCTTGGGTGATTGATTCTGGGAGCCACTCGAAGTTTAACTAAAGATGTATCTTTGCTTCATGATTTGCACGAAGCTCCAGTGACCTCTACCACTTTGGCAAATGGTCAGAGAGCAAGTGTAAATAGGGCTGGGGCTGTTTTTATTGAAAAACTTGCTTTAAAGTTAAATGAGGTCTTGCATGTTAATAATCTGGCATATAACATCTTAAGTGTTAAAGAATTGATGAAAATGGGTTATGCTGTTATCTTTGAAAAAGGTGAATGTTTAATCAGAAATTCTTATGGAGTCAGGATTGTAATCAAGGAAGAAAATGGTCTTTCTACTCAAAAATGTAAATGTATCTGTAGGATGTGTAGATGTTGAGAATTGCCCAGGTAATGGACAGCGATTCATAACAAATGTGTTCATCTATGGCATAGAAGGCTAGGTCATTGTGGATGGGATAGAATCATCCAAAGTGTGAACAAAACAGGTTTGGATATATGCAAATGCAATAAGTACTTGGACTGTACTATATGCATGAAGACAAAGTTAAAAGCCACCCGGTGGCTAAGACAAGTTCAGAGAGACTAGTGAAATTCTCTCTTTGGTACATATGGATTTATGTGGCCCATTTACAAATTCTTTAGTGGGTTCTCGTTATTTTTCTCATTTTGGTGGATGACTTTTCTCGTTATAATTTTGTGTTCTTTCTTGAGAAAAATCTCAAGTTGTACAAAAAGTTGTGAATGGTTAAGGCTTATGCGAACTCAATTCCCAGAACACCGTGTAAAATCTGTTCAGTCAGATAGAGGTGGAGAATTTGTTAACAAAAAAGATGAATGCTTTATTTAAGAAATATGGGATAAAGCACAGATTATCTAATGCATATGTCCACCAGGAAAATGGGATTGCAGAAAGATGGATTGGTGCGTTGCGCAGCATGGGAAGAA
The DNA here is from genome assembly GCA_030556195.1 of Anolis apletophallus. Lineage (NCBI taxonomy): Eukaryota > Metazoa > Chordata > Lepidosauria > Squamata > Anolidae > Anolis > Anolis apletophallus. Next base: position 3,364,151 of record JARBWK010000015.1, read on the forward strand.
GTATGCTGGCAGATGCAGAGATGCCTAATAGGTTTTGGGCAGAGCGGTAGCAAGCGCCAGTTTTGTAACCAATAGATTATGGTCAGAAGTGTTGGACAAGTTCCTTATTTTCTGTTTTATGGAAAGAATCCAGATTTGAGTTTTTAAGAATATTTGGAAGTACTGCTTATGTTTTAGTTCCTTCTGAACAGGAGGAAAAATGAACAAGCATGAAACAAATGGTCTTTTGGGATACTCTTCTGAATCAAAAAGGTTATCGGTTCTGGAGTAGTGGTAGTCGAGTAACTATTTCCAGGAATGCTAAATTTGAAGAAAACACCCGTTGGGAGAAGATCCATGCTAATCATGAGATTTTCATGCCTTTTGAGAACAAGTTAGTTGCGGATTCTATGGAAGTAAAGGAAGAGGGTTCTCTTCAGAATGAAGAAAGTGTGACTTCTGGAGGAAACTGAAAGCAAAGATGAGCAGGTTGGCGTAGTTCCTCGAAGGTCTTCCAGGTCTAATATTGGTGTTCCACGGATCGTTTCAAGTTGGTCTGGTTATGGAGGATGCAAACTGGACAGAGCCTGGGCTACAAAGACATGTTAAAAAGGCCAATATCCGAACAAGATAATTGGAGGAAAGCTATGGAAAAAGAGTTTAACTCTTTAATGGATCTAGGAGTTATGGAGGTTTCGAGGTTCCATCAGAAGTTAAGCCTGTCAGTTGTAGATGGGTATATAGCGGAAGGTATCAGAGCAGGATGGTTTTGTGTTCAGGCGAGACTAGTCGCTCGCGGTTTCGAACAACAATATTTGGAGAGCTATGATGATGTGTTTAGCCCCACTGTGAAAACAGAAACTTTAAGACTAGCTTTATCTGTAGCCTGTCAGAGTAAATGGGTGATCCATCATTTTGATGTGGAAACAGCATATTTACATGCTGATCTTGAGGATAGTGTATATATGACTGCTATTCCTGGTTTTGAAGATCACCTGCGCTCAGGTGTTTACAAATTATGAAAATCGTTATGCGGGCTGAAGCAAAGTGCCGAAAGTGGAACATGCATCTGGACAAAGTATTGTCTGATTTAAATTTCCAGCGTAGTAAGGTGGATCCTTGTTTGTATTTGAGAGGATCGGAGATCAACAGATGTGTGTTGTTGTTTTTGTTGACGATATTTTGTGCATGGGTAAAAATTCCAAAGTAGTGGGTCTAGTTTTTAAGAAACTGGCAGAGAAATTAAAAATTAAAGATTTAGGTTTGGTAAAAAAATACCTTGGAATAAATTTTGAAAAAATTGAAAATGGCCTGAGACTGAATCAGTCTGACAAAATTGTTGAATTGTTAAAGAGAACCAGGATGTCTGATGCTAAAGTAGCCAATACCCTATGGCAGTAGAATTTCTTTCTAGCGTGGAGGAAACCTTTCCTAAATAATTATGTCTATAGATCAGTAGTGGGTAGTTTGTTGTATCTATCAAATGCTACTAGGCCTGACATAAGTTTCGCTGTGGGGGTGCTTAGTAGGAAAGTTGAGAATCCCACTGAAGCAGTTGGGCTGGAGTAAAAAGAGTGTTGCGGTATTTAAAGGTACTGTATCAAAGTGTTGGAGATTTGTCCAAACTCATCGGAAAGTATTGAAGTTTTTTTTCTGATAGTAGTTTTGCAAATATGGTTGACAAAAAGTCTGTGTCAGGTTTTTGATTAAGTTTGCTGGAGTTCAATTTGTTGGAAGTCTCGGAAGCAATCATTTGTGTCAAAGCACGACTGAATCAGAATTATCAGCTCTGAATGAGGCCTGTAATGATATGGAATTTATACAAGGAGTGATCCGAGATATGAGAAGGGAACAAAATGAACCTGCAAATGTGTTTGTGGATTCACAGTCTTGCTTGGCAATAGCAAAGTCAGAGGGACTTAAGAGCCGAACTAGATATCTGGGTGCAAGATATGCAAATATGCAAGACTTGGTCGAATAAAAGGATTTGTTTGTATTATGTTCCCAGTGAAGAAAATGTTGCAGATGTCTTCACCAAACCACTAAGTGGTGCTGCTTTCGTTAGATTTGTCGATTCGTTATGTTTAATTTAACTCTTTAGGAGGGTGTTGGAAATAAAGAGTTAAGTGAACAGTTTATACCTGTTGTAGTATCTGAGTAGATTTCCACTGTGGAATAATCAATTAATCAGCTGTGTGCTGAGCTGTGTTTGGGGAGTGGTTTCCTGGTTGCTATAAAATCTCTCTGCTGTGCTAAATGTGGGGGGGGATTGAAGAAGAAGAAAGTCTGGCCGGCGTTTGGCTGATAAGGAGGAGGAGAAAGAGTTTGTTTGAAAAGACACGCTGATATCTTTGCCAAGGCTAATGACGAAGAAAACTGAAGACTCTGTTTATCCTGTTACTTTTTTGTGGTAGTTTGTTTTTCTCTGGAGAACCACTTCATGGATGCAAGCTACTGTAGCAGAAGGATCTGTGAGTCTCGGAGCGTGAGCAAACAAAACCTCCTGTATCGATGTTTGGGTTTTTGCACTGCCATGCACGAGAATTTATCTTGTAGTGGATATATTTTGCTGACTGGACTATACTTTATGAATTTTACAACATTAAAGAACTGAAGTCAACCTTTGCAACAAGAAACTTCAAGTGTCCTAAGTTCTTCCGCTTGCCGCTGTGTTTTTCCTTTTAAGGTGGAGTTGGGAATTTTATTTCCATCATTCCCAGCTTCCTACATATTTCAACAAAAGGTGCTGTGGGCGACTTACACAATTAAAAGAAACAGGTTTCTGAAGAGCCATGTCTTCAGTGCCCCTAAAAATGTATGGAGATCAGGAGTGGCTCTTTGGTCTGGCACGAGGGAGTCCCACAAGATTGGGGCTGCGATTGAGAAGGATCTCTGTCTTGTGGGCTCCAAACGGACCTCTCTAGGGCCAGGGACATCATAGAGAAGATTCTCATGAGCTGACCGTGGCAGTCTCTGGTGGTGGAGTGGCATCAAACGGTCTCTTAGATATGAAGGACCCTGACCTCGAAAGGCCTTGAATGCCAGGACCAGGGTCTTATAGAGCAGGGCTGTCCAACTGGTGGCCTGGGGGCCGTACATGCCCCCCCCCAGCCTGTTGGGCACGGCCCCCGCTATGCCCCCGGCCGCCATTTTAAAATTTTTTTAAAAAAAATCTTTTTTTAAAAAATGGTGGCCAGGGGAGGTGGGGCAGGGAGGAGGAAGAGAGCTAGCTCCTCCCTGTACCGCCCCCTCCATCCCTCTCTCCGCGCCGCTGCTGCGAGATCGCAGCGACGGGAGGGAGGGAGGGGAGGAGGAGGAGGCAGGGCAGGGAGAAGGAAGGGAGCCAGCTCCCTCCTCCTCCTCGCCTTGCCCCCTCCGTCCCTCTCTCTCCCCCGCCGCTGCGATCCGGTTTGCAGCGGTGGGGGAGGGAGGGGAGGAGGAGGAATCCTCCCCTCCTCCTTCTCCTTCCCCGGCGCCGTGGCGATTGGGACACCGGCGGCGCTGGGAAGGGCGGGAGGGAGCGAGGGGGCAGGCCTTCCAGGGAGGCCTGCGGGAGAGTTTTCGCCCGGCTCTCGCGTCCCTCTGACCAGAGGGACACGAGAGCCGGGCGAAAAACTCTCCCGCAAGCCTGGATGGCTTGCGGGGGAAGCGAGAACCGGGCGCTCGCTTCCCTCGTGAGCCATCCAGGCCTGCGGGCGAGGGGGCGGAGCCGCAGAAGGGTCCCCGTGGCTCATCCTTCTCTCCCAAAGCGTCACAACAGCCTCGGAAGTGGGCAAAATCGCCCGCTTCCAAGGCTATTGTGACTCTTTGGGAGGGGCGGAGCCGCGTGAGCGGGGCGTGGCCGGGGCGTGGCTGGGGGCGTGGCCACTCAGCCCCCAGGTGATCGGCCCCCAGAAAGTCCGGCCCTTGGGTCGGCAGAAGTTGGACAGCACTGTTATAGAGAACTCTGTGTTCAACCGGCAGCCAATGCAAGCGCTGCAGGGACGGTGTTATATGGCACCTCATTGATGTTTTTGTGAGGAGTCTAGCTGCTGCATTTTGCACAATTTGGATCTTGCGAAGTGCTGCTCGAGGTAAGCCCACATACAAAGCATTGCAGTAATCCAGCCTCGACGTAACCATGGCATGGATTACCGTAGCCAGCGCCTCTGTTGGTAAATAAGGCGCCAACTGTCTCGCTTGGCGTAGATGAAAGAAGGCCCTTTGACTCGTGGAGGCAATCTGGGCTTCCATCGTCATTTTGGAATCCAGAATAACACAGAGACTCTTCACAGCGGGGGATGGGGCTAACGGCTCCCCTTCACAAGATGGTAATAGACCGACCAATTCTGGTGGGCGGCCAGGCCACAAGATTTCAGTTTTTTGCTGGATTTTCCTTCAAATTATGGGCACGTAGCCATCTTGTCGCCGTTCCAAGACACCGGGTGAAGTTATCTGGTACTGAGGTTGTTCCAGGTTCTAGTTTTAGGAGAAGTTGGGTGTCATCGGCGTATTGGAAACATTCTCATTCAAATCTCCAGACTAGCTTGGCGAGAGGTCGAACATAGATGAGTATAAAAAGTACCATAATGTGTCTGGAGAAGAGCAACAAAGATGGATTCCTTATAGCATTATGATTCCACTTTAAATAGTACTTTTTTCATCCTGTAGACTTGTCCAAGACCTAGAGTTTACAGTTTGATGAGGCAGTAGTGTACCGAGCTATCGTACTGTCTGTTCTCCTCTATGGATCTGAAACATGGGTCACCTGTCGCCAACACCTACGACTCCTCGAACGCTTTCATCAGCGCTGTTTTCGCACAATCCTAAATATACACTGGACCGACTATGTGACGAATGTTGCTGTCCTTGAGCAAGCAGGGTTCACCAGCATTGAGGCCATGCTATTGAGAACACAGCTGCGCTGGGCAGGGCATGTCTCTAGGATGCTTTTACCTTATGAGTACCTTTTCTTATTTCTGGATTATTATTATTATTATTGTCTAATCTTATATACACTATCGTACTGATGGTAGCTTGTTCAACTTAAGCCGTCTGAGGGCGCGCACTAAGACTCTAAACTATGTAGTCCGTGAGCTGCTTTTTGCCGACGATGCTGCCCTTGTCGCCCATTCAGAAGCAGCCCTGCAGCGCCTCACGTCCTGCTTTGCAGCAGCTGCAGAGCTGTTTGGGCTGGAAGGCAGCCAAAAGAAAACGGAAGTCCTCTACCAGCCCGCACCACAGGAAGAACACCAACATCCCCACGTCAGCATAGGTGAATCTGTGCTTAAATCCATTCAGCAGTTAACCTACCTGGGAAGCATCATCTCTTCAGATGCCAGGATTGATAAAGAGAGAGATCACAGATTAGCAAAGGCATAGAGTGCATTCGGAAGGCTTCACAAAAGAGTCTGGAGCAACAAGCACCTGAGGCAAAGCACCAAAATCAGTGTGTACAGAGTTATCGTACTGTCTGTTCTCCCCTATGGGTCTGAAACATGGGTCACCAATCGCCAACAGCTACGACTCCTCGAACGCTTTCATCAGCGCTGTCTTCGCACAATCCTAAATATACACTGGACCGACTATGTGACAAATGTTGCTGTCCTTGAGCAAGCAGGGATCACCAGCATCGAAGCCATGCTATTGAGGACACAGCTGCGCTGGGCAGGGCATATCTCTAGGATGGAGGACCACCGCCTCCCAAAGATACTACTCTATGGTGAACTCGCCACGGGTCAGCGCAAGAGAGGCACCCCCAAAAAGAGATACAAGGACTTCCTGAAAAAACATCTCAGGCTCGGCCAGATTGATCACCAACAATGGTCCTCCCTGGCCTCACATCGGGAGGCATGGAGACGCACTACCCACAATGCTGCGGTCTCTTTCGAGAAGACACGCCAAACGGGTCTCGACAACGCAAAAAGAACCGCAACTTGGAAACCACATCACCCAAGGAGACTTTCCGCTGTGCTTTCTGCAACCAAACTTGCCTATCTCAGATTGGCCTTTTTAGTCATCAACGTGCTTGTAAAAAGCGTGGGATGAGTCCTTCCTAAGAATCTTCATTCGCGAAGAGAGAGATACACATGGCATCAAGCGCTCAATCCTGGGATTCCATAGGACTGAACTACAGCAGTTAAAGTGAAACCTTGCGCTATAAGCATGCGTTGTGAAAATGGAGAATCGTCCTTCCGAAGAAAAGTTGAGAACTTTCAGCCTAGATAAGAACATATCCTTAGAAAGTGATATGTCTTCTGGAAACACTTGACAAACTCAACTAAGCCAGTAAGGCGGATTTGTTTTCTTTTGCTCCAAGACAATCAGACAATGAGAAAAAATGGTTCCGATACGCTGTTAGAAAGAAATTCTTGACAGTTCAACATTAGAACAGATGGACGTGGGATGTGGTGGCCTCTCCTTTTGAAAGAGATTGGAAGGAGACACCGAGCATCCATGTAGCAATGGATTTCTTCAAAGGCTGAGGGCTAAACTACAAAAACGTTGGATTCCCTTCCAACTCCGTGATTCTACCAGTAAGTTTCAAAAAGCACTGTTCTTTAAGACTTTTGTGTTGATGTGATATGCTGAAATGGTAAAAAAAGAAAAAGAAAAAGAGAAGGTTCATACTGAACAAGAGGAGAGAAGGAACAGTTACAAAACTAATTGCTGAAAAAAGGTACAGCACCACGGAGAGCTCCAAGACCCTTATCTCGAAACATGGGCAGTTTCTTTTGGGAGATGGTTCTCTATTCGAATAATATCTGGGTTTCCACCAATTGTAGTTAAAGCGGCTGTGATTTAACTGGGATCTATATCAGGCATGGGCAAACTTGGGCCCCAAAGAACCCCAACTACACCTACCAATTGATGGGGTCAAAGCTTTCCGAGACAAACCAGGAAAGGGATCTCGGGGTCTTGGTGGACAGCTCAATGAAGATGTCAACCCAGTGCGCAGCAGCAGTGAAAAAAGCAAATTCTATGCTTGGCATGATCAGGAAGGGAATCGAAAATAGGTCGGCAAATGTTGTATTGCCTCTCTACAAATCTATGGTAAGGCCACATTTGGAGTACTGTGTACAATTCTGGTCTCCGCACCTCAAGAAGGATATAACGGAACTGGAAAAGGTACAAAGAAGGGCGACAAAAATGATCCAAGGGATGGAGCAGCTCCCTTATGAAATCAGGTTGCAACGCCTTGGTCTTTTCAGCCTTGAAAGATGGCGTCTAAGAGGTGACTTGATCGAAGTGTATAAAATCATGCATGGGATAGAAAAGGTGAATAAAGAAAAAAATATTTTCTCTGTCACACAACACTAGGACTAGGGGGCACTCCCTGAAGCTCCAAGGTAGGAAAGTTAGGACTAATAAAGGGAAATATTTCTTCACCCAGAGGGTCATTGGGTTATGGAACTCACTTCCAGAGGAGGTTGTGACAGCGGTCAGCCTGGACAGCTTCAAGGCAGGATTAGACAGATTCATGGATACCAAGGGAATCAGTAGCTACTGAAATGGACATCCAAGTGCCACCTCTGTGTTGATGGAGGCAGGCAGGATTTTTCCCCGAGTACTGGTTGTGGGGGGTCGGGAGCAGGTGAGGGTTTTGCCCCCCTTTCTGCTAGAGATCCCTGTGTACAACTGGTGGGCCACTGTGTGACACAGAATGCTGGACTAGATGGGCTGAGGCCCGATTCAGCATGGCTCTTCTTATGTTTGTATGTTCCTCCAGGTCTTTTGATCTTCAACTCCCACAATTCCTAACAGCCTTAGGAAGTCTGATCTGGCTAGGGCGGTCCATGCTCTGGTCACATCCCAAATAGATTACTGCAATGCACTCTACGTGGGGCTGCCTTTGAAGACAGTTCGGAAATTACAACTAGTCCAACGGGCGGCAGCCAGACTACTAACTGGACCTGCATACAGCTCCACACCCCCCCCCCCCCTGTTGTGTCAGCTCCACTGGCTGCTGATCCACTTCCGAGCTCAATTCAAAGTGCTGGTTTTGACCTTTAAAGCTCTATACGGTTCTGGCCCAGCTTACTTGTCCGAATGCATCTGCCTCTATGTCCCATCTCGCAGTCTAAGATCATCTGGGGAGGCCCTGCTCTCGCTTCCGCCAGCATCGCAAATGCGGCTGGTGGGTACGAGAGACAGGGCCTTCTCGGCGGTGTCCCCTCACCTATGGAACGCACTCCCAAATGAAATAAGATCGACTCCATCTCTCCTCGCTTTTAGAAAAAAGCTAAAGTCGTGGTTCTGGGACCAGTTCTTTGGGCAGCAGATGTAAATTGTACCTTTGGACTTGACTGGATTGACAATGTGTTCCGCTTGATGGCTTTAATTAATTATTTAGATAAATAAATAATTTGCATCGAACAATCACCAAAAACCCCCGATGTCCTTCTTAAGTAGTCCCCAGAATATATCGAGAAACAGTAATTCACATTCTAATGGTTTAATTAAGCAATTAAAAAGTATGGCAGATATTGATAATCGACACAAAACATTTACTCATTTGACACCCCAAGGCATCCGTGTTCTGGTTCTGTACAAGCGTATCCTTTTCCTTTTCCTTTGAAGACCCTTTTCAAATTGAAATCAGACTGAAGGGTCTTGAGAGACCAAATCGATGGCTGCTGATTTTAATTAAGGTGGGAAGAATAAGATGGTATTAAGGAAGAGAGATTTGGTGCATTGCATGATTGATTGACCAAATGAACCTCGAACCTTTTCACAAGTCAATCCAGCTCCAAATATCATATGCCTCCTCCCCATGGCTTTCATCCATGGACTGCTTAATGTCCAAATACTTGATGAATGCATCTAGAATTCCATACATTCTCAGTCAGTTCAATGGTGTAAGACAGTGTTTCCCAACCTTTTTTGAGCCGTGGCACACTTTTTACATTTGCAAAATCCCGGGGCACACCACCAACCAAAATGACACAAAACGACACTCTAACACAGTCATACATATAGTTAATATGTTTCTAAATGTATTTATACACTCAGTGTGAAACCTGGGTCTGTTTCGATGAACACAACATAGATATCCTGGCAGCAATGGCAGAAAGACACAAACTTCCCACACAGAACTCCCATAACCAAGAGAAAATGCTATAAGAGTTTGGTGGGCATTGACCTTGAGTTTTGGAGTTGTAGTTCACCTATATCCAGAGAGCACTGTGGACTGAAACAATGTTGGATCAGGACCAAACTTGGCATGAGTACTCAATATGCCCAAATATGAACGCAGATGGAGTTCAGGGGAAATAGAACTTGACATTTGGGAGTTGTAGTTGCTGGGATTAATAGTTCCCCTACAATCAAAGAGCATTCTGAACCCCACCAATGATAGAACTGGGCCAAACTTCTCACACAGAACCCCCAGGAGGCAAGAGGAGGTCTCTACTTGGGGAAAGGGAGGCGGGCCTTCCCAATGCATGGAGAGGGAGAGACCAAGTAGACAACGGGTGAAGGGGGTGGTGTTTGTAATTTTCTGCCTTTATTGAGGTAGGTTTCTTAGGGTTTTTATACTTCAACACACTAGACTCCCCCGAGGTTCCAATTTCCCACGGCACACCTGAAGATCGCTCATGGCACACTAGTGTGCCCCGGCACACTGGTTCGGAAACACTGGTGTAAGTGTCGTATTGATAGTTACAGACATTTCTTATGTGCAGTGAAGCATGACACATGTTCTGCTTTGGGATATACACATTCTGTTCATCTAGGTTTTAGGTGAGGAAGCTCCAGTTAACTCAGTGCTTCTCAATCTTTCGTTCTCCAGGTGTTTTGAACTTCAGCTCCCACAACTCCTAACAGCTGGTAAACTGTTTGGGATTTCTGGGAGTTGAAGTTCAAAACACTTGGAGAACCAAAGGTTGAGAACCACTGAGTTAACCCCATGCTGATCTGGATATGTCCCACCGAAAGTCTGGCGCTCTTACATGAGCTCCTGGAAGCAACTGGTGAGATATCTCAACCTCCTCTGTTATTTGTCTTACAAGAAGACTAAAGACTAGTTTGTGGTGGAAACAATGACTTAAAAAGTAGAGGTTATCCACAGTCTGTGAAGTGATCTGGCCCATGTATTTATTTATTTATTATTCATTCTTATAGACCGCTCCTTCCAGCAGGCTCGGGGCGGTTTACACAATGCATACAAAACAATCATAACGCAGTTTAATACAACAATACTAAAATACTAAAAGCTCTGGATCTTGTAGTGGACAGTCTGCAGGAGTGGATCAAAGGAACTAGCAGGAGGTTCTGCTCTTCTGAAGGTAGTGATCTCGAGGAAATATATGGGGTGAGGCGGTCCCTCAGGTACGCCGGCCCTAGACCATACAAGGCCTTATTTATTTATTATTATTTATTATTATTTCGCATTTGTCTGTCCCCCCAACGGCTCGGGGCAACTTACAACAGTTCGTAAAATACAATTGTCAGATAACTCATAATAACTCACAGTAATACCATTAAGATGGAATTACAATTAGAACAGTTGAAACAACAAATGGAGTAGCAGTGGGCTGACAGCTAGGCAGTGCAAGCTACAGTTTAGCTCAGTCTTTCTCAACCAGTGTGCCGTGGCACACTAATGTGCCGTGACAAACCTCCTGCTGTGCCGCGAGAAAAGCTCTCTGCCCCCCTTCCTCCCCCCTTCCTGCCGAACTCCTGCTGCTTGGGGGAGGAGGAGGAAGGGCTGGGCGGCGGCAAAGAAAAAGAAGAAGGGGCCGGGGCGCCGCCTCCTTCAGCCGTTTCCCCAGCCAGCCTCCAATCCGCCATGACTCCCACCATGACTCTCGCCCCTCGCTCGCTGAAGCCGCGTGGAGGAGGAGCCCCGCCCACTGAAGCCCGTTCACCGCTCATGCTCCTCCTCTGTAAGAGAGCTGAAGCTGGGGGGGAGCGGGCATGGCGCGGCCTGTAGGTGAGCTGAAGCTGGAGGGAGGGGCGGGACATGGCGCGGCCTGGCTCTGCCCCCCCTCCCCAGCCGGCACTCCCAGCAGCTGCTCCAGCCTTGAGGGGACAGTGCCAAGCCAGCATTGTGCTGGCTCTGCCACCGCTGGCTTGGCACTGCCCCCTCAAGGCTGGAGCAGCTGCTAGGAGAGGTGAAGCCGAGGGTAGGGGCGTGGCATGGCGCAGCCTGGCTCCTCCCCTCCCTGGCTTCGGCACTCCCAGCAGCTGCTCCCAGCAGGCCACCAACCCCCAACCATTCTTTACTGTGTTAGAGTGTCATTTTGTGTCATTTTGGTTGGTGGTGTGCCCCCGGATTTTTTTAATGTTAAAAGTGTGCCGCGGCTCAAAAAAGGTTGGGAAACACTGGTTTAGCTACCTCCGAAGGCTTGTTGGAACAGCAATGTCTTAACTGCTCTCCTGAACGGGAGGAGGCCCTGGGTGGCACGGATGCCGGCGGGCAGTGCGTTCCACATGGTAGGGGCTGCAACAGAGAAAGCCCGGCGGCGGGTTGCGGACAGATGGTAGGTCCTCACATTTGGGATGACCAGGAGGTTTAGCTCTTCGGAGCGCAGTGATCTGGTGGGATGATATGGGACAAGGCGGTCCCGCAGGTACACTGGCCCCAGACCATGTAAGGCCTTAAAAGTCAGGACTAACACTTTGAAGGCAATCCGGCATTCAATTGGGAGCCAGTGCAGTTCGCGCAGGATTGGCGTGATGTGGTGGCCAATCGGGACCCCTGCCAGGAGTCGCGCTGCAGCGTTCTGCACCAGCTTGAGTCTCCGGATTACCGACAGAGGAAGGCCAATGTAAAGAGCATTACAGTAGTCCAGCCTCGAGATGACCGTGGCTTGGATCACTGTGGCTAAGTCGCGCCGGGACAAGTAGGGGGCCAGCTTCCTCGCCTGGCGAAGATGGAAAAATGCTACCCTGCTGACGCTGGAGACGTGGGCCTCCATCGACAACAGGGGGTCCAAGGTTACTCCTAAGCTCTTAACAGAGGGCGACGGACATAATGTCACGCCGTCCAGGGTTGGAAGCTGAACATCCCTACAGCCCGGAGGACCCAGCCACAGGATCTCCGTCTTTGCCGGATTCACCTTCAACCTACTGGCTCGCAGCCATCCTTAAAGGTCAGTACCAGCACTTTGAACACAATTCGGTACTCTATTGGTAGCCAGTGCAGTTACTGCAAAATATATGTAATATCCTCTCGTACTGATGCTCCCACTAGTAGTCGAGCGGCAGCATTCTGCACCAGCTTGAGTTTCCAGATTGCCGACAAGGGAAGGCCAATGTAGAGGGTGTTACAGGAATCCAGCCTCGAGATGACCGTTGCTTGGATCAGAAGCCTGTAAACACAGCACTCCCTATTCGGCACGCAGGGAGGTTTGCTATGGCGCGGCGTCGGAGCACACAAGGCCCAAAAGCGGAACATCGGCCAGACACTGTCTGGCGGGCGGGGGGAATGCGCCCTTTACCCAGATGGCACCCCACGCAGCGGCGTCCTTTGCCTACCAGTAGGACCGCCCCTGATTACAAATTATATCAGGCTCAACATTTGTGAAAGAACATACCCAAGAGCAGGGCTGTCCAACTGGCGGCCCCGGGGCCGGATCCGGCCCCATAGCCTGTTGGACACGGCCCCACCTATGCCCTCAGCCGCCATTTTTAAATTTTTTTTAAAAATCGATTTTTTTTAAAAAAAATTGCGGCCGGGGGGGAGGGGGAAGCGGGGCAGGGAGGAGGAAGAGAGCTAGCTCCTCCTTTTCGGCGCCCCCCCTCCTTACCTAGGGCAGGGGAGCCGCCAAAAAGGGCAGAAGGCGGCGCCAAGAGCAGCGCGTCACAGGCCTGGCGTGACGCGCTGCTCTTGGCACCGCCTACTCCTCCATTTCGGCAGCTCCCCCGGCCTAGGAAGGGAGGGGCGGCGGAAGGAGGAGTAGGCAGTGCCAAGGGCAGCGCGTCACGCCAGGCCTGTGACGCGCTGCCGTTGGCGCCGCCTTCTGCCCTTTCGGCGCCCCCCCTTCCTAGGGCAGGGAGCCGCGAAAAGGGCAGAAGGCGGCGCCAAGAGCAGCAGCGTCACAGGCCTGGCGTGACGCGCTGCCCTTGGCACCGCCTACTCCTCCTCCTTTTCGGCGCCCCCCTCCCTTCCTAGGCCGGGGGGGCCACCGAAAAGGAGGAGTAGGCGGTGCCAAGAGCAGCGCGTAACGCCAGGCCTGTGACGCGCTGCTCTTGGCGCCGCCTTCTGCCCTTTTTTGGCGGCTCCCCTGCCCTAGGTAAGGAGGGGGGGCGCCGAAAAGGAGGAGCTAGCTCTCTTCCGCCCCCCTCCCTTCCTTTTCGGTGGCTCCCCCGGCCTAGGCCGGGAGGGGGCGCTGAAAGGAGGAGTAGGCGGTGCCAAGAGCAGCGCGTCACGCCAGGCCTGTGACGCGCTGCTCTTGGCGCCGCCTACCCTCCTTTTTCGGCGGCTTTAGGAGGGGCGGGCCTGGGCTGGGGGCGGGGCCTGGGGGCGGGGCCGAGTGGCCCCGCAGGTCATCAGTGACCTCTTATCCGGCCCTGGACCCGCCAGAAGTTGGACAGCACTGCTCAAGAGCATTGTGGCAGAACATACTCAAGTAATCTGTGTGAAGGAGAACCTCTGAATAGTCTGATCAAGCCTGCCCTTTAGGCTGTCCGCCATCTTTGTAAGGCCAGGACCTGGTTTTGAGGTTCCAGCTTCAACAAGTGATGAATCAGGAGCATTCTCTGCCTTTGCTGAGGAAATGTCATCGGAGCTCAAGGCCGAGGACCTTCTGAGGTCTATGACTTCTTTTGAAATACGCCGTATGACTTGGTCAATTTGTTATGATTGCCCCAAAAAGATTGCCAGGTAAATCAGAGGGCTACATGGATTCCAGGTGGTTGGTGACAGCAATAAAATAATTGGATAGACTTGAAAGAAAGTGATAGAAAAATGACAGATAAGACAACAGAAGGCGGGGGGAAACAATAATAGGCTTAATCTGTGGTCATGGGGAAACTGTGCAGCTAATTTGGTAGGTGGCTATTGAATGCAAGCCCAGAAAACCAATACTGGTCTTACTGATATAAAGAGCCTTGGAGTCCATTTGGACACTCGGCTTTCCAAGGAGGGTCACATCTCCATGGTTAGCCGAGTTGCGTTTTTCCACCTTCGCCAGGCTTGGAAGCTGGCCCCCCTACCTGTCCCGCTGCGACCTGGCCTCGGTAATCCAAGCGTTTTATGCTTGTGTTTTATTGAATGGCTGCATGGACATCACATGTTAGCCTATTTTATATGCTGTTATCCGCCCCGAGCCTGCAGGGAGGAGCGGAATACAAGATGGAATAATAAATAAATAAATAAATAAATGCTGTATAGGAGCCATTGTCAGGGCGGGCAAGCGTTTTCCTCAATAGGGGCGACTCCGCAGAGTTACCCTCACCCGCCGTCCCTTATAATTGGTTATGATGACATTCAATACAGAAGGATAAATGAGTACCCCGCTCCTGCCTCCTCACAGTAGGCTCTGGAGGCCTGAAAGGGTTAATTGGCATCTTAAGAAAAAAGGTAATTGTAAAGACGAACCGGTGGGTTTACCCCTGGAACTGTGGGGGCTGGCATGCAGGTCTCCCACCCACCGGAGCCTCTCACATCTTGAAGAGCGAGCGAAAGACAAAAGGGAAGATCACTGCTGTGTCTTGATTTTCACATTCAGTGAAATGGCTCACCTCCCCCCAGTTCCTCTCATCCATGTGCGCTCTATGCGCTCTTTTGAATACACCCCTATCGAGCTGGCGGTTGCCATCAAGTGCATCGCCCTGACTGTGAAATTATGCCTGTGTTACAAGCATGTCTACAAGTGCATGTGTGCGAGTCTACATGTGGTTTTTCACAATGCGCACCGAAGTGTGCTCCGCTCTCCTCTCATCTTGACCAATGTTACAAAACCAGAGGCCAACTACACAACAAGGAACAAAATTAGTGCTGCATTTTCAATCAGGAGACACAGAGGTGCAAGTCTTCGTCTATTTATTTATTTATTTATTTATTACTTCGATTTTGTATTCCGCTCCTCCCCACAGGCTCGGGGCGGATAACAACAACATATATGGGCATCATGTCACAGACATGCAGCCCTACAATAAAAAGCATAAAAACACATTAAAACACAATCCAACACATTGCGAGGTGCAGGGTGACATACATAGGTTTCTTGAGGTACAATCCTTCTGTGTCTAATTAAAAGCTAATCCAAAGAGGGCGGTCTTACAGGCCCTTCTGAATGGAGCTAGCTCTGAGATGGCTCGAGCGCTGTCCGGCAAGGAGTTCCACAGCACTGGGGCTGCCACAGAGAAGGCTCTCTGTCTGGTCATAGATAGGTGGCAGGAGCGGATTGGTGGTATCGTCAACAGTTTCTGTTCATCTGATCGCAGTGATCTCGGGGATAAATACGGGCTAAGGCAGTCCCTCAAGTACGCAGGCCCTAGGCCGTATAAGGCCTTAAAGGTCAGTACCAACACCTTGAAGACAATTCGGTACTCGATAGGAAGCCAGTGCAGCTGCCGGAGGATGGGCGTGATGTGCTCTCTCACCGACGAGCCCGTCAGCAAGCGAGCAGCGGCATTCTGCACTAGCTTGATTTTCGGAATTGTCGACAAAGGAAGGCCAACGTAGAGGGCGTTACAGTAGTCTAGTCTCGAGATGACCGTCGCTTGGATTACCATCGCCAGGTCGCTCCTGGACAGGTAGGGCGCCAGTCGCCTAGCCTGTCGTAGGTGAAAGAAGGACACCCTGCTGACCGCAGAGACCTGGGACTCCATGGTCAGCAGGAAGTCCAACTGAACACCTAAGCTCTTAACCGAAGATGACGGGCTAAGCCGCTCGCCATCCAGGGTAGGCAACTCATCCAGCCCAGGGTGACCGGGCCTCAGGATCTCCGTCTTCGACGGATTCACCTTCAGCCGGCTGGCACACAGCCAACCAGTCACGGCTTCGAGGCATCGATGGAAACAATCGGGTACGGTGTCCGGCCTGCCGTCCATTCTCAGCAGAAGCTGGGTGTCATCAGCGTACTGATAACACTCCAGACCAAAGTCACGGGCCAGCTGGGCCAGGGGGCGCATGTAAATGTTGAATAGTAAGGGGGAGAGGATGGCCCCCTGGGGGACCCCACAATTAAGTGGGGACCTCCCGGAGACACCCCCCCCCCGCCCCCCCTCCACACGTTGTCCCCGGCCCTGGAGGAAGGAGGCCCTGGAGGAAGGAGGCTAGTGGGAAAGCATTGAACCGGCTTCTGCGATCTTGCTGTTCTCTGTTTTAGTTGGTTGAAATGTCAAGCCACTCTTCCTTTTGTGCTGTTGAAACCTATCCCTAGTCTTTCTAGGTCAGTGTTTCCCAACCAGTGGCACACTAGTGTGCCGTGAGCGATCAGCAGGTGTGCCTTGGGAAATTGGCGCTCCCCCCTCCTAGCAGCCCCCTCACAGGTTTCCAAGAAACAAATTGAGTCTCTCTGCTTGGAAATGTTTTTTTTTACTATTTTACTGGATTTTTGAGAGCCCCCAAGGAACTGTTTATAACAGCTTCATGACATCCATAGTTAATTGGAAGGAAGTTTCACTCAGGGTGAAATTTCACAAAGGTCTGGAAAACAAGCTCTATGAGGAGTGGCTTGAAGAAGCTGGGCATGTTTAGCCTGAAGAAGAGAAGGCTGAGAGAAGACATGATAGCCATGTATAAATATGTGAGAGGAAGTCATATATATGTTGTGTTCATCGAAACAGGCCCAGGTTTCACACTGCGTGTATAAATACATTTAAAAACATATTAACTATATGTATGACTGTGTTAGAGTGTCATTTTGTGTCATTTTGGTTGGTGGTGTGCCCCAGGATTTTGCAAATGTAAAAAGTGTGCCGCGGCTCAAAAAAGGTTGAGAAACACTGAATTAGACAACTCGAAACACTGTTCTAGGTTACTTACACCTCTGGATAAATGTGCTGTTAAATAAATTATTCCCAAGGACATATTTTATTTATTTATTTATTATTCGAGTTTATATACCGCCACTCTCCGAAGGCTCGGAGCGGTTTACAAAAGAATAATACAGTTTTATTTATTTATTTATTATTTCGATTTGTTAGTCGCCTCCTCCGATAGGCTCGGGGCGACTTACATTTACTTAAGATCTCGAAAACACAATAAAACAACGGACCAATGTCCACACATTAAATTTGTACAGGTAAATGCACATTAAAAGTGGCTCTTCTGGCCTACATTACAAATAAGCAACCTAGTGTTGTCTACCGACCGAACGCCTATACGAAGAAGTGGGTTTTACAAGCCTTACGGAAGGCTAACAGATCGGTCTGTGCGCGGATTGTGGAGGGCAGGGCGTTCCATAAAATGGGCGCGATGGCACTGAAAGCCCTCCTCCGCGTAGAGGACAAATTGATGTATTGGCAGCTGGGTACCACAAGGAGGTTCAGAGACTCAGATCGCAGTGGTTGTGGGGGACTGAATTGGGAGAGGCGGTCCCTTAGGTACACTAGCCCCAGACCATTCAAGGCCTTAAAGGTCAAAACCAGCACCTTGAAGGTAATCCGGTGCTCAATTGGAAGCCAGTGCAGTTCGCTCAGAACAGGCGTGATGTGGCAGCAAGATGGAAGGCCTGCCACCAGTCGAGCTGCAGCATTCTGTGCCAGCTTAAGTTTCCAGATCACCAACAAGGGAAGGCCAATATAGAGGGCATTACAGTAGTCCAATCTTGAGATGACCGTGGCTTGGACCGCTGTGGCTAGGTCATGACGGGACAGGTAGGGGGCCAGCTTCCTCGCCTGCCAGAGGTGGTGGACGGCCTCTCCGCTGACGATAGAGATGTGCTTTTCCATCACTTCGTTTCAACTGGGTTCTTGTGAGCACAAATCAGTAAAACATATGTAATGCATTTCATATTGTATTACAAAGTCACGCTACACCAGGGCTGCCCAGGAAGTCGATCGCTATCGACCAGTCGATCCCAGGACCAAAGGAGATTGATCCCAGCCGGATGGGGTGCTTCTCAGAGGGGGGAGGAGCCAGGCCGCACCAAGCCCCGCCCCCTACCCTGTCTTCAGCACTCCTAGCAGCTGCTCTAGGTTTGAGGAGGGCAGGGCCAAGCCAGCCTTGTGCTAGCTATGCCACTACTAGCTTGGCATTGCCATCCTCAAGCTTGGAAAAGCTGCTGGGAGCTCCAAAACCAGAGGGGAGGGGGTGGGGCTTGGTGCAGCCTGGCTCCACCCCCTCTGGCTTCCGCTCTACCAGCAGCTTCTCCAGGCTTGAGGAGGGCAGGGCCAAGCCAGCCTTGTGCTAGCTATCTTCAAGCCTGGAGAAGCAGGGCCAATCTTCAAGCCTGGAGGGCAGGGCCAAGCCAGCCTTGTGCTAGCTATCTTCAAGCCTTGTGCATTGCCATCTTCAAGCCTGGAGAAGCTGCTGGGAGCTCCAAAGTCAGAGGGGAGGGGGCGGAGCTTGGCGTGGCCTGGCTCCACCTCCCTGTGGCTTCCGATCTATCAGCAGCTTCTCCAGGCTTGAGGATGGCAGTGCCAAGCCAGCCTTGTGCTAGCTATGCCTTGTGCTAGCCAGGCTGCGCCAAGCCCCGCCCTCTCCCCCAGCTTCGGCACTCCCAGCAGCTGCTCCAGGTTTGAGGAGGGCAGGGCCAAGCCAGCCTTGTGCTAGCTATGCCACCACTGGCTTGGCATTGCCATCCTCAAGCCTGGAGGAGCTGCTGGGAGCTCCAAAGCCAGAGGGGAGGGGCGGAGCTTGGCGTGGCCTGGCTCCACCCCCCTGTGGCTTCCGCTCTATCAGCAGTTGAGAGTCAAGTGTGACTCCCAAACTTTTTACAGATGACGACGGACGAAGCGTCGCCCCGTCCAGGGTTGGGAGCTGGATCTCTCCCGTACCCGGACGACCCAGCCACAGGATCTCCGTCTTAGCCGGATTCGCCTTCAACCTACTGGCTCGCAGCCATCCAGTGATGGCTTCGAAGCAATGATGGAAATTATCGGGTAAGGAGTCAGGCCGGCCTTCCATCCCCAGAATGAGCTGGGTGTCATCTGCGTATTGGTGACACTCCAGCCCGAAGCTGCGTACCAAACGAGCAAGTGGTCGGACATAGATGTTAAATAATAAAGGGGAGAGAATTGCCCCCTGGGGCACCCCACAAAAAGGGGGATGCCCCCTGAGACAACCTTGCCCCTTCTCACTCCCTGTTTACAGTTAACAGTAAACAACTCTGCACATCACAAACAATAACAAAACAAACTCTAGGAGTCATCTATTAGATACCAGGGTTCACCCGGTACCTAGAGAGAGGGGCAGAATAAAACCCGATGGAGTGTGGTCATGAACAGGGCCAACTGGGTGGCACGGGGGAAGCATTAAAGCTGGCTCACCTGGCCAGCATTGGAGACGTAGTGACGGCCTGACAGGCCCAAAAATAGAGTCTCCAGTAGAGTCTTTAAGAGAGTTCCTATCACCATTAACTTGGGAGGACACTCTTTTCTCCACCTTCACAGAGTTTGAGTTACTTATAAAGGTGAACTAGGGAGATGCTGTCTCCCTTACGACCCGAGGTCGAGCATTTGAATCCCAGTCCCTGACAGCTACCGAAACCGAAACCTACACCCCAAAAAGTTCTGGACTTAAATTTCCTCTGGCTGTGGCCACGTCTCTGAGGCCTACGCCTCGGGGGCCTACCATTTCCCATCGCTGCATCTTTGTCCCATATCTAGGGCTTCAGGCTCTCCAGAAAAGGTCCTCTCCTTTCTTTTCCACATCACATGGTTTGCATGGGTGGGATGCAGTAGATTCAGATTGAACCCACACTCAATAGACTACTAAAGTATCAAACCATTCAACATATATTTTTGATGGCACTGAGATGGCACCGGAGGGAATGGTCCGTCCTCCATGTAACTTGGAAGATACTATATGATTTCTCATCTGAGTGCGAGGACGCCTATTTGGTATTATTTACACAGCCTCTGAGGAAGTCTCTGACGAAACGGCCCATTGCCGGCCCTGGATAGAGCTCACGCCGTCAGGCGTCCCTCACGGAACGCCCCTACAGGGGCTCCGCTCGAGGGGACTGTGTTCCCTGTAACACAGTCCTTACCTGCCTTTAAGTTGGATTCCCGCTGGCATTTGCCTCCGCACCAGTACTGTGATGCACAAGCAATACATTTACTGCAATGGTAACAGTGAGTACACAAGTATAGACTTCACAATAACAGAAATAGCAAAAATATCATATGTATTGAATAACACAGCACAAGGTATACACTGTAAGGAGGCAGTGACAATAATGCCCCCCAACGCTCGTAATGTCAACAATAATGGTTGAGATACCCGTCAGTGGAGCGCAGTGTGGTAACCGGGCGGAGTTCCAGGAGCTGAGGTGACGTGGCTCAATGGGGAAACACAGTACGCAAGGGATGAGGATCGTGGCAGTAAGATGAGCGGGTGGAGAATTCCCGGCGTGATCCTAGCCGTCAGCAATAAGCGGCTAAGGCAAATGCCCCGTGATCCCGCTTCCAAGGGCCAATTGCCCGGAGCAAAGCGCATAGCGCGCTGCGACTTGCAACCCGAGCCACACACGTCGTCCTGGGAGGCAGTTCCGCAGGGGAAACTCACAACATAACAGTGGTCCCAAGCGCAAAAGAAACGCCGGGCACGCCGCAACGGCTTCAGCTGCAGGGGGCCCTTGGAAGCGGGATCACGGGGCATTTGCCTTAGCCGCTTATTGCTGACGGCTAGGATCACGCCGGGAATTCTCCACCCGCTCATCTTACTGCCACGATCCTCATCCCTTGCGTACTGTGTTTCCCCATTGAGCCACGTCACCTCAGCTCCTGGAACTCCGCCCGGTTACCACACTGCGCTCCACTGACGGGTATCTCAACCATTATTGTTGACATTACGAGCGTTGGGGGGCAATATTGTCACTGCCTCCTTACAGTGTATACCTTGTGCTGTGTTATTCAATACATATATTTTTGCTATTTCTGTTATTGTGAAGTCTATACTTGTGTATTCACTCGGCACCAGTACTACAATTACCAGAACCTCTAGCGACACGCCATTGGGTGAAGCCTGGTGTAACAGAAAGGCACTTGCTCGCGCCATTAGTGGGACTTCTAACTTTTGCTTTCCCGATACAGGCTTCCTATCATCCTTCTGATTCCTACCTTCCACCGTACTTCGAAGCTACTCCTGACCCATCATCTTTGTGAGCCAGTCTCTGTTGCAGCTTGTCAGTCTGTGCGGAAGCTCAGTAGTCTTTCCAGTTTTAGACCTCTGCTAAATCACACAGAGCCAGAGTAAATGAAAACAAAACTTTACTCTTAAGTAAGCAGCTTTTAACAAAAAACCAGCATTCAAATTAAACATAGTCCATTGCAGATATCTTACTCAAAGTCCAATTCATTATCAGCATGCATTATCTGCATCTTGGATGGTGTAAGAAGTCCTTTGTTAAATGGTCCAGGACAAGTCCTGTGGTAGATCCATGGCAGTCTTCATGATCTCCTTCTTCACACACAGTATCAAGGAAAAACCCTCCTCATGATATACTCAATGCTCAAGCTTAATTGCTTCATTGTCCAGGTGTTTCTCCTCAACACACACATTCAAACAAGAAGATCCTGCAATTACTTCGCTAAACTCCATATACTGTAACACTCCTCCTTGTGTGTAGAGGAAAACACATAATACATAGCATCTAATACATTCACAATTACATGGCACATTCAACAAATCCCCAGATCATTCAAAACATTCTGATGTTTCTGTACACTCAGTGGCTTGGTCAATACATCAGCCAAATTCAGATCTGTATTACAATATACCAAATCAATTTCACCATTTTTACTGCATCTCTTACACAGCTGTACTTGATATCCACATGCTTGCTCCTTTGTTTCACTCTGGCCTGTGTTGCCATTGCAATGCATGATTGATTATCCTCATATATCACCGTAGGATTTTCAACAGGTATCTGTAAGTCCTTTAATAGTTGTTTAATTACACAGACTTCTGTATATGCTAAACTGACTGCACCAAACTCAGCCTCACTGGAACTTAAAGCTACATAACCCTGCTTCTTTGACTTCCAGTCAATTAGTGCATTAGAAAATTTAACTACAATCCCTGTTGTTGATTTTCTATCTGTGCAATTGCCAAAATCACTGTCTGCATATACCTGCAAAGATAGTGAGTCATCTGGACTTAATTTCAAACAAAAATCTTGTGTTTGCTTCAAATATCTCACAACTCTCTTTAGTCCATTCCATGCAGCAATGGATGGGTTGGCTGCATACCTGCTTAGAAAATTCACAGCAAATGCAATGTCTGCTCTAGTGTAATTACATATGTGCAATAACTGACCAATGATGCTTTTGTATAATGCCTGCTCTTCAAATTTATCAGCATTTTCCACTTCATTTTGAAAACCTAATATCATGGGTGACTGAACCCCTTTACATTCTTCCATATTTAGCCTTTCCAAAATTTGCATTATCTTTCCTTTTTGGCTTAACACAAAACCTTGTTCAGTCCTCATAATCTGTACACCAAGAAAATATTGTATTGGACCAAGGTTTCTTAACACAAAATGTTTGCTTAATTCTTCTGCAAACTTGTCAACTTCTGCTTGACTCTCAGCCAAAAATGATAAATCATCAACATATACAAACAATACTTGATAATCATGCTGTACATTTCTTACATACACACATGGATCTGCTCGGCTTCTTTCAAAACCCATTTTGGTTAATGCATCATTTAAACATTCGTTCCAGGCAAGCCCGGACTGCCGGAGCCTGTATAGTGCGCGATTTAATTTAAAATATACGTTGGTGTCTCTATATTTTGAACCTGGTGGTGGTACAATATATATGTTTTCTTTCAGATTGGCATTCAGATAGGCTGTACTTATATCAAAATGATACACCTTTAAATTTAAACTTGCTGCTAGAGTTAACAGTAATCTTACAGAATTAGGACTAACTGTGGGTGAATACACTTCTGTGTAATCTATGTCCTTAATCTGAGTAAACCCTCTAGCAACCAGACACGCTTTGTACCGTACTTGACCATCAGCATCAATCTTTTGCTTAAAAATCCATTTTGTGTCAACCGGATTACTTCCACCTGGTAAATTTGCATGCTCATACACATTTAATCTTTCCATGCTTTTCAGCACTTCATCTATAGCTTCTAACCATTTTTTTTCTCCCCATGTGGCAAACTTTCTATTTCTTCATAACTCTGAGGCTCATGATTAACCAAACACACTCTCACATGTTGTACTGTGAACCAGTCAGGTTTCTTTCTGGTTCTCTCACTCCTCCTGAGTGTAATGTTCTTACTGGCTCCTTCCTCAGGATCTTCATTCACCTCATCATCCTCATCTGAGGATCTAGGCCTCTTAAATTTCTTAATTATGGGTTTACTTATGAGTTGAGGTGAAGCAGCACTTTCCTGCTCTGTGGTTGATCCACCTTGCTCACGAGTTTCCTCTTTTGAAATAGGAAAGAAAACTTCCTGATTAGCATGAATCTTGTCCCAGTTCTGGCTACATGCAAAATTCGCAGATCTAGATATAACAATGTTTCCTTCTTTATCTAAAAATCTCCAGGCTTTTGCTCCTGTGCATATCCAACCATTGTTAATCTCCTGGCTTTATCTTGTCCCTTCCTTCTCAATGGTTTTGGAATGAATACCCATGCCTGTGCTCGAAAATTCGTAAATGTCCTAATGGGGGTTTCTTGCCATATAACATAAAATAAGGCGTGTTCTGGATAGGCTCACACCAGAGTCTATTAATCAAATAACATGCAGTCAATACTGCTTCTCCCCAAAGGTTTTTAGGTAATCCAGAATCTTCTAACAAAGAATCTTTGACTGTTTGGACTTTCCTTACAAATCTTTCAATCTTTCCATTTTCTGCACTTTGATAAGCACATGTGAGTCTGTGCTTTATCCCCTCTTGTTTCAGAAAACGTTCCAAACTGTGTGAGGTAAATTCTCCTCCTCTATCTGTTTGAAGAGCTTTCAATCCCACTCCAAATTGCCTCTTCACATATGCCACCCAATTTTTGAAAATATCAAAAACTTCATTCTTCTGTTTCAACAAAAAACACCAAGAAAAACAAGAATGGTCATCTAATAAACACAGAATATAACAGGCCCCACCTTTACTTGGTTGAAAAGGCCCAATTAAATCAGCATGTACTGTAATGATGTTGATTATTTGTGTGTAAATGTTGTGTGACATGTGTTAAAATGTATGTTGTTTTGAATGTTCTATGGTTTGTTTCTGTGGGTGAAACAGAAGGGAGGCATGGCAGAAGCTTAGAAGAGCTGTCGCCATGGCAACCAGGGCTAGAGGCTAGTAGAATGTTCAGGTTTGAATTCTACAGTTGGAAAAGAGCGGGAAGCCAACTGCCAAATGAGAGGGGAGGAGTTATGTTCTAGTTGAGAGTGTCCTAAGGACTGAAAGAGAACGGTCCAGTGTTAGTGTGTGTCTTAAGGTCTGCTAGTGAGCAGTCCAGTTAAAGGGTATAGAGACCCTAGTTAAAGTTGCAGGGGTTTATAGAGGTTTAGTGGAAACCCTATAATAGGTCCCCATTGTGTTATGTAACAGAAAAAGTTGTGCCTCTAAGGAAGTTTGAAACCAACCAAGATTGTACCCATTTGTGTCAAAATAAATTGTTTGCATCTTAAAAGGAAAACACCTCTCCTGATTCTTTTATTGGTGGTGGCCCTCAAAGTCAGTGGTCAGCCGGATAAATGGTGGCAGCGTGGTCAAGATAAAGGGGACCCAGTCGATATTGTTTACCTTGACTTTCAAAAGGCTTTTGACAAAGTCCCTCACCAAAGGCTCCTAAATAAGCTCTTCAGCCATGGAATCAGGGGACAGGTCTTGTCCTGGATTGGAACCTGGCTAAACTGTAGGAAACAAAGGGTGGTAATAAATGGACACTTCTCTGGGTGGAAAGAGGTGAGAAGTGGCGTACCCCAAGGTTCAGTTTTAGGACCGTTACTTTTTAATTTATTCATAAACGATCTGGATGTAGATGTAAATTGTGAGGTAGCAAAGTTTGCAGATGACACTAAACTGTTCAGGGTAGTTAAAAATGAAACTGACTGTAAAGAGCTCCAGAAAGATCTCTCGAAATTGAGTGAATGGGCAACAAAGTGGCAAATGCATTTTAACCTAAACAAGTGTAAAGTCATGCACATCGGGGAAAAGAACCCCAAATACACTTATCAACTGATGGGATCAAAGCTTTCTGAGACAAACCAGGAAAGGGATCTTGGGGTTTTGGTGGACAGCTCAATGAAGGTGTCAACCCAGTGCGCAGCAGCAGTGAAAAAAGCAAATTCTATGCTTGGCATGATCAGGAAGGGAATTGAAAATAGGTCGGCAAATGTTGTATTGCCACTCTACAAATCTATGGTGAGGCCACATCTGAGTACTGTGTACAATTCTGGTCACCGCACCTCAAGAAGGATATAACGGAACTGGAAAAGGTACAAAGAAGGGCAACAAATATGATCCAAGGGATGGAGCAGCTCCCTTATGAAACCAGGTTGCAACGCCTTGGTCTTTTCAGCCTTGAAAGACGGCGTTTAAGAGGTGACTTGATCGAAGTGTATAAAATCATGCATGGGATAGAAAAGGTGAATAAAGAAAAATTATTTTCTCTGTCACACAATACTAGGACTAGGGGCACTCCCTAAAGCTCCAAGGTAGGAAAGTTAGGACTAATAAAGGGAAATATTTCTTCACCCAGAGGGTCATTGGGTTATGGAACTCACTTCCAGAGGAGGTTGTGACAGCTGTCAGCCTGGACAGCTTCAAGGCAGGATTAGACAGATTCATGGATACCAAGGGAATCAGTAGCTACTGAAATGGACATCCAAGTGCCACCTCTGTGTTGATGGAGGCAGGCAGGATTTTCCCGGGTACTGGTTGTGGGGGTCGGGAGCAGGTGAGGGTTTTGCCCTCCTTTCTGCTAGAGATCCCTGTGTACAACTAGTGGGCCACTGTGTGACACAGAATGCTGGACTAGATGGGCGGAGGCCCGATTCAGCATGGCTCTTCTTATGTTCTTAAGTGGTCACTGAGAAGTTTTAAAACTCCAGTCAGTTAAATGGTGAAGGGGTGAGACAGTACCCTGCCAATAAACGTGAAGTTGCTGAGGTAACTTCGAGGTTTCCTTGGATTGGAGGTCAGCAGTGTGGACATAGAAAGATTGTCCAGTCTGAGGCCGGTCAAGAAGTGGAGTGGTCACATATTGGCGGCAGCGGTGGGATCTTTAAGAGAGGGTCCACCCTGTCCAGCCGGTTGATTTGAACGTAGCTTCACCGCAATTCGAAAAATCTCCTCTGAGTTTCTTAAACTTTTCTTACTTATTGGAGCTGACTGTGCTTTAGTTTTCTTGCATACATTGCAATCAAGAAACTTCTTGCAATCCTTTAACTTAATACCTTCACTAAATCCTGGCATTTTATACAACACTTTGAAACTAGGGTGACCTAATGCTCTGTGTAAATCATGAATACATTCCTTGTGTAATGGGGTATTCTTACTGATCATATTTACATCATCTGTATTACCTCTTGAGGTTAACACATACAAATCCCCCTGTAATACTCCAGTTCCACATAACTCATTCCCTTTCAAAATCCTGACTTTTCCTCCAGAAAAATTAACTTCATAACCTTCTTTATCAAGTTTTCCAACAGATAATAAGTTATATTCAAGCTCTGGAACTAAAAATACATTCCTTAATGTTCTATCCAAATGCTTAACATAAACTTCCCTTTGACTGTGTACTTTGTACTGTTTTCCATCTGCAAGGGTAACATTTGAACATTCAGGTTTCACAGTATTACAAATTAAATTTTCATTGTTCACTATATGCTGTGAACATCCAGAGTCCACATAAAATATGTCCTCATCTGCTGGACTCTTTTGGGACTTCACTATTCTTACATGCGAAGAACTGCTCCTCTGGTTCATCTTCTTCCCTCCTTGCTTCTTTTGCTGCTTTGGGCAATTTCTCTTTAAATGATTTGGAGATCCACAAGTGAAGCACTTTCTCACCACACATACTCTCTCTTTCTCCTCCTCGAGTGCAACTCCGGCTGACTGCTTTCCTTGAGAATGCCCTGCTGTATTTGCAGACTCCAGGCAACGATCCTTCCGTCTCTCCCAGTCAGCTAGAAGTCTAGCACAAATATATTGGAGGTTCAATTGTGCTTGTGGAAGTGACTCTAGAGAATTCACTATCCCATCAAACGAATCATCCATGGATGAAAGCACAATAAAACATTTGTTTGCCTCTGTGAGATGAAAGTCTCTCTCCTCCAATTGCAAAAACAAATTCTGCAATGCCTGCAAATGGTCTCTCAGACTCTCATTCTTCTCCAGTCTCTTCCTGTAGAGTCGTCTCGCCAGCACAGCCACTGTTGCTGCCGAACTGGAAGCATATACTTCTCTGAGTCTTACCCAGATGGCATTGGGAGTTGGCAAGCTACATATATGAACCAGTTGTTAATCGTCGACCCCGAGTATCAGAGTAGACCTTGCTCGTTCCTGAGCCCTCAGCTGCTCTGCTGAAGCTGGTTGCTGCACTGGATTCTCTGTACATTCCCATAAGGATTCTCTCCTCAAATAACTTTCCATTCTGACTTTCCAAATGGAATAGTTATTGCCATTTAATCTGGCCATAGGGAAAGACATATTCACTCCGGAATCCATCTTCTTGTTTTGCCACCAAACACACAATGCAAAACAAAATTGTCTTTCAAAAAACTGGAACAAAAAATATATATAGTCCAACTATGCAACTGGACAGACTGTACAGTCTGGGCCCATAACCTGTTGCAGCTTGTCAGTCTGTGCGGAAGCTCAGTAGTCTTTCCAGTTTTAGACCTCTGCTAAATCACACAGAGCCAGAGTAAATGAAAACAAAACTTTACTCTTAAGTAAGCAGCTTTTAACAAAAAACCAGCATTCAAATTAAACATAGTCCATTGCAGATATCTTACTCAAAGTCCAATTCATTATCAGCATGCATTATCTGCATCTTGGATGGTGTAAGAAGTCCTTTGTTAAATGGTCCAGGACAAGTCCTGTGGTAGATCCATGGCAGTCTTCATGATCTCCTTCTTCACACACAGTATCAAGGAAAAACCCTCCTCATGATATACTCAATGCTCAAGCTTAATTGCTTCATTGTCCAGGTGTTTCTCCTCAACACACACATTCAAACAAGAAGATCCTGCAATTACTTCGCTAAACTCCATATACTGTAACAGTCTCCAACACCCACTCCTTTCGTCCCAAGGTTATTTCTACTTGGACGCTTATAGGCATTTGCCATTGTTACTGATTGATTTATGCATTGAAGTGGAGGCTCCAATATTGTGGAAGGACGTGAATTGATTGTATTTCCATGCTCTGTGTATAATACTCATGTTTGTGATTTATGCATTTGTATGCATCCTATTATTGAAATGTTTATGGATTCTATGTCTACTTATGCTACTAAATGAAGTATTTTTCTAATTACATTTGATATTATTGCTACCTCAAAGGAGAAGGTCTATTCAAAGCTGGGGTGCTACACCGGAAAAGGCCCTCTCCTTTCTTTTCCACATCACATGGTTTGCATGGGTGGGATGGAGTAGATTCAGATTGAACCCACACTCAATAGACTACTAAAGTATCAAACCATTCAACATATATTTTTGATGGCACCAGTTGGGCCTTAAAGGAGAAGGTCTATTCAAAGCTGGGGTGCTACACCGGAAAAGGCCCTCTCCTTTCTTTTCCACATCACATGGTTTGCATGGGTGGGATGCATTAGATTCAGATTGAACCCACACTCAATAGACTACTAAAGTATCAAACCATTCAACATATATTTTTGATGGCCCTGAGATGGCACCAGTTGGGCCTTAAAGGAGAAGGTCTATTCAAAGCTGGGGTGCTACACCGAAAAGGCCCTCTCCTTTCTTTTCCACATCACATGGTTTGCATGGGTGGGATGGAGTAGATTCAGATTGAACCCACACTCAATAGACTACTAAAGTATCAAACCATTCAACATATATTTTTGATGGCACCAGTTGGGCCTTAAAGGAGAAGGTCTATTCAAAGCTGGGGTGCTACACCGGAAAAGGCCCTCTCCTTTCTTTTCCACATCACATGGTTTGCATGGGTGGGATGCATTAGATTCAGATTGAACCCACACTCAATAGACTACTAAAGTATCAAACCATTCAACATATATTTTTGATGGCCCCGAGATGGCACCAGTTGGGCCTTAAAGGAGAAGGTCTATTCAAAGCTGGGGTGCTACACCGGAAAAGGCCCTCTCCTTTCTTTTCCACATCACATGGTTTGCATGGGTGGGATGGAGTAGATTCAGATTGAACCCACACTCAATAGACTACTAAAGTATCAAACCATTCAACATATATTTTTGATGGCACCAGTTGGGCCTTAAAGGAGAAGGTCTATTCAAAGCTGGGGTGCTACACCAGAAAAGGCCCTCTCCTTTCTTTTCCACATCACATGGTTTGCATGGGTGGGATGCAGTAGATCCAGATTGAACCCACACTCAATAGACTACTAAAGTATCAAACCATTCAACATATATTTTTGATGGCACCAGTTGGGCCTTAAAGGAGAAGGTCTATTCAAAGCTGGGGTGCTACACCAGAAAAGGCCCTCTCTTTTCTTTTCCACATCACATGGTTTGCATGGGTGGGATGCAGTAGATCCAGATTGAACCCACACTCAATAGACTACTAAAATATCAAACCATTCAACATATATTTTTGATGGCACCGAGATGGCACCAGTTGGGCCTTAAAGGGGAAGGTCTATTCAAAGCTGGGGTGCTACACCAGAAAAGGCCCTCTCCTTTCTTTTCCACATCACATGGTTTGCATGGGTGGGATGCAGTAGATCCAGATTGAACCCACACTCAATAGACTACTAAAGTATCAAACCATTCAACATATAGTTTTGATGGCACCGAGATGGCACCAGTTGGGCCTTAAAGGAGAAGGTCTATTCAAAGCTGGGGTGCTACACCAGAAAAGGCCCTCTCCTTTCTTTTCCACATCACATGGTTTGCATGGGTGGGATGCAGTAGATCCAGATTGAACCCACACTCAATAGACTACTAAAGTATCAAACCATTCAACATATAGTTTTGATGGCACCGAGATGGCACCAGTTGGGCCTTAAAGGAGAAGGTCTATTCAAAGCTGGGGTGCTACACCAGAAAAGGCCCTCTCCTTTCTTTTCCACATCACATGTTTTGCATGGGTGGGATGCAGTAGATTCAGATTGAACCCACACTCAATAGACTACTAAAGCAGTCTTTCTCAACCAGTGTGCCGTGGCACACTAGTGTGCCGTGACGGACCTCCTG
Source organism: Anolis apletophallus (assembly GCA_030556195.1). NCBI lineage: Eukaryota > Metazoa > Chordata > Lepidosauria > Squamata > Anolidae > Anolis > Anolis apletophallus. The sequence continues at coordinate 3,394,562 of JARBWK010000015.1, forward strand.
CTGTGCCGCGAGAAAAGCTCTCTGCCCCCCTTCCTCCCCCCTCCTGTCGAACTCCTGCTGCTTGGGGGAGGAGGAGGAAGGGCCGGGCAGTGGCGAAGAAAAAGAAGAAGGGGCCGGGGCGCCGCCTCCTTCGGCCATTTCCCCAGCCAGCCTCCAATCTGCCATGACTCCCACCATGACTTTCGCCCCTCGCTCGCTGAAGCCGCGTGGAGGAGGAGCCCCGCCCACTGAAGTCCGTCCACCGCTCATGCTCCTCCTCTGTAGGAGAGCTGAAGCTGGGGGGAGGGGGAGGGGCATGGGCGTGGTCTGGCTCTGCCCCCTCCCCCGGCTTCAGCACTCCCAGCAGCTGCTCCAGTCTTGAGGGGACAGTACCAAGCCAGCATTGTGCTGGCTCTGGCACCGCTGGCTTGGCACTGCCCCCTCAAGGCTGGAGCAGCTGCTGGGAGAGGTGAAGCCGGGGGTAGGGGGCGGGGCATGGCACAGCCTGGCTCCTCCCCCTCCCCGGCTTTGGCACTCCCAGCAGCTGCTCCCAGCAGGCCACCAACCCCCAGCCGTTCTTTACTGTGTTAGAGTGTCATTTTGTGTCATTTTGGTTGGTGGTGTGCCCCCGGATTTTTTTAATGTTAAAAGTGTGCCGCGGCTCAAAAAAGGTTGGGAAACACTGTACTAAAGTATCAAACCATTCAACATATATTTTTGATGGCACCGAGATGGCACCAGTTGGGCCTTAAAGGAGAAGGTCTATTCAAAGCTAGGGTGCTACACCGAAAAGGCCCTCTCTTTTCTTTTCCACATCACATGGTTTGCATGGGTGGGATGCAGTAGATTCAGATTGAACCCACACTCAATAGACTACTAAAGTATCAAACCATTCAACATATATTTTTGATGGCACCGAGATGGCACCAGTTGGGCCTTAAAGGAGAAGGTCTATTCAAAGCTGGGGTGCTACACCGGAAAAGGCCCTCTCTTTTCTTTTCCACATCACATGGTTTGCATGGGTGGGATGCAGTAGATTCAGATTGAACCCACACTCAATAGACTACTAAAGTATCAAACCATTCAACATATATTTTTGATGGCACCGAGATGGCACCAGTTGGGCCTTAAAGGAGAAGGTCTATTCAAAGCTGGGGTGCTACAATCGAAAAGGCCCTCTCCTTTCTTTTCCACATCACATGGTTTGCATGGGTGGGATGCAGCAGATTCAGATTGAACCCACACTCAATAGACTACTAAAGTATCAAACCATTCAACATATATTTTTGATGGCACCGAGATGGCACCAGTTGGGCCTTAAAGGAGAAGATCTATTCAAAGCTAGGGTGCTACACCGGAAAAGGCCCTCTCTTTTCTTTTCCACATCACATGGTTTGCATGGGTGGGACGCAGTAGATTCAGATTGAACCCACACTCAATAGACTACTAAAGTATCAAACCATTCAACATATCTTTTTGATGGCACCGAGATGGCACCAGTTGGGCCTTAAAGGAGAAGGTCTATTCAAAGCTGGGGTGCTACACCAGAAAAGGCCCTCTCCTTTCTTTTCCACATCACATGGTTTGTACCCCAAGGTTCAGTTTTGGGTCCGTTACTTTTTAATTTATTCATTAATGATCTGGATGTAGGAGTGAATTCTGAGGTAGCAAAGTTTGCAGACGACACTAAATTGTTCAGGGTAGTTAAAAATGAAACTGATTGTAAAGAGCTCCAGAAAGATCTCTCGAAATTGAGTGAATGGGCAACAAAGTGGCAAATGCATTTTAATCTAAACAAGTGTAAAGTCATGCACATCGGGGCAAAGAACCCCAACTACACCTACCAATTGATGGGGTCAAAGCTTTCCGAGACAAACCAGGAAAGGGATCTTGGGGTCTTGGTGGACAGCTCAATGAAGATGTCAACCCAGTGCGCAGCAGCAGTAAAAAAAGCAAATTCTATGCTTGGCATGATCAGGAAGGGAATCGAAAATAGGTCGGCAAATGTTGTATTGCCTCTCTACAAATCTATGGTAAGGCCACATCTGGAGTACTGTGTACAATTCTGGTCACCGCACCTCAAGAAGGATATAACGGAACTGGAAAAGGTACAAAGAAAGGCAACAAAAATGATCCAAGGGATGGAGCGGCTCCCTGATGAAACCAGGTTGCAACGCCTTGGTCTTTTCAGCCTTGAAAGACGGCGTTTAAGAGGTGACTTGATCGAAGTGTATAAAATCATGCACGGGATAGAAAAGGTGAATAAAGAAAAAATATTTTCTCTGTCACACAACACTAGGACTAGAGGGCACTCCCTGAAGCTCCAAGGTAGGAAAGTTAGGACTAATAAAGGGAAATATTTCTTCACCCAGAGGGTCATTGGGTTATGGAACTCACTTCTAGAAGAGGTTGTGACAGCGGTCAGCCTGGACAGCTTCAAGGCAGGATGAGACAGATTCATGGATACCAAGGGAATCAGGAGTTACTGAAATGGACATCCAAGTGCCACCTCTGTGTTGATGGAGGCAGGCAGGATGTTTCCCCGGGTACTGGTTGTGGGGGGTCGGGAGCAGGTGAGGGTTTTGCCCTCCTTTCTGCTAGAGATCCCCGTGTACAACTAGTGGGCCACTGTGTGACACAGAATGCTGGACTAGATGGGCTGAGGCCCGATTCAGCATGGCTCTTCTTATGTTCTTATGTTCTTAAAGCTGGGGTGCTACACCAGAAAAGGCCCTCTCCTTTCTTTTCCACATCACATGGTTTGCATGGGTGGGACGCAGTAGATTCAGATTGAACCCACACTGTAATGGAATTGCACATTTCTACGCATCCAAGTGGATATAATTCTATTTAACAGCCGCCACCCAGGGCTTGGCCATTATACGCCCACTCTTTATCTCATGAAATCATTGTAATTTTCTTTGTCATAGAGACAAAGAATTTTGCAAGAGTGGCATTTTAAGGAGGCCCCCAATGATGATGGTGAAGATGATGAAGAGGATGATGTAATAATAATGATATCACCTTCCGTCAATGGAGACGTTGCCCTCTTCAGAATCCTTTCCCCTTTGACTCAAGCAACTTCCTCTCCCCGTGAGGATGGCTTAATGTGTTATAATTGAAACAATTTTATTGTCTGAAGCTGCTCATTCTAATGTTTCAATGACAGAAAAAGTACTGGTCAATTTGACAACATAATGCAACATTTGTGGTCATTTGAACTCCTTTATACCTTTGGATAATACAATTGCGCGTCATTCCAGCTTATCTTCTCCTTTGGTCTCCACAAATGGTTTGGAGTACCTGTAAAAAAAAAAGACAATAAGTAGGTGGGAAAAATGTGTGTGGATTAAAATATTTTGTTTACGGATGAAAGAAGCCAAGCTGGCCTAACGGATAGAACGAATGAGGAGATCTCAGTGGGAGGGAAGAATTAAATAGATGAAGCCACCCTTGTTGTCAGACTTACATGCAAGGGTCCCGTTAAAAGCTAGGGTAAAATAATAACTGGACGTGTGGTATGGGAATTCCGGGATGAACTTTGCCATCTTGTCTATGGACTTACTAGTTTGCCTTGGGTAAACCACCATGGTCTCAATGCCAATCAAAGAGCATCCTGAACTCTTGCAACAATGGAATTGAACCAAACTTGGCATATTGCACTCTCATTACCAACAGAAAGTACTGAAAGGGTTTGCTTGGGAATTGACCTTGAGTTTGGAAGTTGTAGTTCACCTACACCCAGAGAGCACTGTGGACTCAAACTATGTCAAGTTATGTTGTTGTTTGTTTTCTATCCAGAATAACAATGTTGGAAGGAGGCTCACCACTTTAAGGTCCCTCAAACAGGCATGGGAAAACTTCGGCCCTCTGGGTGCTTTGGACTCCAACTCCCACTATTCCTAATAGCCTCAGGCCCTTTGCTGCTTAAGTGGCTGAGGGGGGAAAGGAAAAGGGCCTGAGGCTGCTAGGAATGGTGGGAGTTAAAGTCCAAAAACACCTGGAAGGTCCAAGTTTGCCCATGCCAGCTTTCGACAGAGACCTCTTCCTCCCCCTTTGCGCCCTTTCTGCCCCCTCCTGCCGAACACTTACTTTTTCTTCTCCACTAGGGCTCCCTTCTTCCCAGCCCTCGCTCTGCTCGCTTTGCCTCGCTTTGCTCACACTACTTCGTGTTGTCACAATGCAAGACCTAGGCCGGCCCCTTAATCACACACACAGAGACGATAATCAGCTAACTACTTTATTGAAGTATAAAAACACTTGAAAAGGTAATTGTCCATAAAAGTATCAAAGTAATCTAAAAGTAGGTATTGTCCAAAAGGCAAACTTGGCAAGGCTTCCAAAAACTTGGCAAGGCTCCGCTTAGCTAGCGGATCAGGAACAAAGCAAGGCTACAAGATAAACTCTTCTTGGCATGCCACTAGCCCCAAACTTAGCTTCGTGGTCTTGGCTTCGCTACACATCTGCATAGGTGAGACGTGGCCGAAGTACTGAGGATCCGTTCCCACGGATCCTATACTTAATCCCCTTGACGAGGCCCCCGACGCTCTAGGCTTCTCCTCCTTCAATCTGTGCTCCGAGCCCTCGGTCTGTCTAGGCTGTGGAACCAACCCCTCCTGCTCGCCTCAATGCTCCGTCTCCTATCAAAGGTTCGACCTTGCCTCCCAGCACCTGGTTCCCTATCTTCGTGAGAGTCAAACTCCCCATCTGCTTCCCGGGCCTCTCCCTCGGTTGTTTCCCACATCCTTTCTTGCGAACCTCGCCCCCCCGGCCGCTCGTAATCTTCACTATCACTGCTTTCGAATTCCGATTGGCCTTCCTGCTGTTCGTAAGGGTCAGACCAGCCGCCATCCCAGGCCAGGCTTTCTGTGGGAGAAGAAGGCCCAGCTATCTCAAAATCCCCTTCTTCTAGCCCCTCCAAATCCTCTTCCGAATCAACTGGCTCTAATGCGAGTGGGACCCCCGGTGCTGCCCCCTGTCCTCCAGGCACAAACGAGAACTGGTGTGCTACACGTGTTCAGGAAGGGAGGGGGGAGAAAGGAATACGTGGGGCGAGTCTGCGCAGTAGCGCCCGCACAGTTCACGCCTTCCTCCTTCCCCCCTCCCCTCCTGAACACGCTCACGCTGCCCCCTCAGATCAAAATGGCAGCAAAAGAGGCAGAGCGAGGCTGGGAAGAAGGGAGCCCGAGTGGAGAAGAAAAAGTGTTCGGCAGGAGGGGGAAGAAAGGGGATTGGAGGTTCCCATCTCCCACGGCACACCTGATGATCGCTCACGGCACACCTGATGATCGTGTGCCACGGCACACTGGTTGGGAAACACGGCTCTAAAGTACTACACATTTAAAATGAAATATGTAGATATATATTTGTTTTTAGCTTTTTTTTCTGCTGATTTGTTGATGCTTCAATCATTATAACAAAGAAATAAGGCTCTGCTTAATAAATAATGGACTTGACAAGTGCGTAGCATGAACATATTCAACCAGAGTCTTGATGATACATGACACTAATACAATAACTGTTCATTATATGCATGCCGTTCGCTGCAGAGCTTTTGCTTTTCTTATATACTTTTGTCTCAGAGTGTCAGGTGCTGGTTTCACATGGTACAAAACTCTTACAAATCAAAGGAGAGCAATCCCTATCTGCAATCTGAAACATGATCCTAAAATCCATTGGGACAGGTTCAGGGGAACTGCAAAGTTCTCCAACAAGGGGAAGAAAGCCCTACTAGTCTTGAGATGTTCTAACTATTGTTGTTATTTAGTAGTTGTCATCATCTATCAGTACAGTTATGTACTGTGTAGAATATGCTATTTTCTCTACAGCAATGTTTTTCAACCTTTTTTGAGCCACGGCACATTTTTTACATTTACAAAATCCGGGGGCACACCACCAACCAAAATGACACAAAATGACACTCTAACACAGTAATACATATAGTTAATATGTTTCTAAATGTATTTATACACTCAGTGTGAAACCTGGGCCTGTTTCGATGAACACAACATAGATATTCTGGCAGGAATAGCAGACACAAACTTCCCACACAGAACTCCCATAACCAAGAGAAAATACTATAAGAGTTTGGTGGGCATTGACCTTGGGTTTTGGAGTTGTAGTTCACCTATATCCAGAGAGCACTGTGGACTCAAACAATGTTGGATCAGGACCAAACTTGGCATGAATACTCAATATGCCCAAATGTGAACACAGATGGAGTTCAGGGAAAATAGACCTTGGCATTTGGGAGTTGCAGTTTCTGGGATTTATAGTTAACACACAATCAAAGAGCATTCTGAACTCTTGCAACAATGGAATTGTACCAAACTTGGCATATTGAACTCTCATTACCAATGGAAAGTACTGAAAGGGTTTGCTTGGGAATTGACCTTGAGTTTGGAAGTTGTAGTTGACCTACACCCAGAGAGCACTGTGGACTCAAACAATGTTATGTAAGGTTGAAAAACACTGGTGTAGAATATGCTATTTTCTCTACAGAAAGGTGTGTATGTTTCGTGCAGAATAATCTGATGTGCAGGAGTTTCTGCACAGAAAACATAAAATATGCTGTTTGTTGTCAAAACAAAATAAAAATAGATTTAAACAATGCGAAAAATTACTAAGTCAGTTTTGATATGCGAATAAAATAAAATGACAAATTTATTTCCTTTTTGGCAAATGTTTTTATTCAAACATACAAAGAAAAATATACTTCTAAACTATGACACAAAATGGAATTAAAACTACCATAAAACTAATGTTCATTATATACAAAAGTAATGAACACACCTTTGTCTTCAATATCAAACCTGTACACACTCTTAACAAACACCTACTAAACCGATCTACAAGCCTCTCAATCGTTGCCTGTTGACTTCAACTGCTTATCTGTTGATCCTTTTGAGTATTATTTTATTACTACCTTTCTACCTTTAATCACACTCTTCTATATCAAAAACTAATAATTGAAGATTATCCCCATCTTTGGTCTATAAAAGCAATAAATATGTCCCAGTCTTTCTTGAATTTAGTCAAGGATTTCTCCTTAATCCACATTGTCAATTTGTCCATCTCAGTTAATTCACATATGTTCAGAAAATGACAAATTTCAGTGATGGTCCCATATAATGGGAAGAAAAATACTAGAATAACTCTTTACTTTTTTCCCAAAATGAAAAGAGTAAACTTACATTCCTATACCATGAAGTATCTCTCTCATTTGCATGGGATACATTCCTAAATATTGCATGGATATGTGCAGGGGTGGTCTAAGGTAATTTTAAATGGTAAGCGAACATTATTTTGGCGCCCTCCCCAAAAAACATTACTTTGGCATCCCCCCTCCACACATGCCCAGAAGCTCCTGTGCGCAGGCGCAGAAGCCTGTAAACACAGCACGCCCTATTAGGCACGCACCCCCCTCCGCACATGCCCAGAAGCTCCCGTGCGCAGGCGCAGAAGCCTGTAAACACAGCACGCCCTATTCGGCACGCCCCCCCCTCCGCGCATGCCCAGAAGCTCCTGTGCGCAGGCGCAGAAGCCTGTAAACACAGCACGCTCTATTAGGCACGCACCCCCCCCGCGCATGCCCAGAAGCTCCTGTGCGCAGGCGCAGAAGCCTGTAAACACAGCACGCCCTATTAGGCACGCACCCCCCTCCGCGCATGCCCAGAAGCTCTTGTGCGCAGGCGCAGAAGCCTGTAAACACAGCACGCCCTATTAGGCACGCACCCCCTCCACACATGCCCAGAAGCTCCTGTGCGCAGGCGCAGAAGCCTGTAAACACAGCATGCCTTATTAGGCACGCACCCCCCTCCACGCATGCCCAGAAGCTCTTGTGCGCAGGCGCAGAAGCCTGTAAACACAGCACGCCCTATTAGGCACGCACCCCCCTCCGCGCATGCCCAGAAGCTCCTGTGCGCAGGCGCAGAAGCCTGTAAACACAGCACGCCTTATTTGGCATGCCCCCTACCGCACATGCCCAGAAGCTCCTGTGCACAGGCGCAGAAGCCTGTAAACACAGCACGCCCTATTAGGCATGCCCCCCCCCTCCGCGCATGCCCAGAAGCTCCTGTGCGCAGGCGCAGAAGCCTGTAAACACAACACGCCCTATTAGGCACGCACCCCCCTCCGCGCATGCCCAGAAGCTCCTGTGCGCAGGCGCAGAAGCCTGTAAACACAGCACGCCTTATTAGGCACGCACCCCCCTCCACGCATGCCCAGAAGCTCCTGTGCGCAGGCGCAGAAGCCTGTAAACACAGCACGCCCTATTACGGTTCTGGCCCAGCTTACTTGTCCGAACGCATCGGCCGCTACGTCCCATCCCGTAACCTAAGATCATCCGGGGAGGCCCTGCTCTCGCGCCCGCCGACCTCTCAGACGCGGTTGGTGGGGACGAGGGACAGGGCCCTCTCGGTGGTTGCCCCCGCCTGTGGAATGCGCTCCCTACAGAGATACGGTCCACCTCATCCCTCCTGACATTCAGGAAGAAGGTGAAATCCTGGCTCTGGGATCAGGCATTCCCTCACCAGCACTAGGCAGCATGTGAGACGGAATTTTAATGGGAGGGAGGAAGAGGGTCAATGTTTCTAGGGTTGAATACTGTTTTAATTGGAATGATTGTAGATGTGTTGAGGGATTGTATTTTAATGCCTTAATGTTTTAATGGGTTGTGGGGTTTGGGGTTTTACGCTGTTGATGTGGCATCGAATTGTGCCTGCTGTAAGCCGCTCTGAGTCCCCCCTCGGGGGTTGAGAAGAGCGGGGTAAAATCCTGAAATAAATAAATAAATAAATATAAATTAGGCACGCACCCCCCTCCGCGCATGCCCAGAAGCTTCTGTGCGCAGGCGCAGAAGCCTGTAAACACAGCACGCCCTATTAGGCACGCACCCCCTCTGCGCATGCCCAGAAGCTCCTGTGTGCAGGCGCAGAAGCCTGTAAACACAGCACTCCCTATTCGGCACGCAGGGAGGTTTGCTACGGTGCGGCCCAAAAGCGGAACATTGGCCAGACGCTGTCTGGCGGGCGGGGGAATGCGCCCTTTACCCAGATGGCGCCCCACGCAGCGGCGTCCTTTGCCTACCGGTAGGACCGCCCCTGGATATGTGAAACCTCAAAGAACACTCAACCCTCTCGATAGGAATAACATCCGAGCAAAGAGTTGTGCTGGAGGACCGAGAAAAAGCTTAGCTGAGAAATATCATGTTTGAAATAAATTATACTGTGATTACTGCAGATACATGTAAAAGAAAGTTGTGCATTTGGGGTAAACGTTGACACATTTTGTGTCCCAGTTTTCAGTGGGGACACCAATCCATTTTTGGTGAGCCTCCCAAAATCTGCAGGGCAGATATGTGTTTTTGCTCTGGGGCGCCAAAATATTTGTTTTCTATCGCAGTGTTTTCCAACCAGTGTGCTGTGCAACACTAGTGTGCCGTGAGCGAGCATCAGGTGTGCCGTGGGAAATGGGAACCTCCAATCCGCTTTCTTCCCCCTCCTGCCGAACACTTTTTATTCTCCACTCAGGCTCCCTTCTTCCCAGCCTCGCTCTGCTCGCTTTGACTCGCTTTGCTCTGGGGCGAGTCTGCGCAGTAGCGCCCGCACGGGTCACTTTCTTCCTCCCTCCCCCCCTCCCCTCCTGAACATTTTCACGCTGCCCCCTTGGATCAAAATGGCGGCAGAAGCAGCAGTGTAGAAGGAAAAGTAAGTATTCAGCAGGAGGGGGAAGAAAAGGCACGAAGGGGGAGGAAGAGGTCTCTGTCGAAAGCTGGCACGGGCAAACTTGAACCTTCCAGGTGTTTTGGACTCCACCTCCCACCATTCCTAGCAGCCTCAGGCCCTTTTCCTCCCCCTCCGCCACTTAAGCAGGAAAGAGCCTCAGGCTGTTAGGAATGGTGGGAGTTGGAGTCCAAAGAACCCAGAGGGCCGAAGTTTTCCCATGTCTGTTTTAGGGACCTTAAAGTGGTGAGCCTCCTTCCAACATTGTGATTCCGGATAGAAAACAAACAACAACATAACATAACATTGTTTGAGTCCACAGTGCTCTCTGGGTGTAAGTGAACTACAACCTCCAAACTCAAGGTCAATTCCCAACCAAAGCCTTTCAGTACTTTCTGTTCATAATGAGAGTTCAATATGCCAAGTTTGGTTCAATTCCATTGTTGCAAGAGTTCAGGATGCTCTTTGATTGTGTGATAACTATAAATCCCAGAAACTAACTCCCAAATGCCAAGGTCTATTTCCCCCAAACTCCATCTGTGTTCACATTTGGGCATATTGAGTATTCATGCCAAGTTTGGTCCTGATCCAACATTGTTTGAGTCCACAGCGCTCTCTGGATATAGGTGAACTACAACTCCAAAACTCAAGGTCAATGCCCACCAAACTCTTATAGTATTTTCTCTTGGTTATGGGAGTTGTGTGTGGGGAGTTTGTGTCTTTCTGCCATTCCTGCCAGGATATCTATCTTGTGTTCATCGAAACAGGCCCAGGATTCACACTGAGTGTATAAATACATTTAAAAACCTATTAACTACATGTATTACTATGTTAGAGTGTCATTTTATGTCATTTTGGTTGGTGGTGTGCCCCAGGATTTTGTAAATGTAAAAAATGTGCCGCGGCTCAAAAAAGGTTGGGAAACACTGCTCTACTTGCTTCAGCTGGTATAACGGTGAGGTCAGGGTCGTAGCCAGGATTTTGATTCGGGAGGGGCTGTGTTTGATTCGGGGGGGGGCTGAATCTGAGCGGGAGAGAGTCTACCGTAGCAAATCTTTTATATTGTTATCCCAATACCCCCATGCATATGGGATATATTGAGCATGGTGATTAGATCATGATATAAATACACATAACAGTAGGTCTCCATCACAGTCCTACTCCGCTGCCACTTGGACTGAGGCGGATCGGCGCTGCTCGTGTTATTGGACCTCACGGCAGCGTTTGATACTGTCGATTACCAACTTTTGACACACCGCCTGGCGGTAGCGGGGGTAAGGGGGACAGCCCTCAACTGGTTGTCCTCCTTCCTCCAAAACCGCCTGCAGCGAGTGAAGTGGGGAGGGGTGGTCCCCGAGGGCTCCCCTCTACTTTGTGGAGTCCCTCAGGGGGCCATTCTCTCCCCGCTGTTATTTAACATCTATATGCGACCACTCGCCCAATTGGTGCGGAGTTTTGGGCTGGAGTGTCATCAGTACGCTGATGATACCCAGCTCATTCTGAGATGGACCCGGGGGTGGTCTCTGTACCCGATAATTTCCATCTCTGCCTTGAAGCCGTAACTGGATGGCTGCGAGCCAGTAAGTTGAAGGTGAACCCGCGAAGACGGAGATCTTGTGGCTAGGCCGCCCGGAGGGGGGTAGAGACCCAGCTGCCGACGTTCGACGGTGCGGCCCTCTGCCCGCAACCATCTGTCAAAAGTTTGGGGGTCCGGCTGGACGCTCAGCTGTCGATGGAGGTGCAGATTGGCTGCGCCTGCAAGACAGCCTTATTCCATCTGCGTCTGGCAAAACGCCTGGCTCCTTACCTCTCCCGCTGCGACCTGGCCACGGTGATCAAGCCACGGTCATCTCGAGGCTCGATTACTGTAATGCGCTGTACATTGGCCTACCCTTGTCGGCGATCCGGAAACTTAAGCTGGTGCAGAACGCTGCAGCCCGCCTGCTCTCAGGAGCCTTAAGATCCAATCACGTGACTCCACTCTTGCGCGAGCTGCACTGGCTTCAATCAAATTCGGGTCGTCTTCAAGGTGTTAGTTTTAACTTTCAAGGGCTTATATGGTTTGGGGCCAGTGTACCTGAGGAGTGACTTACCCTTATGTGCCCAGGAGATCACTGCGCTCAGAGGGGCTCAACTTATTGGATGTGCCCAGTGTTAGGTTCTGTAGACTGGACACCACCCGTCGGAGGGCGTTCACTGTAGTGGCACCAACTCTGTGGAACAGCCTTCCTGAAGAGACACGGGCCACTCGAGCCCTTCTGCCGTTCCACAGAGCAGTAAAAACGTGGTTGTTCAGAAAGGCATTCAGCCCATAGCTGACTGCTGTCTACCGCACCCGCTATCCTGCTGCTAGCCTGCCACTGTACTGCAGCTCGGTCTGCAAATTGTTTAGTCGGGATTGGAATTGTTTTAATGTATTTTAATGTATTTTAATGTATTTATGTGTTTTATGTTTTTAAATAATGTACCATTAAGGCCTTATCACGGACCACCCTGAGAATTGGGGGGTGAAGCCCAGTCCCCGTGAGGTGCCCCATTGACTTGCTGGAGTAATGTAGTTCTCTGTAGACATGGCCTCCATCATTGCTTCCACCTCATTGTTTTGTGCATGGGATCCTACCTTGAATATGAGTCAAGGCAGAAAGAGAAGTGGACGAGAGCCATCAAAGAATTCCACCAACATGCATATACCAAAGAGATTATGCAAGGAGACTGACTATTCTTGCTTCTTCTTTTTTAAAAGGAATGTCCTCGTATTCCTGACCAAAATATCGGTGAGCGCCAAGCAGAGATCAAAAGGCGATGCTACCTCCTTAATGTGTCGTTTTGTGGTCTTCTCTCTGATGTTTTGGCCTCATCTTGAGGAAAATCAGTCGAAAGGCCAAACAGGGCACAGGGTTACAGCCTGTGTTGGACGGGGTTACACTCCCCCTGAAGATTCAGGTTTGCAGTTTGGGTGTGATCCTGCACTCATCGCTGAGCCTGGAACCCCAGGTTTCGGCAGTGACCAGGGGAGCATTTGCACAGTTAAAACTTGTGCGCCAGCTGCGCCCGTACCTTGAGAAGTCTGACTTGGCCACGGTGGTCCACGCTCTGGTTACATCCCGTATAGATTACTGCAATGCTCTCTACGTGGGGCTGCCTTTGAAGACTGTTCGGAAGCTGCAACTAGTCCAATGGACAGCAGCCAGGTTGATAACAGGAGCGCCATTCAGAGAGTGTGCAACTCCTCTGTTGTGCCAGCTCCACTGGCTGCCAGTTTGCTACCGGGCACAATTCAAAGTGCTGGCATTAGCCTTTAAAGCCCTAAACAGTTCGGGTCCAACTTACCTGTCCGAACGCATCTCTCCCTATGAACCATCAAGATGTTCAAAATCATCTGGAGAGGCCCTGCTCTCGGTCCCGCCTTCTTCGCAGGCGCGACTGGCGGGGACGAGAGACAGGGCCTTTTCAGTGGTGGCTCCTCGGCTTTGGAACGCCCTCCCTGAGAGACATCAGATCGGCCCCCTCCCTCCTGACATTTCGCAAGAAAGTCAAGACCTGTCTATTTGAGCAGGCATTTGTTGATGAAATATAAGGCTTAATTGGATATATGGCAGGGCTGTCCAACTTCTACCGGCCCAGGGGCCTGAATTCCGGTCGCGGATGACCTGGGGGGCCGAAGGGTCTGCCCCCACCCCCGGCTCTGCCCCAGCTTCGCCCCTGCCCCGCCCCCTCCCCTCCCCCGGCTCCAATTTACTTACAATTCATAAGAGGCATCCATACAATCAAATATAATCGTTTACTAAGGGGAAATGCAGGGAGGGAATACATAAGGGGCATCCATACACAATGACATAATAATAACATAAAGGTTAGCCTACCTTCCCAAACGTGCAGGATCCAGGAGTAGCCGGACCACGAGCAGAGGCGACGACCGACCGAGGCAGCAGCCGAGAAGGTCCAAATCGCGTCTGCCTGGGCCGCAGGGATTAAGTAGCCGAGATTTCGGCAACAGGAGTATCGCGAGACTACGGAAGCCACACGGGATTTCGCTTTCAACGCAGGCGTGATCTTGCGTTGAGAGCGAAATCCCGTGTGGCTTCTGGAACCCGGAAGTGGGTAATTTTTTAAAATATTATTTATTTATTTATTTATTTTTATATTGAAAAGCTTAGGGGGCCACAGGGAAGGGGCTGGGGGGCCTTATACGGCCCCCGGGCTGCCAGTTGGACAGCCCTGATATATGGAATGACGACGATGCGATGGGAACTGATTTCAACATGACGCTGAGGCTGCAATTGTAGGTTTTTAATTGTTAAATTGGTATTATATGTTTTCGGGGGGTTGTCTTGTTGCTGTGTTGTATTGAGGGCAAGAGACTGCCTGTGTAAACCGTCCCGAGTCGCCTTCGGGCTGAGAGGGGCGGTATAAAAACGTGACAAACAAACAAACAAACAAACAAATAAATAAATAAATAAAATCAAAGGCTCTGCTGTCGGAGAGGCAGCAGGACTGGGGGAGGCGAGAGAAGAAGGGGTGAATGGACGGTTTGGGGAGTGAAGGGGGGGCACGGGAGTTTACCTTGCTGCGTTCACATGAGATCAGGCATGTAGCCGGGGGGGGGGCTAAGGGGGCTCAGCCCCGAAATTCTCAGGGTGGTCCACGAAAAGGCCTTACTGGCACATTATTTAAACTGTTATGCTTATTCATATCATGATCTGATCACCATGTTCATTATATCCCACATTAATGGGGTTATTGGGATAACAATACAAAAGGTTTGCTAGGGTAGACCCTCTTCCACCCAGTCTCCGCCCCCCCGAACCAAACTCAGCCCCCGAATCAAAATCCTGGCTACGGCCCTGCATGAGATCATCTCTTTTCATTAATATGCAGCAAGGGTTGCCAATTGACCAGGGTTGCCAAATGTACATCTTCACATCCTCAACTGCGGTTGCGCCCCTATGAATATTTCACCACGGTGGGCATGGATTTGGACCATTTGGGGTTGTGTGTGTTTTTTTTTAAGCAAAGGTTTATGTCCGCATTTAATTCCTCCCCTTCATTTTCCCTCTCCCCCACCCAAAGAGGGTTTCCCCTCCCTACCCCACCCCTGAAGCCTCTCTCTCTCTCTCTCTCTCTCTCTCTCTCTCTCTCTCTCTCTCTCTCTCTTTTTTCCAGGGTGTCAGTAAAAATCTGATACCCAGAGTAGGGACTTGGCAAGGTTTGCAATATAATTTGCAATCTGCAGTGTTTGCTGGCGAGGCCTCCCCCTCTCCTTTCCTTCTCCCCACACACATGCATATGCTCCCCCCCCTTCTTCCCTCCTTCCTTCCTTCCCTCTCTCTCTCTCTCTCTCTCTTAACCAGCCTGCCTTCTGGAGTCAATAGGGGGCATTCCTCAACTGTCTAAAAGAAAAATAGGAGAATACTAATTAGAATTCTATTGCTAGTAGTCTCCCAGTTGCTGTGCTTATAGATTTCAAGCTTCTTTTGTTTGAATTACATTGCCAACTTTCTCCCTTCTCCCCCCCCCCCTTCAATCCACCACCTTCAAAATCCTCTCCTTCTTTGCAATGAGAGAGGGAGAGAGAAACAGAGAGAGAAGGGAGGCTTTATTTGATTGAAAGAGAGAGGGAGTTTGGAGAAGGGAGAAAGAGATAGTGGTGGGAGGGGAAAAAAATGAGGAAATCTTGGGATTGTGTTTGAAAATTTCTGGTATGTCTTTCAGGCTCCGGCTCCTCTCTTTCCGGAGAGAGAGAAATGAGAAAAGAGAGAGGAGAGGAGGGGCGAGATTGGCACGAAGCGGAGACACGTCGGGGACCCTTTGCCCTGACACCGAAATTCTAGGGAATAGCCGGCATGCTTTTCTCCAGCGCGGAGCCAGATGGTTCAAGCTTGTATAAAACCTTGGGATGAGATCACAGGGCTTGTTCATAAGTGAACACACAACAACTACTGTTATTCTGTTAATACCTCCTTTTGTGCGGCGTTGTGGGAGGCACAGAGACCGGCGGGACCGGCGGATTGAGAGGCCAAGCCGACGGAGATGTCACAAATGGAAAAAGATGATGAAGATGAAAAGGGATATCATCATCTCAAACATTAATTTGTTTCCATAAGCAAGGCTCTCTTTTTCCATATCTGAAATTGTTTTGGATTAAATTGTCACAGCAAACTGTACGGTTTGGCCATGAACAAGGGCGGTCCTACCGGTAGGCAAAGGACGCCGCTGCGTAGGGCGCCATCTGGGTAAAAGGCACATTCCCCCGCCCGCCAGACAGTGTCCGGCCGATGTTCCGCTTTTGGGCCTTGTGCGCTCCGATGCCGCGCCGTAGCAAACCTCCCTACGTCCCGAATAGGGAGTGCTGTGTTTACAGGCTTCTGCGCCTGCGCACAGGAGCTTCTGGGCATGCGCGGAGGGGGGCACATTTTCTATATCTGAAATTGTCTTGGATTAAAATGTCACAGCAAACTGTATTTTATTTATATTTATTTATTTGTCACGTTTCTATACCGCCCCTTAGGCATGTTTTAGAATCCTAAAATGGCAATTCTTACATCAAATGGGGGGGGGGGGATTTTTTTGATTAGTATATCAAAGACTTACAAAAAAATTCCCAAAAATTTCGGAAATGTAACTTAAGTACTAACGAAATTCGTTAGTAATTCGTATGCCAGAGCATGCGCATTCCAGATGGTTTTGGCCTACAACTCCCAGAAATCCTAACAGCTGGTAAATTGGCTGGGATTTCTGGGAGTTGTAGGCCAAAACTTGAATAAACCACACTGAATTCTAGATGGGACTCTCCAAATAGGAAGGAGGGAGGGGGGAGGAAGGAGGGAAGGAGGAAGGGAGGGAGGGGGTTTTCTATTCTTGGAAGCAGCAAAAGAAAAGGAGGAGGAGCCCCCCTCGCTGCCTCTCACCCCGATCCTGAGGGAGCGAGGGCCCAAGTTTGCCCAGGCTGAGAGGAAAAGGAAGATGCCTGAGGCTGTGAGGAATGGTGGGAGTTGAAGTCCAAAACACGTACCTGGAGGGCTGAAGCTGGCCCCTGCGATGGGGCAAGGCAGAGCAACGGGGAAGAGAAGCATCTGAGAGAGCGCAGGGGAGAGAGGAGGAGAATGCCAAATAGTGTGTGTGTGTGTGAAGCAGGCCCCTGCGATGGGGCATGGCAGCAGAGCAACTGGGAAGAGAAGGAGGGGGGGGGAAGCGTGGAGGACTACACTTTCCAGATTGCATTGCCTACCTAGCAGCAGCGTCACTTCCAGTTCCCCATAGAAATGCGGGAAAAAGAAGAAGCTGAATGAAGGCGGGAAGGAAATGAGGGGAGAAGACAGGGAGAAGTGAGTACGTAGTACAATAATTAATTAATTAATACTTAAGAATTTCTTACGATCCTAAAATTTGTTGGCCTCAGGACCGTAAAGGAAGTCTACTTCCGGGATATTTCAAAAGTCCCATTACATACGAATCTCTTACGAATCCTTTTAATTTCCGTTTCATTTTTCTCATGCCTACCGCCCCTCTCAGCCCGAAGGCAACTCGGGACGGTTTACACAGGCAGTCTCTGCCCTCAATACAACACAGCAACAAGTCAACACCCCCCCCCCCCCTAGAAAAACAATTAAAAACATACAATTGCAGCCTCAGCGTCGTGTTGAGATCAGTTTCCATCACATCGTCGTCATTCCTTATATCCAATTAAGCCTTATATTTCATCAACAAATGCCTGCTCAAATAGCCAGGTCTTGACTTTCTTGCAAAACGTCAGGAGGGAGGGGGCCGATCTGATGTCTCTAGGGAGGGCGTTCCAAAGCCGAGGAGCCACCACTGAAAAGGCCCTGTCTCTCGTCCCCACCAGTTGCGCCTGCGAAGAAGGTGGGACCGAGAGCAGGGCCTCTGTACAGTTTGGCCATGAATTGTAGCACAGCAGTTCTCGTTTGTGCCTGGGGACCAGGGAACAGCACCGGGGGTTCCATTAGCATTAGGGCCTGCACCAGCAGAGATAGAATCTGAAGAGGATTTGGAAGGGTTACCTGAAGGAGCGTTTCCCATCACTGGGCCTCTCTCTCCCACTGAAAGCTTGGCTTGGGATGCAGGTTGGCTTGACCCTTATACAGACATAGATGATCACCAGGTGCAAATGGAAAGCAGTGATAGCGGGAGTTATGAACACCTGGGTAGGAGAGGCTCACAGGAGCTGGTGAGTGAAAACATGGAAGAAAGCGGCTGGGAAGATTCTAGGGAGGAGAGCTCTCATGGAGATAGGGACCCAGGTGCTGGGAGACACGGCCGAACCTTTGATAGGAGAAGTAACATTGAGTCCAGGAGAAGGGGATGGTACCACAGCCTAGACAGGCCGAGGTCCGTCAGCAGAGATTGGAGACGACGAAGCCTAGAGCGTCGGGGACCTCGGCCGAAAGATTAAGTATAGGAGCCGTGGGAACGAATCCCCAGTGCTTCGGCCACGTCTCTTCTGAGCAGACGTGTAGCGAAGTGGGTCCACGGAGCTAAGTTGGCTAGTGGCCACCAAGTCTTGTCTTGCATTTACCTTGCCTTGTTCCTGAATCCGCATTGTTGCGCGGAGCCCTGCTTAAGCTTTTGGATTACCTTGCCAAGTTGTTTTGGACATTGATTGCTTCAAGCCTTTTGGATTACTTTGCTATTCTTATGGACAATATACCTTTTGAACTGTTTTTATATTCAATAAAGTAGTTAGCCTTCAGTCCGTCTCTGTGTGTGTGATTAAGGGGCCGGTCAAGTCCGTGCATCGTGACATGAATATACTTTTCCTTCTTCCTTTCCTTTGCGTGGGTAGGTACTAGGGCTGGATAGCTCCGGTTTAAATTACGTTGAAATCCGTTATTTTTCGTATTTGAAATTATTTCTATCATATATCGACCCTCGGGGTCAAACCCGGAAGAGAAATTTCAAAACCGAACCCGGCTGCCATTTTTTCTAAAGGTCACGTTATTAGGTCGTATTTGGCCTACAACTCCCAGAAATCCCAGCCAGTTTATCAGCTGTTAGGATTTCTGGGAGTTGAAGGCCAAAACATCCCTCTCCTTCCTTCACGCATTTTGCCATCCAGGGGAGGAGGAGGGCAGGTTCGTCTGCCCTCCTCCTCCCCTGGATGGCAATAATGCACATTATCCCCATCCAGGGGAGGAGGAGGGCAGACGAACCTGCCCTCCTCCTCTCCTGGATGGGGATAACCCGCGTTTTTCCCATCCAGGGAAGGGGGGTTCATCTGCCCCCCCTCCTCCCCTGGATGAGAATAACTCGTGTTATTCCCATCCAGGGGAGATGGGGGGAAGCACTCCTTTCTTCCCTCCTTGCCCCTCCCAGCTGACAGGCATCGCGCTGGAAGGGGCAGGGAGGGAAGAAGGGAGAGCAAGCCCTCCATTCTAGCCTCCCAGCTGGCATAATGAATAAAAAACGAAAATTCGTTATTAATAACGTTTCAATGACGAAATTTTTTTAAAATTGTATTAATTTCTATAACGAACCAAAAAATGAACCCCCCCCCCCCAACCGAGTTTAGAATCAAATTTTTCATGGCTCAACCACCCCTAGTAGGTACCCATTTTTGTGAGTTGCCAAGGGAAGGCTCAAAGCACATACCCAAAAAGTTTTGCCATTTTCAAAGATGAGAGCAAGGATGCCTCACTGGGTTTACTATTTAAAGAATAATAACACTGTCACGTAATCGAGACAAGGATCAAGAGGGGAAAAAAAGGTCCACTGTTTGTATTGCCATTGGTAATGCAAATGGGAAAGATGCGCCATCTATATTTCCTTTATGCACACTAATAATATTTCCTTGCCACGTCATCAATGCTTGTTGACATGTATATTTGCCTGAAGCACCGAATTGCAAGGCCTTTGACTATTTTGAATACCTTTTCTATTCCTATATAAAACTTCCGCCTAGTAGTATTTCCAAACATCCAACACACAATTTTGCATGTTTCTGATTTTTTAAAAAAATGGGTTTATTTTCCTTCAGTGCAAAGATCTAACTAAATAGTTTTTTTATGTTGTGAAAGGTTTTCATGGCCAGAATCACTGGGTTGCTGTGAATTTTCCAGGCTGCCTGGCCATGTTCCAGAAGCATTCTCTCCTGACGTTTCATCTGCAACTACGGCAGGCATCCTCGGAGGTTGTGGGTCTGCCATAGATGTGGGTGAAACGTTTGGAGAAAATGCTACTGGGACATGGACATACAGCCCGTAAAACTCACAACACCCAGTTTGGTATGTTTTGTTTTGTATTATTTTATGGTAATGCACTGTTGAGTTTGGCCTCATGTAAGCCGCCCTGAGTCCCCATGGGGGAGATAGTAAAGGGTATAAATAAATAAATATTATATATTGAAAAACGGAGGTGGCCCCACGTGCAGTCCGGGCAGCTCCGGGTGGCCTTAAATAGGCTGCCCAGGCGGAAGTGCAGACCAGCGGGCACAAAGAGGGGGCGGGGTGGGGCCAGCCCCGTCATTGGCCGGCCATCGTTGGTGGTGCAAAACATTCCCGCCACCCCAGGGGCTACTGGGAAGGAGAAGCCCCTTCACACTCCCCAAGATGGCGGCGAGGGCAACCCCGCCCCGCAACCTGCTTGGCCGGTAAGTCAGCCAAGCCCATTATATGTTGCTCTTTGCTCATATACGACCTTGTAGTTTCTTTAATTCACAGAAAGGGATTAAAAATGGGGGGGGGGACGACTAAATTATGGACATGAATCAAGCTGACATGAGAGTGATCGAAATGCAAGACTGACCCATTATATTCCTGTGTGACAATGCCAAAAAAGTGTATGTGCTTATTCAAACCATTGCATTATATACATTTTGTTCACTTGTTTTTGTTTTGGTGGAACATCTGATGTTGCAGAGACTTTGGGCCAATAAAACCCCAGGTTTCAGCGGTGACCAGGGGAACATTTGTACAGTTAAAACTTGTGCGCCAACTGCTCTCGTAGCTTGGGAAATCTGACTTGGCCACGGTGGTCCACGCTCTGGTTACATCCCGTATAGATTACTGCAACGCCCTCTACATGGGACAGCCTTTGAAGACTGTTCGGAAGCTTCAACTGGTTCAACGGACAGCAGCCAGATTGATATCAGGAGCGGCACTCAGGGAGCGCACAACACCTCTGTTGCGCCAGCTCCACTGGCTGCCAGTTTGCTACCGGGCACAATTCAAAGTGCTGGCTTTACCGGAGGCCTACCTGCTGGGGCTACTGATGGAAAAAGAGCTTCCGGATGAAAACTCAGAACGCCTGTTCATCTACCTGTCCACGGCCGCAAGGATGGTCTTTGCGAAGAAATGGAAGGATCCAACCCCACCACGACTCGAGGACTGGGAGAGCAAAGTGTGGGATGTCATGAACATGGACAAGCTGTCTTACCATCTTAGCGTGGCAGAAGGCAGGGCACTAAAAAAGACAGACTGGTCACCATTCCTGGCATACATGAAGGCTCGGGAGGAACCCTCCGCCAGGGCGGCCACTCACCCATAACGCCCCAAGTTATTCCACTCCTATCACAGGACTAGAAGAACTTAGGAAACCCCTAAAGACTCAACATCTCCCTTCACCAGGGGTAAAAACTCAACCCCCCCCCCCACGTGCAGGACTTAATGGGCAGAACCGTAAAAAGAGACCGGAAGCCAACGAGTCACCTCCCCTCCCCTGCTCACCACTGACCTTACCCACCATCTCCCCTCCACTTGCCCACTTCCCACCCTCTCCCCGACCACCCTCCCCCGATCTCTCCCCCCCTACACCCCCCCTTTTCCCACTCCCGCTCTCCAGGTTGAGTCCCCACCCACCCCGCCCAATGGCAGTTCCCTCCCCTACCTTCGCCCCCGCCCCCACCTCCCTCTCTCCCCAGTTTAAAGCCCCCCTCCCTTTCTGTTTCCGACTTTCGTATACCTGAAATTGTTCCACCTCTTTCCTTGTCTACTGTGAAACCTCAATAATTTTTTTTTAAGTGCTGGCTTTAGCCTTTAAAGCCCTTAACGGTTCTGGTCCAACTTACATGTCCAAATGCATATCCCCCTACGAACCTTCAAGATGCTTAAGATCATCCGGAGAGGCCCTGCTCTCAGTCTTGCCTGCTTTGCAGGCACGATTGGTGGGGACGAGAGATAGGGCCTTTTCAGTGGTGGCTCCTCGGCTTTGGAACGCCCTTACTTATGACATCAGATCGGCCCCCTCCCTCCTGACATTTCGCAAGAAGGTCAAGACCTGGCTTTTTGACCGAGCATTTGCAGATGTAGTATGATTACCAAATTGAGACCTACGGAACGACGACGATGCAATTGGATACCGATTTAATAATGAGACACTGATATTTTGTTTTTAATGTTAAGTGCTAATTTGTATATGTTGGAATTGTGTTGATAATTGTTGATATGTTTGTCTTGGGCAGTTCTTGCCATGTGTACACCGCCTCGAGTCGCCTTCGGGCTGAGAGAGGCGGTCTAGAAGCAAAGTAAATAAATAAGTAAATAAAATAAATTCAAGGACCTCCGCTACAAAATCTTCCCGTTCCTTATAACAAGAGCATGCACTATATTTAATCCCATTTTGATGTTTATCCCCATAGAATATTCCTGGATTGCAGTTTTAATCCGTGTACTAAAATACACTGTTCCGATCTGATATGTGTACCAACTAACCAGGTTTGGCACATGCGCATGCACACTCATACATGCGCACGAGTGATAAGATCTCAAAGCCAAGGAATGTGGGAGGAAGGAACTGGGGAGAGGCGCACGAGACGTTTCCCTCCGCCTGCTCTTGGGACCGCCATATTTTTAATTAACAGTATGTCGCTCTGTAACCTTTCCTAGCCTCTCTGCTGCATGAATATTTTATTTGCATTACTATAAAGTCCACAAATAATTTGATTATCATTTGTCGTATTTACAATGGTGCATGGGAGACATGAGTTCCAGGCCCGGCTTCCTCTTAAGTCCTTAAGTACCATACAGCACTCCGACATGGCGCGCCTTGATGTTTACAGTATCATAGAAACCCCGGAGCCAAGCTTGCTTCCATCTCTTCGAATTACTTTTCCCCAATCGCGAGGCCCGCAAATCCAGCCCTCCTTTATCTCTCCTTGTTATAAAAAGTGGCAGGAGGCAGAGCGGCCGAATGACCCACAAGATGGCACCTGTCACCAATCTGATTCCTCCTGCCTTAAGCAGGCCAAATTTTGCTTGAACCCGCGGTGGCCTCTGTCATATCCTCATTTTCCCTTCCACTCTTGGCTCTTCTCCTTAATCCCATTTGTGCAGACTGTGACTGCGTTTATCCACCCACCAAACCTTTATTTTCCCCTCTTTCGTCTCCCTCTCTGCTCCAAGAAGCCAAAGTAAAACTAATTTGAGATCTCTGTCTGGAATTTAAGCTGAAGGACGGAGGCGAAAAGGAGGCCGTTTCCCAGAAATGGAGCTCTGGGTGCTGTATCCTGCTTTGTTTTCTCTCTCTCTCGCCTCCCCTTCGCCCAGTTTTTCTACTCAAGGTGAGATTTACTCAGGGGTGGTCTAAGGTAATTTTATATGGTAAGCGAACATTATTTTGGCGCCCAACATTATTTTGGCACCCCCACATGTAAAACAAATATACAATTATTTAATTATTTATTATTTATTTGTCACGTTTCTATCCCGCCCCTCTCAGCCCGAAGGCGACTCGGGACGGTTTACACAGGCAGTCTCTGCCCTCAATACAACACAGCAACAAGTCAACACCCCCCCCCCCCCCGAAAAAAACCATATAATAACAATTTAACAATTAAAAAATTAAAAACATACAATTGCAGCCTCAGCGTCATGTTGAATTCAGTTTCCATCACATCGTCGTCATTCCTTATATCCAATTATGCCTTATATTTCATCAGGAAATGCCTGCTCAAATAACCAGGTCTTGACTTTCTTGCGAAACGTCAGGAGGGAAGGGGCCGATCCGATGTCTTTAGGGAGGGCGTTCCAAAGCCGAGGAGCCAACACTGAAAAGGCCCTGTCTCTCCTCCCCGCCAGTCGCGCCTGCGAAGAAGGCGGGACCGAGAGCAGGGCCTCTCCAGATGATCTTAAACATCTCAATGGTTCATAGGGAGAGATGTGTTCGGACAGGTAAGTTGGACCCGAACCATTTAGGGCTTTAAAGGCTAAAGCCAGCACTTTGAATTGTGCCCGGTAGCAAACTGGCAGCCAGTGGAGTTGGCACAACAGGGGAGTTGTACGCTCTCGGAATGCCGCTCCTGTTATCAACCTGGCTGCTGTCCGTTGGACTAGTTGCAGCTTCCGAACAGTCTTCAAAGGCAACCCCACGTAGAGAGCATTGCAGTAATCTATACGGGATGTAACCAGAGCATGGACCACCGTGGCAATTATAATATCACAATACCATTAGTAGTATTATATTGTATCAATGTATATACAATATATTATAGTACATACTCATGCTATATTACATCATTATTATATTATACTACATTACAATATAATTATATTAAAATATATTGAGATTATAATATAATATAACATTCTATTATATTATTATTATTATAAAATAATAAAATTATTTATTTAAATAGAATTATCCTCTACTAAATATTTTCATTACTCCTATAAAACTCAAATAACCCAAAATAAAGTAAAATAAAATATTATATATTACTATTTGCCTGCGCAGTTGCGCCAGTTTCTCCTTGATGCTCCCAGCCGGTGCACGTGCATGGGGAGGTGGGCGGCTTGTGGTAGGGTTCACACGTGATTGGGTCTGGCGAGGGAGTTCACCTCAGCGCGCGGCGGCTACTTCTGGTGGCGGCTGTCAGGAGGCAATACTTCGCCAATACCCCTTTGGCTCCACTCCCCTCTCCCTTTGTCTCTGCCCCCTGCCTGCCCAATTGGGTCACCGTATTTGGCGGCAGGGCGGAGACAAAGGGAGAGGGGAAGCACTCCCTGCCTGCCCAATAGGAAGTGTTTTGCTTACAGGCTTCTGCGCACAGGAGCTACTGGGCATGCGCGGAGGTTTTTGCACATGCCCAGTTGATCCTGCGCTCAACTTCAGCTCCGGAGCAACTGCGCCTGCATGAAAACCTCCGTGCATGCCCAGAAGCGGCGTCGGAGCGCACAAGGCCGGGGCCCAAAAGCAGGCAGCCATGGCGCTGCCTGAGGAACATCGGCAGGGTCAGGACGCTGTCTGGCGCCGGTGCCCAGCGGGTGGGGGAATTCGCCCCTTCCAAGATGGCGCCCCATGCGGACGCTTCCTTGGCCTACCTGTAGGACGGCCCCTGGATTTACTTATTCACCCTAAAGCAGAATCAGAAAGAAATGCAATATTAATTTAGATCCTGTTCTCAGGGAGTCCTTTTGCTTCTTCCTTAAAGGCAAGGCTAAACCAGAAGTCACTGAGATGTGCAGTAAACAAGCATGCCACCCATTGTCTTTCTCATCCTGACCTCATGGGGTCTTCTACCATGATAAGGTAAATTTTATTCCATTTATGTTAATTTACATTTTCCAATACCCATAGAAGCCTCTTACCTCGTTTCTATTTTATTCTCACACAACGTGGAAAGGGAAACTAAGTCGCACCAACATTCTAGGAAATAAGCAAAAAGATCAGGTAACTCCGAACACCTTGGAAGGTGTGTAAACTAGAAATCCTGGATTGTAATCCCACCTTGAGTCTAGTTTGAGTGGTAAGAAAGAGGGACACACCAGGAGGTTGCAAAATCGCCTTTGTGACGTTACCAAAGTTGTTCTTATGAGATGTCAGGTCTCAGGTATATCCCTGCATGGCAAATGGTGTTGGATTGGATAGCCCTTGCCATCTCTTTCAACTTTGCGACACTATATATGTGTACAAAGCTCTTCCATGCAAAAATGGCCTCTGAAACGTATCAGTACACAGTGAAGAGCCTTTCTGAAGGAATCCTATCATCGGATGATCCAGGCACATTTATCCCACATTGATGAGGATGGTTTATTTTATTTATTTATATATTTATTTATCATTTTTCTATACCGCCCCTCTCAGCCCGAAGGCGACTCAGGGTGGTTTACACAAGGCAGTCTGTGCCCTTCAATCAAAAACACTAGCAAAACAAAACCAAACAATAACCATGATTACAATATGAGACAATGGGATGGTGAGACCGATGTGGTCCCGAAATCTAACATGGACATTCTTTCAAGACCATTTGAATACTTCTGTTTCTACTAGGGATGGATATCTCCAATTTAAATACATTGAAACCCGTTAATAGTTCATATTTGAAATTATTTTGACCTTATATTGACCCCCGGCGTCCAACCCGGAAGTGAAGTTTCAAAACCGAACCCAGGATCGCCATTTTTTGTAAAGGTCACGTTATTAGGTTGTTTTTTCCCCTCCTCAGTTCTCAACTCGCGAGAGGAGACTGGAGGGCAGCAGCACCCTCCTTTCTCCTCTCGCTAGCTGAGAGCTGAGGCGGGCGCTTTGGAAGCAGCCCGCCCGAGCTTTCCTCTGTTTCCCCAGGATCTCACTCACAAGCGGAGGGAGAGCCTGGATCTCAGAGTTAGTTCTCAGCAGGGAAGGAGGACGTGAGGGGATGCTCTCTGCACCTCTTTCCCTGCTAAGAACTAATCCGCACCAAGCCTTGATTCGCGTTAGTTCTCGGCAGAGAAGGAGGTGCCCGCCCCTCTTTCGCTGCCGAGAACTAAAGCGTTTCAAGGCTTGATGCGCGTTAGTTCTTGGCAGGGAAAGAGGTGCGGGCACCTCCTTCCCTGCTGATAACTAACAGGAAATAATAATATATTTTTGTTATTAATTATGTTTCAATTACAAAATTTATTGAAAATTTTTTGGATTAATTTCTCTAATGATCCAGCAACAGAGATTCCCCCCCCCCATGAATTTAGAATCAATTTTTTAATGGATCAACCACCCCTAGTTTCTACAACTGTCAAATTAATCCAGATTACAGTATTGTGGTGCTATTCAGATGCATCCCAGGAGCATTCCCAGAATGTTTTGGCCATCCACATGGTTGGCTGGACCAAGAGCACATTGAGGCCAACTCTGCGGCATCATCATCAGCAAGGAGCTTCTTGTCAGAAACTTGCCAGTGATATCACATTTTGGTCATATGACTGGGTGCTGTGGTGTGACATCGCACGGAACGCAACATCTCCAGGATATATTTGGTTGGGAACTCTTGCAGGAAACATCACAGTGGTGGGTCTGTTGGAGATGTAGACAGTGGCTCCAGCTGGATCCAGTCTGATTCAGTTGTTCACATTTCTTGAACTCATTGACTTGTGGGGTTCCTCAGGGTTCAATACTATCTGGAGGTCATCCGGAGATTCGGAGTGCAGTGTTATCTGTACGCAGATGACGTCCAACTCTGGCACTCCTTTCCACCTACTACTAAAGAGGCTGTCTTGGTCCTGAACCGGTGCTTGGCCGCTGTGTCGGACTGGATGAGGGCAAACAAATTGAAATTGAATCCAGACAAGACAGAGGCACTCCTGGTCATCCGAAAGGCCGAACAGGGCATAGGGTTACAGCCAGTGTTGGACGGGGTTACACTCCCCCTGAAGACGCAGGTTCACAGTCTGAGTGTGATCCTGGGCTCATCGCTGAGCCTGGAACCCCAGGTTTCGACGATGACCAGGGGAGCATTCCCACAATTAAAACTTGTGTGCCAGCTGCACCCGTACCTTGGGAAGTCTGACTTGGCCACGGTAGTCCATGCTGTGGTTACATCCTGTATAGATTACTGCAAGTTTCTGTATGTGGGGCTGCCTTTGACGACTGCTCAGAAGCTTCCATTGGTCCAACAGACAGCAGGCAGGTTGATAACAGGAGCGGCACTCAGGGAGCGTACAACTCTTCTGTTGTGCCAGCTCCACTGGCTACCAGTTTGCTACCGGGCACAATTCAAAGTGCTGGTTTCGGCCTTTAAAGCTCTAAACGTTTCTGGTCCAACTTACCTGTCCAAACGCATCTCTCCCTATGAACCATCAAGATGCTTAAGATCATCCAAAGAGGCTCTGCTCTCAGTGCTGCCTGCTTCGCAGGCGCGGGGAACAAAAGGAGAACCACAGGTCAGTGTAACAAGCTCAGTGGTCATACAAGATGCTATAACAGCTGGTTGACCACTGAGCTTGTTACACCCACCTGTGGTTCTCCTTTTGTTCCCTGTTAGCCCAGAGATACCCCCCCCCTTTCCTTTTGGTTTGTTCATGCTTCGCAGGCGCGCCTGGTTGGGACGAGAGACAGGGCCTTCTCAGTGGTGGCTCCTCGGCTTTGGAACTCCCTTCCTAGTAACATCAGTTCGGCCCCCTCCCTCCTGACATTTTGTATGAAAGTCAAGACTTGGCTTTTCGAGCAAGCATTCGCAGACGAACTTTAATCGAGAAGAAGGATTACTATGACGACGAAACGGAAACCGATTTTAAGATTGTGGAGCTGAGATTTGTATTTTGTAGTTTTAACTGTTAATTTTATATGTTTTTATATGACTGTTTTTATCTTGTGATGTGTTGTATGTGGGCGCTTGTTGCCGTTTGTTCACCACCTTGAGTCGCCTTCGGGCTGAGAGAGGCGGTATAGAAGCATGGCAAATAAATAAACTCTAGGATCAATCCTGAGCTTCCAGAATGTATCCCGTGTTCCCTTGACCTGCATCAACAGTTGGATGCACTGGTTCTGTTATGAATTCCGCTGTGTCATGTGAACTCCCTACAGGAGTTGAGCAGTGAGTCCACTTCCTTCTGTCCATTTAGACACAGCTTGAAACAAGTCTACCTCACATGGCTGCTGTACAGATGAGCGAGGACATGTTTGCCATATTTAAGACTTGGTTCAGTACTATTATTGCTAATACTCCAATGTGAACCAGCTGGAGACAAGCAGAGCCCTTTGCAAGTCTGTTTGTTGATGTGTTCATTCATGCATTCCTGTCTTTCCTTGTCTCCCCTTCTCTTCTCAAGATGGACTCGAAGCTGCTGGCATGTTCAGTACAGTGACCCATCCAATAACACCACCCCATGTGTAGGCACAAATTGGAGCCCTCATGATACACATTATTTCGGCTCATTTTCACAAATTTGCTTCAAGGATGAAACCTGCATCGGCTTCATTGGGTTCCTCATGACAGAAAATGGTTTTTGATATGGGACTGACTGCGGCGCACCAGATGCTTCACAGTCAGCCCCGGCCCACTGTTTTTGGCCCCACTGAGCCTCCCTGGGGCGTCCCAGTGGCCCCCAAAGTGGCCTCACAAGTCTAAACATGGCCCCCTTGGAGCAAGGTCCTATCTGGAGGTCTCACACACATACATTTATCCTTCTCCATGTTGGCTCTGGATCAGGCCTCCGCAGACGCATTGCCACTTCCCACTGTGTGTTCCCACCAGCAGGCTGGAAGCAGGCATTTTATCCCATCTGCTCTGCAGGAGAAAGAAAGGGAGAGAAAGAGAACCCTATACGTGCTTAACTGAGTCACAACTACCATCCGTGCCTCCTTTTTTTAATTTTGGAAACGACTCCAAAATATGGGGTGCCGTGGGGGCAAGAGGGCAGGTTAGGAGTGCTTCAGTTTGGAAGCAATGTGAAGAAGCTCATCCACAGATGCTGCAACGAAACAGATAGGTCAGTGTTTCCCAACCTTTTTTGAGCCACGGCACACTTTTTACATTTGCAAAATCCTGGGGCACACCACCAACCAAAATGACACAAAATGACACTCTAACACAGTCATACATATAGTTAATATGTTTTTAAATGTATTTATACACTCAGTGTGAAACCTGGGCCTGTTTCCATGAACTCAACATAGATATCCTGGCAGGAATGGCAGAAAGACACAAACTTCCCACACAGAACTCCCATAACCAAGAGAAAATACTATAAGAGTTTGGTGGGCTTTGACCTTGAGTTTTGGAGTTGAAGTTCACCTATATCCAGAGAGCACTGTGGACTCAAACAATGCTGGATCAGGACCAAACCTGGCATGAATACTCAATATGCCCAAATGTGAACACAGATGGAGTTTGGGGAAAATAGACCTTGACATTTGGGAATTACAGTTTCTGGAGGGGGGCCCTCGAAAGACCAGTAGTCTCCCCCTCACTTAGGTTGCCCCCACCCTCCCCGCCAGGGTTGAATTGGGGTCGTGGGGAGCAGGACCCTCACTCACCACCTGCACAGTTCCTTGGGGGTCGGTGGGGCAGCCCGGATGGGCATCTCGGGGCTGGCGAAGCAGGCAGGAAGGAAGGTGGTGGGGGCGGGCAGGGAGCCGGAGGGAGGCAGAGAGTGGTTTCGCACATATCGGGGAGGGGGAGGAGCGGGGCCGGTGCTGGACTGAACCATCCGGCATTAGGCCCAGGGGGGAGGCAAGAGGAGGTCTCTACTTGGGGAAAGGGAGGGGGCCTTCCCAATGCATGGAGAGGGAGAGACCAAGTAGACAACAGGTGGGGAGGGGGGTGGTTGTAATTTTGTGCCTTTGTCGAGGTAGGTTTCTTAGGGTTTTTATACTTCAACACACTAGACTCTCCCCCCTCTCCTCCTGGAGGTTCCAATTTCCCAAGGCACACCTGATGATCTCTCATGGCACACTAGTGTGCCCCGGCACACTGGTTGGGAAACACTGAGATAGGAGACAGCCTTCTTGCATGTCAAGGACAGCTAGTGTTTCTGCTTTGCCTTCCTTTTGTGCTTTTTTGTGCCCCTCCCCACAAAGAATAGATACACCACTCTTCTCACACGGCATTTTCCTCTCTAAACTCTACTTTGGCTACTTTTAACTACTACCCTGCACACTTGGGAGTTGTGTTTAAGGTCATCCAGTCTACGTTAATGCGGGCTGAAGTTTTTTTTATTTAAAAAAAGTATTTTTCTTCTCCTTCTTCGCATTGGAAATGACAAGCTTGTAAAGCAGCAGATGAGGAAGAGGAGGAGGAGGAGGAAGAAGGAGAGTCATTCATTATTGATCAAAAGAGAAAGGACGCCAGGGCCTGGTTTTTTCCTTCATTTCACACGGGCTGTCGGAGGAAACTTCCAGACTAGATCAAAATGTTTGCTTCTTTTAAGAAAGATGCAAACTCTCCCTTTTTTCCCAAGGCGAATGAGTAATGGAGTTGTTTCTTTAACTAGGTCCTTATGAAATCTCCCTCTTTCCATCTTCCTCTTAGTCCTACTCCTCTTACCTCCAAATTCGCCAACAGGGAACAGGTGCAAAGCACATATACTTAACCTGATGTGGTGTTCCAGCCTAGTCAGCCTAGTGGACAGGCACTGGGGGGCCCAGTTGACCTAAGGGGTCCAGTTGACCAGGGCCAGATCGGAGAGGATGTTTGGCCAGATGGGTATGAAACTGCTGAGGAAGAATTAGCGTGGGACGATGAATGGTTACATGGTAGGCATGGTTTAGAACCCAAAAATAGGGACTCGAAAATCTAAGGGGGGTTATTAGTAATAGAAAGACTTACAAAAAATTTCCAAAATTTCTAAATGTAACGTAATTACTAACGAAATTTGTTAGTAGTTCGTATGCCAGCACATGCAAGATTCCAGATGGAGTTTGTTTACAACTCCCAGAAATCCTAACAGCTGGTAAATTGGCTGGGATTTCTGGGAGTTGTAGGCCAAAACTTGAATAAATCACACTGAATTCTAGATGGGACTCTCCAAATAGGAAGGGGGGAGGGAAGGAGGGAGGGAGGGGGGTATTCTATTCTTGGAAGCAGCAAAAGGAGGAGGAGCCCCCCCCCCCGGCTCCTCGCTGCCTCTCTCTCAACCCGATCCCCAGGGAGCGAGTTTGCCCAGGCTGAGAGGAAAAGGAAGAGGCCTGAGGCTGTGAGGAATGGTGGGAGTTGAAGTCCAAAACACCTGGAGGGCTGAAGTTGGCCCGTCATGAAGCCTCTTCAAGGCTTTAGATCCTGGCAGGCAGAAGGGCAGGGAGGGCCCGTCCACCTCCTTCCTTGCCAGGATCTAAAGCGCATCAAGGCTTGGCACGCTTTAGATCCTGTGAGAAACCAACCTAATGTATAATAGAATGAATGCTAACTTATAGAGTAAGTGCCTAAATATTATGAGTAATCCAACTGGTCATATACCTACATTCCATGCACATGCAATAATACAGCAGTAATAACAATGGGTATAAGAAGAGGTAAAATTCAAACCGAAGTATTCTGACTGGTCCCTCCTCAAGCGGTGCAAACGGGCTCTTCTCTATGAGCCCGGGATTCTGCAGCAAATCCCCCCAAAGAATATGTATGTGGTATGTGCACCCAGGCAGCAAACGCTGTGCCCGGGCTTTTGGCTGTTCCCGGGAGAGGCTGCCTCAGAATACTTCAGTTTGAATTTTACCTCTTCTTATACCCATTGTTATTACTGCTGTATTATTGCGTGTGCATGGAATGTAGGTATATGACCAGTTGGATTACTTATACATGTTGTGTGCAACTACCCCAATACTCTTTGATGCTTTCGATCCTGGCAGGCAGGAGGGCAGGGAAGCCTGGAAAAATGTAAACAGAGAGGGTTACTCAGAAGTAAATCCACAAAGGAGGCACTTCATCCAAAGTGCCCTCCTTGCGGATTTACTCATGAGTAAACCTCTCTGTTTACTTCCTTTGCAGATTTACTTCTGAGTAAACCTCTCTGTTTACATTTTTCCAGGCTTCCAGCCGAAAGAAGGAGCGAGTTTAGGGCTTGCCTTGCCATAATACTTATTGGCAAGGGAGGCGGGAGGGTGGTGAGAGAGAAGGAGGGTGCCCCCCCCCCTTACGACCTAATAACGATACTTAAGAAAATTCTGGCCCCTGAAGTTCTATAAAGAAAGTCCACTTCCTGGTTGGCGTTCCAGGTGCGGAAATACTCAAAAGTAGCATTTCTTACGAATTTCTTACGAATCATTTAATTTTCATAACTTTTTTCTCATGCCTATTACATGGATATGGGACTGAAAATGAGAATATTGATGACTCCATGGAAGTGAGTTCTGAAGTCGATAGTGAGATGCCCAGTGACCTTGATTCCCATGAGACTTTCTATACTCCCTCGCTGAGCGGACATTCTGAAATTAGGGAGGATTCAGTCTCTCAGCAAGAGAGCTCTGCACCTGGGCCTGCTAATGAGATGGAATTTGACCAAAGGGCTAGAATCAGGGATTCTAGGAAAACATGGAGCTTGAGGAAGGGGGTGCGATGGGCACATCGAAACTAGTCTTCCTTATTAGCTTGTGCCCAGGCCTGAAGCGTCAGACCTGAAGCTACGTTTAGCTTGGGAAGGATCAAGACCAAGGACTGTAAGCTCATGTTGGACCGCAGGGGCAGTTTGTTTCAAGTTCCAGGACTCTAAGTTCATGGGTGACCGCAGGAGCGGTTTGTCCAGCCTTCGTTCCCTTGTTTTGCCTTTGATCGCAAACCGGATTGACTTGCCAGTTCCCAGGACTATTTTTGATATACCTATTGGATTTACCTTTTGGATCTATTACGTCATCTTTTCCTCTTTTTATCTTTGGACTATTCCTTATTCTAAATAAAAGAACATTTATTACATCTGCCTGTGTGAGGGGGGGGGTTGTCCGAGGTCTGAGGTGCAACACCTGAACTCTTATTGATGATGTAAAAGTAAAGGTTTCCCCTTGGCATTAAATCTAGTTGAGTCCAACTCTGGGACTCTAGTGCTCATCTCCATTTCTAAGCCGAAGAGCCAGCATTGTTCATAGTGGTCGCCACGACTCCTCCAGCTAAACTCACTGTATGTTCCAGGCCCCAGGGAAGTACGTCTCGAGAGCACAAGACGCAGGGCCTTCTCCACCTCTGCCCCTGTCTTGTGGAACTCCTTGCCTCTCCTCTTGAGGGCCATGTGTGACCTGTGACCCTTTGCTCAGGTACTTAAGGCCTGGCTTTTGAGCAGAGCTTTTAATGTCTAATGCAGTCTATTTGGTATTGTGTATTTTTTAATGCAATTGTTTTATGTAAATCACCTGGAGCATTTTAATGGAGGGCGAGTAACAAGTGAGAAACTGATGATAATGATGATAGATGCCTCCAAGGCCAACATGACTGCATGGAGCACCGTTACCTTCCCACCAAAGCCGTACATATTAATCTAATCAGAGCTCCTCCACGGCAATCATCAGAAGTGGTGCCGGGGATGGGATGGCACCATTTCCGCTTCCTCCTTGCTCGGTGTCCACGCTTGCGCAGTCGTCCCACGGCTGTCAGGGGGATCAGTCCAGTGACGTCAGCTCGGGGAGCGATCTCCATGCCGGCTTCCACAAGGACATGCGCCATCTTGGGGAAGGCTAGTGGGGCCTCTCTCCCCGTGCAAGAGAGACAGTGGCGCCGATGGTGATCTCCTGCTACTCGAGACAACCCTGGGGGATCGTGGTTCTTCTCCAGGATCTTAGAGATGTCGAAGGCCTCCAGATCCGGGGCCTCCAGCTCCAGCCCGGCCAACTCCTCCTCGACTCCCGGACGCTCGGCAGAAGTATGTGACTCCGCCATTGCTCTGCCATTGATTTCATGCTCATAACCAGGGCTGTCCAACTGGCGGCCCGGGGGCCGTATACGGCCCCCCAGGCCCTTCCCCACGCCCCCCTAAGCTTTTTAATAAAAAATAAAAATTGAAAAATAAAATAAATAATAAAAATGAAAAAAAACCCTACTTCCGGGTTCGGAGCAAGTATCGCGAGAATACGCAATCCACACGGGATTTCGCTGTCAACGCGAGATCACGCCGGCGATGACAGCGAAATCCCGTGTGGATTGCGTATTCTCGCGATACTCTTCGGCTACTCTACTACTGGATCGCTGAGGCCCACAGACGCGATTAGGACCTTCTTCGACTCAGTCGGTCGTCGCCTCTCTCGTCGTCCGGGTACTCCTGGATCCTGCACGTTTGGAAAAGGTAGGCCGAAGCAGGGGGCTCCTCAGGGGGCTCCTCATTCCCTCCTCCCATCTCCCCTCATGTATTAAATATAAAATTAAATATATTTAAAGATGAAATAAGGGGAGATGGGATACATTAAAATAAGGGGGGAGGGGAGGATGGAATGAAATATATTTAATATTAAATTAAAATAAGGGGGCCGGGGAGAGGGCGGAGCCAGGGGCGGAGAGGGGGCGGAGCCAGGGGCAGAGCTGGGGGCAGGGGCAGACCCTATGGCCCCCCAGGTCATGAGTGACTGGAATTCAGGCCCCTGGGCTGGTAGAAGTTGGACAGCCCTTCTCATAACCATCATTTTGGGTTCTATCCTAAGTAGCAAACTGGTAGCCAGTGAAGTCTTTGCAACATGGGATTATTTATTCCCTGTAGCACTCGTAAACAGTCCATACACAGTAATTTGGACTCAGTAAAGTTTCCAAACGGTTTCCAAATATTATCCCACATCGAGTGTGCCATAATAATCCAAACATGATGTAACCAAGTTTTCCTCTGCAATGCCTCTCAAATACCACGTGTGTTGCCATTTTGAGAGAGAAAGTGCAGGGAAATGCAGGTATTTGGGCTCCCTGGGGAGCAGGGTGCTCTTGTAGAGCAAACTCTAGAGGTACTCTCCAAGGTGCTGGAAACCTCTTAGGAAAGTATAGTTTCAGCACATAACTCTTTAAAACCCAAACTTAAAATGGAAACAGTTTTATTAGCCCACATGCACAATAACCAGCATCTACCATTATCTTTTGTATTTAAGGGAAAATCCAAAAGAGTAGAAATTTGTGAATATACAATTCAATATGAAGCAAAACTCAGAGATGTTGAGAGTCACTCAATAAGGAATTAAGGATGACAGCCAAAAATGTCCAACCAAATTCCATATAGAAATGTAGAATCAAAGAACTATAGAGCAGGGGTGCCCATACTTTTTCATTAATTTTTCATTTTTAATATATTAATACCAAGTCAGAAAGATCTACCTACCTCCTCAAGGCTGGAGAGGCGAGGGGACGGAGC
Organism: Anolis apletophallus; assembly: GCA_030556195.1. Classification (NCBI taxonomy): domain Eukaryota; kingdom Metazoa; phylum Chordata; class Lepidosauria; order Squamata; family Anolidae; genus Anolis; species Anolis apletophallus. The sequence continues at coordinate 3,430,209 of JARBWK010000015.1, forward strand.
AGGGCGGGGCTTGGCCAGAGGGGGCAGAGCCAGGACGCACCAAACCCCGCCCCCTCCCCTCTGGCTTTGGAGCTCCCAGCAGCTTCTCCAGGCTTGAGGATGGCAATGCCATGCCAGTGGTGGCATAGCTAGCACTAGTCTGGCTTGGCATTGCCATCCTCAAGCTTGGAGAAGCTGCTGGTAGAGCAGAAGCCAGAGGGGGCGGAGCCAGGCCGCGCCAAGCCCCACCCCTCCCCTCTGGCTTTGGAGCTCCCAGCAACTTTTCCAGGCTTGAGGATGGCAATGCCAAGCCAGGGGTGGCATAGCTAGCACTAGTCTGGCTTGGCTTTGCCATCCTCAAGCTTGGAGAAACTACTAGTAGAGCCAGAAACCAGAGGGGGCAGAGCCAGGCTGTGCCAAGCCCCCCCCCTCCTCTCTGGCTTTGGAGCTCCCAGCAGCTTCTCCAGGCTTGAGGATGGCAATGCCAAGCCAGGGGTGGCATAGCTAGCACAAGTCTGGCTTGGCATTGCCATCCTCAAGCTTGGAGAAGCTGCTGGTAGAGCAGAAGCCAGAGGGGGCAGAGCCAGGCCGTGCCAAGCCCCGCCCCTCCTCTCTAGCTTTGGAACTCCCAGCAGCTTCTCCAGGCTTGAGGATTGATTGATTGATTGATTGATTTTATTATTTATGAGTCGCCCTCCACGTCAGTGCTCCGGGCGACTTACACACAAAAACACATAAAAGAATTCAATAGTTAAAAGCTAAAAGAATAAAAAGATTAATTAAAATAGTTCCAGTAGCTCAGGCTAAGTCTGGGAGGTGTCCTTAGCCGTAAGCCTTTCGGAAGAGCCAGGTCTTCAGTGCGGTCAGGAACTGGGGCATGTCCCGGATAGCTCTCTGATCCGCCGGCATCAAGTTCCAAAGAACAGGGGCCGCGATGGAAAAAGCTCTCCATCTCGTGGTGTCGAGGGGGGCCTCACTCGGGCGGAGCCAGGGGCAGAGCTGGGGGCGGGGGCAGACCCTACGGCCCCCCAGGTCATGAGTGACCGGAATTCAGGCCCCTGGGCCGGTAGAAGTTGGACAGCCCTGCTCATAACCATCATTTTGGGTTCTATCCTAAGTAGCGAACTGGTAGCCAGTGAAGTCTTTGCAACATGGGATTATTTATTCCCTGTAGCACTCGTAAACAGTCCATACACAGTAATTTGGACTCAGTAAAGTTTCCAAACGGTTTCCAAATATTATCCCACATTGAGTGTGCCATAATAATCCAAACATGATGTAACCAAGTTTTCCTCTGCAATGCCTCTCAAATACCACGTGTGTTGCCATTTTGAGAGAGAAAGTGCAGGGAAATGCAGGTATTTGGGCTCCCTGGGGAGCAGGGTGCTCTTGTAGAGCAAACTCTAGAGGTACTCTCCAAGGTGCTGGAAACCTCTTAGGAAAGTATAGTTTCAGCACATAACTCTTTAAAACCCAAACTTAAAATGGAAACAGTTTTATTAGCCCACATGCACAATAACCAGCATCTACCATTATCTTTTGTATTTAAGGGAAAATCCAAAAGAGTAGAAATTTGTGAATATACAATTCAATATGAAGCAAAACTCAGAGATGTTGAGAGTCACTCAATAAGGAATTAAGGATGACAGCCAAAAATGTCCAACCAAATTCCATATAGAAATGTAGAATCAAAGAACTATAGAGCAGGGGTGCCCATACTTTTTCATTAATTTTTCATTTTTAATATATTAATACCAAGTCAGAAAGATCTACCTACCTCCTCAAGGCTGGAGGCGAGGGGGACGGAGCAGGGCGGGGCTTGGCCAGAGGGGGCAGAGCCAGGACGCACCAAACCCCGCCCCCTCCTTTCTGGCTTTGGAGCTCCCAGCAGCTTCTCCAGGCTTGAGGATGGCAATGCCATGCCAGTGGTGGCATAGCTAGCACTAGTCTGGCTTGGCATTGCCATCCTCAAGCTTGGAGAAGCTGCTGGTAGAGCAGAAGCCAGAGGGGGCAGAGCCAGGCTGTGCCAAGCCCCGCCCTTCCTCTCTGGCTTTGGAGCTCCCAGCAGCTTCTCCAGGCTTGAGGATGGCAATGCCATGCCAGTGGTGGCATAGCTAGCACTAGTCTGGCTTGGCATTGCCATCCTCAAACTTGGAGAAACTGCTGGTAGAGCAGAAGCCAGAGGGGCGGAGCCAGGCTGTGCCAAGCCCCCCCCTCCTCTCTGGCTTTGGAGCTCCCAGCAGCTTCTCCAGGCTTGAGGATGGCAATGCCATGCCAGTGGTGGCATAGCTAGCACTAGTCTGGCTTGGCATTGCCATCCTCAAGCTTGGAGAAACTACTAGTAGAGCAGAAACCAGAGGGGGCAGAGCCAGGCCGTGCCAAGCCCCGCCCCTCCTCTCTGGCTTTGGAGCTCCCAGCAGCTTCTCCAGGCTTGAGGATGGCAATGCCATGCCAGTGGTGGCATAGCTAGCACTAGTCTGGCTTGGCATTGCCATCCTCAAACTTGGAGAAACTGCTGGTAGAGCAGAAGCCAGAGGGGGCGGAGCCAGGCTGTGCCAAGCCCCGCCCCCTCCTCTCTGGCTTTGGAGCTCCCAGCAGCTTCTCCAGGCTTGAGGATGGCAATGCCATGCCAGTGGTGGCATAGCTAGCACTAGTCTGGCTTGGCATTGCCATCCTCAAGCTTGGAGAAACTACTAGTAGAGCAGAAACCAGAGGGGGCAGAGCCAGGCCGTGCCAAGCCCCGCCCCTCCTCCTGGCTTTGGAACTCCCAGCAGCTTCTCCAGGCTTGAGGATGGCAATGCCATGCCAGTGGTGGCATAGCTAGCACTAGTCTGGCTTGGCATTGCCATCCTCAAGCCTGGAGAAGCTGCTGGTAGAGCAGAAGCCAGAGGGGGGCGGAGCCAGGCCGCGCCAAGCCCCACCCCTCCCCTCTGGCTTTGGAGCTCCCAGCAACTTTTCCAGGCTTGTGGATGGCAATGCCAAGCCAGGGTGGCATAGCTAGCACTAGTCTGGCTTGAGATTGCATCCTCAAGCTTGGAGAAGCTGCTGGTAGAGCAGAAGCCAGAGGGGGCAGAGCCAGGCCGTGCCAAGCCCCGCCCCTCCTCTCTGGCTTTGGAACTCCCAGCAGCTTCTCCAGGCTTGAGGATTGATTGATTGATTGATTGATTTTATTATTTATGAGTCGCCCTCCACGTCAGTGCTCCGGGCGACTTACACACAAAAACACATAAAAGAATTCAATAGTTAAAAGCTAAAAGAATAAAAAGATTAATTAAAATAGTTCCAGTAGCTCAGGCTAAGTCTGGGAGGTGTCCTTAGCCGTAAGCCTTTCGGAAGAGCCAGGTCTTCAGTGCGGTCAGGAACTGGGGCATGTCCCGGATAGCTCTCTGATCCGCCGGCATCAAGTTCCAAAGAACAGGGGCCGCGATGGAAAAGCTCTCCATCTCGTGGTGTCGAGGGGGCCTCACTCACACCTGGGATGCGGAGAAGGTCCCTGTTTCCTGAGCGGCGACCTTAAATGAGCTGGTTCTGACAAGCGGTCTTTTAAATAAGCTGGGCCGGCACCATGGAGGGCCTTAAAGGTAAGCGACAGGATCTTATGGATGGCTCTGAGCTCGACTGGCAGCCAGTGCAGGCGCTGCAGAGATAGCTAGCACTAGTCTGGCTTGGCATTGCTATCCTCAAGCTTGGAGAAGCTGCTGGTAGAGCGGAAGCCAGAGGGGGCGGAGCCAGGCCGTGCCAAGCCCCACCCCCTCCCCTCTGGCTTTGGAACTCCCAGCAGCTTCTCCAGGCTTGAGGATGGCAATGCCAAGCCAGTGGTGACATAGCTTACACAAGGTTGGCTTGGCCCTGCCCTCCACAAACCTGGAGCAGCTGCTGGGAGTGCCGAAGCTGGGGAGGGGGCGGGGCTTGGCACGGCCTGGCTCTGCCCCCTCTGAGAAGCACCCCATCTGGCCGGGATCGACCTCCTTTGGTCCCGGTATCGACTGGTTGATCGCGATCGACTTCCTGGGCAACCCTGCTGTAGAGTCATAGAATGATAAGACTGGAAAGGACTGGAAGGATGATCTAATCCAGCCGTGGAAGGACTTCTGAGAATGGCCTTCTAATTCCTTTCTAAAGACTCTGTCTAAAGACTTTCTAAGAAGGAGAGTCCACCATCCTCCAAGGCCAAGAGCTCTGTTGTTAAAAGAGCTCTTATAGTAATGAAATTCTTCCTCATGTTCATGTTGGATCTCTTCTGTTGCAATTTCAACTGTTTTGTGGTCTACTTTGTGAAGCAAGAGAAAACAAACTTGCTCCATTTCCTGTATGACTTCCCTTCAAGTAGGTATTTAAAGATGGCTATCATATAATGTCACGCTCTTCTTATTTCCAAATGAAGCACGTCTAGTAGATTGTACGCGGATCCATTTTTCTTCATTACACCCATTTTTCATTACCTTTGTTACCTTCAGGAGCACCTAACAGGAATCCCCCACCCAGTACGAAAATGAGCTTGACACAAAAGCAAGTGGGAGATAATCCCGGCTCCTTGCCTGCTTTTCGTGAGCAGCCTACAAACCTTGGAGTGCATGTGTGGCATGGAGGCTCAGAAAGCGCATGTGCCTGCCTGCACCCAAGTACCTCCTCTAGAGTAAGAAACAGGTAAGAAGCTTCCTTAAAGTGTGTGCAAAAACAGATATATGCCCTGTCAGATTATTGCATTTTGAATAGCAATTCATGAGTCAGCACAAGATATAAAGTATATTGCTGATCCCCACTTAGCTGCCACAAGGACTTATTAAAGGAAGGGTGACAGGCTTCCAGATCTTTGTGGGTCTCCTCGCAATAATTACTTCCCCCTATCAAAATGAAAAGCATAATATTTTTTTCCTCCTCCTGCAAATAGATTTCTCTTTTTTTTCCTCCCGTCTTCTTGCAGGGCTTCACCACTGTCTTCATAAAAATTATAATTAGGAGACCAACGGTTGCTTGTCAACCATCCTGTTAAAATTCATGCCACATCCTTGTTACTTCCTTCGAAACCTCGGGTCTTTCTGGAACCCTCGGTGTCAACGTTGGAGAGGGTCTTGTCCTTTCCACTTGCCCCCACATGTACAAGCCTCCCCCTCCATGCACATCTCCCCCGGTTGTCTTCGAACATGGAATTCTTTCGCTTGAACTGGGGAAAAAACGGCACATATTTTGCCAATTTCTGTTGGTTTATTAGGAATCCAAGCACATTGCTGACCGGATCTGCTAGGGTATGATTAGCAATCTGGATCCTTGCCACCCATTTTCAATATCTCCTGTGATCCCTTTAAGCCTCCGAGCCATGCCTGCTGCATACTAAAGGCTAGCTTGGTCATTGCTCACGCGGTGCAATGGGGTCTCTTGGAGAACTACTCCAGGAGCGAATTAAATGCATATCTCTGCCCCCAAATTCCCCATCAATAATGGTGTCTGCTTGAAGCAGCTGTCGGGATTCATGTCTTGGGTCTGGCCATTTTTCTAAGACTCCTGCAGAGGACGATAAACCCTTACATCGGTGTATATTTTAAAGCAGTGTTTCCCAACCAGTGTGCCGTGGCACACTAGTGTGCCGTGAGCGATAAACAGAAGGGTTGGTCTCTGTGGTTTAAAAATTATTTGAAATCGGATTAAATTCATATAAAAAGTTAATTTAATTGTTTTTTGAACCATGTGCTCCAACCCGGAAGTGTAATTTCTTTACCGAACCCGGGGGCCGCCAATTTTCTTAATTATTGTAATTACATCGTATCTCCCCTCTCAGTTATTCTATCAGGAATATTTATCTCCTCAAAAATCGCTTTCCGGGGTACTTACAGACATATCACGGCCCTTTGCCTGGTCGGAGGATAATTAAAGTAAAAGGCCTTCCTGGAGGAAGTGAAGAAGCAATGGGAACCATAGAGAAAAAAGTGGGGGTTCCTAGAGCATCCCTTGGAGGACTGGAGGAAAAAACGCAATTTAAACATCCAGTAAATTGGGGGGGGGGAGGAAAGGAGAAGCAGAGAATAAAGGCTGAAAGAAGAGGAAGAGGGAGTGACAAGACCACAGAGTGAAGAAGGGAAAACTACAGAAGAAAGGAGGAACCATAGAGGAAAAAATGGGACTCCTAGAGCGCCTGGAGGACTGAAGGGAAAAACAGCCTCCGCACGCTTTTTCTCTGACCAAGTCCAAGCCCCTTCTGCCAGGAAGGAAGGGCACAGCTCGATCCCTCCCCACAGATGGCCATCCAGCCCCTGCCCAATAATAATAGACTCCTAGAGTTGAAAGGAGCCCCAAAGGGTACCCAGCCCAACCCCTTCTGATTTGATGTGTAGGAACAAGCAAAGCCCTCCCCACAGGTGGCCACCCAGCCCACTTTCATCATCACCATGCCACAGAATCCAAGGCATAGGAGGGACCCCCCGAAGGGCATCCAGTCCAAGCCCCTTCTGCCAGGAAGGAAAGGCACAGCTCTGTGATACTCTGTAAGTCACCCTAAAAGCAATTTTGGAGAAGGTTGATATATTCCTGTTACAAGAACCTCATACTGTATAAGTTGGTGGTACCATTTCTATATGCTATAAATCTTCAGCTCCAGTCAATTGCACTCCAGAAGTGAAGGGAAATGTTTCCCCCTTGATTTGCCTGTGATGTCAGCCCTGTAGTGCTTTCCTGCTGTGCGCATGCGCTGAATAAGAACTAATAACGAATTTCGTTATTAATTACGTTAAGTTTTTGGGAAAAAATTTGTAAGTATTTCTATTACTAATCAAAAAAAATCTCCCCCCATTGTATTTTAGAACCATTATCTTTAGAACCATGATTCCTCCCCCCCCCCCCCTTCCTGCAGAAGCAGCAGCGTGAGCAAAGTGAGGCAAAGTGAGCAGAGCAAGACTGGGAAGAAGGGAGCCCGAGTGGAGAAGAAAAAGTGTTCGGCAAGAGTGGGAAGGAAGGGTCTTGGAGGTTCCAATTACCCACTGCACACCTGATGATCGCTCACGGCACACTGGTTGGGAAACACTGCCTTATGTGGACCTTCTGTAAGCAAGCATGACATATACCATGAAACGCGGCCATATCTTGTGCCTGAAGAAGTTGCAAAGCTGCATTCAACCCATTAAGACCTTCACTCCATCTCATTTTGCGTTGTCTCCATTGGCTGGAAGTAGTTTCTCGCGTTTTCTGTCTGAGGTCCTTCCCAATCCTGTTGCAAGATGCTAGGACTAGGGTTCCCATATGTCCCTTATTCTAAGGGACGTCCCTTATTTTGGCCCTAAAATTTGTGTCCCTTATTTTCAGGCCCTGTCCCTTATTTTTGACCAGCAGGACAGGACTGGGTGAGGTTGACCAGAGGAAGGTGCGCGCTGTGGTTTCCACGGCAACGCCTGCCCGGGGATCCCAACTCACAGGGCAGCCTGCGTCCCCGTTGGAAGGAAGAGGCGATACAGGACTTTTTCAAAGTACAGTAGACTAATTAACCGTTACCCAAGGGGAATGTTGGATCATGTTGGATAAAGATAGTTTCTGGTTGCTTGAGAGTTACTCTTAAAAAAGGCCTAGCTGTGCATGCCAATACTATACAATGCTATGTATCCCATACTATACCATACCATTAACTATTGACATAATATTCATGAAGATGTACTGTCTTATAAAATTTATTTTATTTTAATGTTTAGACAGTGCACTTTTAAAGTCAGCAAAGTCAAGTACTAAATACAGATGGAGAAAATAAGGTAGCTCTAATAATGTTTTTTTTTCTGCATGACATACCATGTCCTGTTAAGAGGGTGTAAGTCAGTTTCTTTTGTGAGTTTCAATCATTATCTTATTCTGTTAATACAACTATTTCTACCTAATGTTTGAGTTTCAAGTTTTTAATGAAGTGTCTTTTATTTTTGTGAAAAATCCCGTAAATGTCCCTTATTTCTTATATCAAAAAATGGCAACCCTAGCTAGTAGGCATGAGAAAAAGTTATGAAAATGAAAAGAAATCGGAAGGGATTCGTATGTATGGGACTTTCAAGTTTATACAATTCGCAGGGCCAATCCCGGAAGTGGACTTTCATTTCCGCACTCTCTGGGCCCAAATTTTCGTTAGATTAGTAACTATTTCGGATGCCCACCCAACAGGAAAATTTCCCCCTCCAAAATAGCTTTGCAGACATAACTCACAGTCAAATCGGGGCCTTTCCATGCTTGGAGCCTAATTAGAGTGAAGGGCCTCCTCCAGGAAGTGAAAAAGGAGCTGGAAACCATAGAGAGATCCAGATCGGGACTCCTAGAGGGGCTGGAGGACTGACGAAAAAAGCGATTTAAACACCCAGGAAGGGGGTTTAGATAGAAGGACAGAGTAGAAGGACATAAGAACTGCTGAGAGAAGGCAGCAGGAGTGAAAAGAGCACGGAGAGGAGAAGGAAGAGTTCAGAATCAAGAAAAGCCATAGAGTTCCAACGGAGGTCCTAGACTGCTATGGTAAAACTGAATGGGAAAAAGCTGGAGTGAGGAGAACTCTACAGATTAGCAAGGCCTGCACCAGAGGTGGGTATTGGCAACTATTTTATTTAATAATATTAATAATAATATATTAATGCATTATATCTCCCTGCAAGGAAACCAAGGGAAATGTTGCCCCTTGATTTGCCTGTGCTTAAAACAGTGTCAGTCCTGTTTCCCTGCTTTGCCTACTTTAGAACTACTAACGAATTTCGTAAGTAATTGCGTTACATTTTAGAAATTTTTGGAATTTTTTTGTAAGTCATTCTATTACTAATCAACCCCCCCCCCCCCATTAGATTTTCGATTCCCTATTTTTGGGTTCGAAACCATGCCTACTAGCTAGGTCTGAGCCGTGTCAATCTTTGTCTATCTACGGCCTCTCCCACATTCTGTGAAGACCTTTTCTCCCAGCATGCTGAAGTGGCCAAGCCTATAATATTTGATTTGCTGTTCGCGTGAGGCAAGCGAAATAGGTGGGTCCGAGGCCAATGCCCATGAACTAGAAAAGCAGATCCTCTAAGAAGGTGTCTAAGAAGGAGCTTTGTGTCAAATCTTGTGGTGAAGTGATCTCCAGATCCTGCCTGATGACATTTGCCTATTCCTTTTGGTTGCATGAGCCAATCTCATGGTTGCATGGACTTCCCAAGAAGCCGGACAGTAGGCCTGGTTGATCCATTTAAAAAATGGTTCAAAACTTGTTTTGGATGTAGGGGGCGCTGGTGCTTCGAATCCGATTGTCTTCCGAATTTTTTTGGAAAAGAATTCGAAATTTATTCGGAAAATTTCTGAAATGTCAGAATGGCTTCGTTAATAGCGGACACACATTTTTTTAACCCAGTTTGGACGTGGATGCCTTCCTTCCACATGAGAACTGGGGCATCTTTAGTGACCTATCTCCACCTTTTCTCCTCTTCTTTCTTTCTCCCAAGTCAACGCGGGAGAAAGCAACTGCAGAGCTTCCCACGGCAGCCCCAACTTTCTTTCCCCGAAACCACCACCTCTAACCAGTTCTCACCTTTCTTTTCCTTTGGAGAAAGTGGCTGTTGAAGCCAAATGCAGCCATGGCATCTGGGGCCACCTTTTCCACGGAAGGGGCAGCAGTTCCTCCTTGCAGCGCCCCCTCCTTGCAGCGCCCCCTTGGCCATCAGAGATGGCACACTTTGCCAAGGCCAGCTTTCCCCCCAGTTCTTTAACCCCAATTTCTTCCCGCCCCACCCCACAATTTGGCTTTTACTGGGTTCTTTAACCCAGTTTGGAAGCGCATTTCTGTCCTCCATGTGAGAACTGGAGGGAAATGCGGGTTTCTCACATGGAGGACAGAAATGCACTTCCAAACTGGGTCTTTAATGCAGTTTGGAAGCACATTTCTGTCCTCTGTGTGAAAAATGGGGAGGGAAATGTGGGTTCCCCCCATTTCTCACATGGAGGACGGAAATGTGCTTCCAAACTGGGTTAAAGACCCAGTTCTCAAATGGCATCACACCGCCAGGGGAAGGAAAGCCGCATCCAAAGTGGGTTAAGCCAGTGTTTTTCAACCTTTTTTGAGCCGGGGCACATTTTTTACATTTACCAAATCCTGGGGCACACCACCAACCAAAATGACACAAAATGACACTCTAACACAGTCATACATATAGTTAATATGTTTTTAAATGTATTTATACACTCAGTGTGAAACCTGGGCCTGTTTTGATGAACACAACATAGATATCCTGGCAGGAATGGCAGAAAGACACACACCAAGGTCTTGCTCAACAGCTGTCAGTCATGGGAAAACTTCGGCCCTCTGGGTGCTTTGGACTTCAACTCCCACCATTCCTGACAGCCTGAGGCCCTTTCCTGCTTAAGTAGCTGGGGGAGGAAAAGGTCCTGAGGCTGCTAGGAATGGTGGGAGTTGGAGTCCAAAACACCTGGAAGGTCCAAGTTTGCCCATGCCAGCTTTCAATTCCATCGCCACATCTATCTTCAGCCTCTGGCGGTTTGAATATATGTGATTATCTACGTGATTTTCTGCCTTGTCGCTATGATTATGGTGCTGCTTCTTTAAATTGTCCGCAAACTGACTGTGTTATTGTGCGGATCCCGGAACTGACATTGGATAACATCGTGAGGATACACTTTGTTTTTTGCACTCACTTCCGTGATTTCATCAAATATCGCGAGTTTTCCGTAGAGGAGCGCTCCGTGAACTCGCTACTTCCGAGTTCGCAACTCCTCCGCTCTCTGTGGCGACCACGGCAAACTACCTTATGTAAGACTTTTGATTTTCTCCAGCAGGATTGGGGACTTTGAATGTGGTTTTTGCGTATGACTATGTATGATTAATTGTGCATTTTGTACTGTGATGTAGTGGCGCTCCTTTAATACTGGATGGCTGCGGGCCAGTAGGTTGAGGGTGAATCCGGCAAAGACGGAGATCTTGTGGCTGGGTCGCCCGGGCAGGGTGGGTGCCCGGCTTCCGACCCTGGACGGTGCGGCGCTGTGTCCAGCGCCGTTTGTGAAGAGCCTGGGGGTCCACCTGGACTCCCAGCTGACCATGGAGGCCCAGGTCTCTGCGGTCAGCAAGGCTGCTTTTTCCACCTCCGCCAGGCAAGGAGGCTGGCCCCTACCTCTCCCGAACGACCTGGCCACGGTGATCCAAGCCACGGTCATCTCAAGGCTAGATTACTGTAACGCGCTCTACGTTGGCCTTCCTCTGTCGTCGATCCGGAAGCTCAAGCTGGTGCAGAACACTGCCGCCCGGCTCCTGTCTGGCACTCCAGCAGGTTGCCGTATAACACCTGTCTTGCAGGATCTGCACTGGCTGCCTATTGAGCACAGGATCGCCTTCAAAGTGTTGGTTCTCACCTTTAAGGCCCTGTACGGCCTGGGGCCAGCGTATCTGAGGGACCGCCTCACTCCTTACTGCCCATCGAGATCACTACGCTCTGAGGATGCCAACTTCCTGGAAATACCATCGGCAAAGTCGGCACACCTGACATCCACCCGCCGGAGGGCGTTCTCCCGTCATAGCCCCCACGCTGTGGAACGCCTCCCGGCTGAAACCAGAGCCCTGAGGGACCTACTTCCATTCAGGCGGGCCTGCAAAACCCATCTGTATAGGCAGGCCTTTGGAGAGTAGGCCCGTGTCCAGGCACGTACCGTGGTACCCGCTGTTGCTCGACTGTCCTATTGCCTGCTTTGTATTGTTTTAATTGTGCAATTGTTTTATGTTTTTAATCCTTGTTGTTGTGCTGGCTCTGTGAGCCGCCGCGAGCCTTCGGGAGTCGGCGGCATAAAAGCCTCAATAATAAATAAATAAATAAGGGTATTGGAGGTTCCAATTTCCCATGGCACACCTGATGATTGCTCACGGCACACTAGTGTGCCCCGGCACACTGGTTGGGAAACACTGAGTTAAGCAGCCATTTTGGACGCAGCTTTCTTTCCCTCCCAAGCGGGAGGGGAAAGAATGCCACGTCCAAAGCGGGCGGTTTGAATGCAGGTTTCTGAATCTTTTCCAACTCACGAGAAATGGCGGAAGAGCTTCAAAACCACAAATTCACTTCCGGGTTGCTTGAATCTCTTTGAAACCGGTTCAGAAATGAATTCAATCTGAATTCATTCTGACTTTTGGAGCATTCTGGCGAACCTAGCCAGGCCTACCAGTCAGTCGTGCCTCATTTTCCTTCCGGCCGCCCTTTCCCAATCATCTGCCACCACCCTCCGTCCCTGGCTTCTCAAATGATCTGTGTTTTACTTCCTCTTTCATGTTCAAAGTAGAACAAATGTATTTGATATGTTATGAATGCTGAAACCCGACGATGACATCAATCAAAACCAAGCGACACAGGACAAGCAATTGAAAAGTAATCAACATTACCAGAAGACCACTATCTCATGATCCTTTTTTTAAGCGGGGTTGGGGGCGGGGGAGAGAGAAAAGGATGCCTTGCTATGCAAACTTTGATCATTAACAAGGAGAAAATGGCATCCCGCTATAATGGGATGTCGACGCTGCAACTGGGGGCAAGGGAGGGAAAGATGCTGTCACAGCCATCATTTGGGGGCACGCATCGGAACATTCATTAAGATGTTATGAACACATATAAGATTTCAGTGGAATGACATTATTTTAAGGCTGTAATTTCATTAGTGATGGGACCAGCGCAAGCGAGCTAACCAACCCCTGCCCCAGGACACGTGCGAAATGGAAAGACGATGGAAGAGAACAATGGGGATAACTTGGGTTGGATTTTATGACATTCACCCCATGCCAAGGAAACAGTGTTTATGAGAAGTAAGATCTATTCTTCACATGGGCATTCATTTCATTGAGTAGGAAGGTATACCCCTTTCCTATCAGCTTTGCTCTTAAGGTAAATCACAATCAATAAAAAAGATGTACCATCTCTACTTCCTCCTTTCTCCTTCCTTTCCACACAGGGGCAGTCCTACCGGTAGGCAAAGGACGCCACTGCATGGGGCGCCATCTGGGTAAAGGGCGCATTCCCATCCATCCACCCATCCATCTATTTAACCTATCTAATATATCTGTGTGCGTGAATGGTTTTGCGGCGTTTCCCAGCAGCGGCAGCAGCAGAGGGAGAATCCATTCCGGGATTTCCAGGTGCCCCGGCTGCTTGCGAGGAGCAGCAGCTCCTGGGGATCTCCACGCTACGGCTGCGGCCATGGAGCGTGTGCGTCTCGGCGAGGGATTAGGAGCAATGCAGCGCTGGCTCTCAGCCCTGCTTCTTTCCTTTCTTGTCCATCCATCCATCCATCCTTCCTTCATGTCCTGCCTCTTTCGGGCGACTGCATCCCCCAGGAAGGGAAGGCGGGCAAGGAGGAGACCTCCCTCCCTCCCTGCTGTTAACAATAAGCCGTGCGATGTAGTGCGCGGAGGGTGGGCGCCGGCCTCAGAGGGGTGCCTCTATGGAGCCCCCACGGTGCTGCCGCCGCCACCACCGCCACCACCGCCACCTCCTCCTCGTCTTGGATGGCAGAGGGCCAGGGCCTGCGCACAGGAGCTTCTGGGCATGAGCGGAGGGGGGGGGGGCAAAATAATGCTTTTGGGGAGGGCACCAAAATAATGTTTGCTTACCATTTAAAATTACCTTAGACCACCCCTTTTTCCACCTCCTTCTCTCGTCTTCCTCTTCTTCTCTTTCCTCATTTTGCATTATTTGAATAGCAATTTTTTGTACTATTAAGCTTTGTTAAAGCTCAAATATGATGACACCAATAACTAGCAACAGTAACACAATGTGACAGTAATACCAAACATTCGAGAGCTACCCAAAATAATGGTGAGATAATTCCACATGGCTGGTATCATGGCTGGTAGATACATCTGTCTTGGAAATAGCGACCTATTAGATGTTATTTATTTAACATTTACATGCGTCCACTGGCCCAACGGGTGCGTAGTTTTGGTCTGGAGTGTCATCAGTATGCTGATGACACCTAGTTGGTGCTGAGGATGGAAGGCCGGTCGGACTCTGTACCTAATTATTTCCATCTGTGCCTTGAAGCCGTGACTGGGTGGCTACGGGCCAGCAGGTTGAAGGTGAACCCGTCGAAGACGGAGGTCCTATGGCTGGGTCATCCCAGGGGGGAGGGGGTGAGCTCCGGTTGCCAATCATGGATGGTGGGGGGGTTACCCCGTCGCCCTTGGTTAAAAGCCTGGGGGTCCAACTGGACCCTCTGCTGACGATGGAGACTCAGGTCTCCGCCGTGAGCAGAGCAGCATTTTTCCATCTGCGCCAGGCAAGGCGGCTGGCACCCTACCTCTTCGGTGACGACCTGGCTACGGTAATCCAGGCCACTGTCATCTCGTGACTGGACTACTGTAACACCCTTTACATTGGCCTTCCTTTGTCGGTAATCCAGAAAGTTACGCTGGTGCAAAACGCTGCGGCTCAACTTCTGGCTGGAGTGACACTATCATGCCACATCACGCCAGTCCTATAGCGTTTGCACTGGCTCTGGATTGAGTGCCGGATTGCCTTCAAAGTGATGGTGCTAACGTTTAAGGCCTTGCATGGTCTGGGGCCAGTGTACCTGAAGGACCGTCTTTCCCCGCACATTCCCCAGAGGCCACTACGGTCCATGGATCGAAATCTATTGGAGGTTCCATCTCTCAAGGTCTGCCGCTTATCATCGACGCGGCAGCGCGCTTTCTCTGCAGTAGCGCCTGTTCTCTGGAACGCCCTTCCTGAGGAGACCCGATCAATAACTGATCTGCAGGCCTTCAGGAGGGCCTGGAAAACCTACCTTTTTCGACAGGTGCTTAACCTTTAAATGCTGCATAGTCTCCTGGCCTAAAGATGTTTTTATGTTTTGATCTTTTACTGTGATTGTGTTGGTTGTTGTTGTAAACCACCCTGAGCCTTCTTGAAATAATCTCTATATATAATAAAGCGGAAAGTTTGTGGGTTTGTATGTTTGTATGTATGTTTGTATGTATGTGGCAGCGTTCTGATTGGCTCCCGGCCTCTACATTCTGACAACATGATTGGTTGCCAGTGAGGGAGCATTTGCATAACGCCTCTATTGGCCAGCCAACACGAACATTCCGACCCTCTAAACTGGCAGAGGAGGATAAGGCCAAGGCCTGAGGCAGTCGCCAACATGAACATTCCGAGGCTCTAAAGTGGCAGAGGAGGAGAAGGCAAAGGCCTGAGGCAGTCGCCAACATGAACATTCCGAGGCTCTAAAGTGGCAGAGGAGGATCAGGCAAAGGCCTGAGGCAGTCGCCAACATGAACATTCTGAGGCTCTAAAGTGGCAGAGGAGGAGAAGGCAAAGGCCTGAGGCAGTCGCCAACATGAACATTCCGAGGCTCTAAAGTGGCAGAGGAGGAGAAGGCAAAGGCCTGAGGCAGTCGCCAACAAGAACATTCCGAGGCTCTAAAGTGGCAGAGGAGGAGAAGGCAAGGCCTGAGGCAGTCGCCAACATGAACATTCTGAGGCTCTAAAGTGGCAGAGGGAGGAGAAGGCAAAGGCCTGAGGCAGTCGCCAACATGAACATTCCGAGGCTCTAAAGTGGCAGAGGGAGGAGAAGGCCAAGGCCTGAGGCAGTCGCCAACAAGAACATTCCGAGGCTCTAAAGTGGCAGAGGAGGGAGAAGGCAAAGGCCTGAGGCAGTCGCCAACATGAACATTCCGAGGCTCTAAAGTGGCAGAGGAGGAGAAGGCAAAGGCCTGAGGCAGTCGCCAACAAGAACATTCCGAGGCTCTAAAGTGGCAGAGGAGGAGAAGGCAAAGGCCTGAGGCAGTCGCCAACATGAACATTCCGAGGCTCTAAAGTGGCAGAGGAGGAGAAGGCAAAGGCCTGAGGCAGTCGCCAACATGAACATTCCGAGGCTCTAAAGTGGCAGAGGAGGATAAGGCAAAGGCCCGAGGCAGTCGCCAACACGAACATTCCGACCCTCTAAACTGGCAGAGGAGGAGAAGGCAAAGGCCTGAGGCAGTCGCCAACACGAACATTCCGACGCTCTAAAGTGGCAGGGGGGGTAATGAAAAGGCCTGAGGCAGTCAGGCGTGGTGGGAGTTTCAGACCAAAACACTTTGCGACCCCTTTGCAACCCCAAACAATGAGAGAACAAGACCAAACTTGGCACACAGAACCCTCAAGACCCACACCACATCCTACTCCAGTTTGGAAGACATTGGACTACAGATGATGGGACTTGAATTACCTTCACTCATTTCCTGAGACCACTGCGAGCCACATAAACAACCGATAAAGACCAATCTTGGCACACAATGCCTTTCTCAATTAACCCGGGCAGTGCCGGGTCCCCAAGCTAGTAAATAATAAATAATAAGACCTTCTACAAGTCTCCTATACTAGTTATTTGTTATGTATATAATTCAGATTGCTTACTGTGTTGTATATATGTGTATTGGTATGCAGTTTTCCTTAACTCTATGTTGTGGGAGGGGCTGCAGACCATGTGACCAGATCTGGGACTATTCAGGACTTCATTTTAGAAACAATGGGCTTTTAGACGTTAGCAGACACAGAATGCTTTAGAGGCGCCATTAAATTCTCAGAACACGGAGATGCTTTGGACTTTGGAAGGTCGAGACTCCAAGAAAGATGCCCTGTGTTATCTACACAGAGAAACTACTTCAAATCCTATCCATAACTGGACTGAAAAGCAATAACCCTATATGCTGAATACATAAAGTTTGTCCCTCTTTCAGGGAAGAGAAGAGACGGGATATAAATACCAGAAATAAATAAATAAATAAATAAATAAAAGCAGAGTGGATTAGGACCATAGCAACAGGCTAGCACTCATACTATGAGATGCATGTTTCAGCATTGATTAAAAATCTGAGCCTCTGTGGTCTAAATCCAAAACTCTCTCCTTTCTATCGCAAAGTCCCACTGGAGCCTGAAATGCCTTGGTTCAGCCAGCAAGGAGCGTAGTCTGTGCATTGATGCTACATCAAGTGTGTCTACACCCTTACGACAGACAGGACAATCAGCTGTACATAAATGGGAATTCTCTCTCTCTCTCTCTCTCTGTCTCTCTCTCAGAGCAGCAGATGGCCCCCCAACTCATTTTTATTCTTTCCACTCTCAAACGGAGGCTGTCATGTCAATGCCAACTTCGACAAGTTTCTAATGTGTCTTATGTACCTTAGAACTTAGTGGTCACTAAATCCACTCAATTTAACTGTGTTACTTTGAAAAGACAATTTGTTTCTAGGCTCAGAGTTTGGGGGGGGGGGAGAGACACGCACATGACCAATGTGCACGGAACAAATCAGCACCTCTCCATCTGTCATGGCGAAAAGAGGTAAATGAGATTAATCATGAAAGGTTCGCTGATGTATGCCCCCTCCCAAGATATACATCCCAGACTGAGGAGAACACTCACAAAACAATCTGGAAACAAATGATTTCCTGTTGGAGAGATTGATGGGAAATTAATAGACATCTTCTTTCACTGGAGAAAGGAAAAGGCAGTTTCTCACAAGTGTTCGGATGCCATGGTCAGCACAAGTATGGTGCTGAGAAAGTGACGAGTTTGGCCTGGTCTCATTAAATAAGACTGGCACACCGATTTCCCACACTCAGGTTCTGGAAAAAAATGGAAAAGTAAGTTGACAACAATACAATAATAATACTTTATTTATATTCCGCTCTATCTCCCCAAAGGGACTCAAGGCGGATAATTTAAATGTGAAAGCTTACATATCTGTTTCCAGTAGTCTATAATACTGGTTTCATGACTCACGAGAATGTGGCATTTTCGTATTGCACGGATTGATTTGTTCAAACAAAAACAAATGAATGATAGTTTCCCTGGAAACAGGGGCGGTCCTACCGGTAGGCAAAGGACGCCGCTGCGTGGGGCGCCATCTGGATGATCTGGGTAAAGGGCGTATTCCCCCGTCAGCCAGACACGCGAGGCTGAGTAGACTGGGGGCGTGGCCCCGCGCGAGACTGGAAAAGCAAGGTGGGAGAGGGGCGTGGCCTCACGTGAGGATGAGTAGACGGGGGCGTGGCCCCGCGCGAGACTGGGAAAGCAAGGTGGGAGAGGGGCGTGGCCTCACATGAGGATGAGTAGACGGGGGCATGGCCCCGCGCGAGACTGGAAAAGCAAGGTGGGATGGCCTCATGTGAGGCTGAGTAGACGCGAGACTGGAAAAGCAAGGTGGGAGAGGGGCGTGGCCTCGAGGCGTGACTGGGCGTGGCCCCGTGCAAGGCTGAGGTAGACTGGGGGCTTGGAAAAGCCGTGGCCTCATGTGAGACTGGAAAAGTGAGGTGGGAGAGGGGCATGGCCTCGCGCAAGGCTGAGTAGACTGGGGGCATGGCCCTGTGCGAGACTGGAAAAGTGAGGTGGGAGAGGGGCGTGGCCTCATGTGAGGCTGAGTAGACTGGGGCGTGGCCGTGCTGGAAGACTGGAAAAGTGAGGTGGGAGAGGGGGTGGGAGAGTAGGGGGCATGACTGGAAAAGCAAGGTGGGAGAGGGGCGTGGCCTCATGTGAGGCGCACGACTGGAAAAAGTGAGGTGGGAGAGGGGCATGGCCTCGCGCAAGGCTGAGTAGACTGGGGGCATGGCCCCGTGCAAGACTGGAAAAGTGAGGTGGGAGAGGGGCGTGGCCTCGCACGAGGCTGAGTAGACTGGGGCGTGGCCCCGTGCAAGACTGGAAAAGCGAGGTGGGAGAGGGGCATGGCCTCACATGAGGTTGAGTAGACTGGGGGCATGGCCCCATGCGAGACTGGAAAAGCGAGGCGGGAGAGAGGTGTGGCCTTGCGCGAGGCTGAGTAGACTGGGGGAGGGGGGCATGAGGTTGGACTGGGGGCCATGCGAGACTGGAAAAGCGAGGCGGGAGAGAGGTGTGGCCTCGTGCGAGGCTGAGTAGACTCGGGGCGTGGCCCAGCGCTAGGCTGGGGGCGGTGCGGGGCGCATGAGATGGAAGGGCGTGGCCTCGCACGAGCCACTACACAGCCGCCAGTTCGCTGCTGCGCTGTGAGGGAGCCTTTCTCTCCCTTTTCCTTCCAGTGAGTGGTGGTTTTCTCCTGAGGGATGCCTTCAGGCAGAAGATTCTGGGCATGCGCGGAGGGGGGGCGCCAAAATAATGTTTCTTGGGGGGAGGCCAAAATAATGTTCGCTTACCATTTAGAATTACCGTAGACCGCCCCTGCCTGGAAGTGTGCTCCATTGCAAAATTCACAAAGCTACAGACCAACAATGTGACAGATCTGCTTCTTTGTTACTGTAAGAAAAATAAAATTTCCAAATTTCAATCATTTGTCACATACCATCTCAGACTTAGAAGAAGGGAGTATGATGCTACGTTTATGGCAATAGAAGTATGTTGTTGACATGATATGCAATCATGCACATGAATGGTGATGATATATATGTATGATATCACATTCACACTGGAATTGTTGCCCAAAGATTGGGAAGAATTTCATGACAGTAAACACTGTTCAATAGTGAAATAGACTATTGAAGGGTTGACTCTCCTCCTTTGGAGAGCTGACTCCCTTTCTTTAAAAGGTTGACTCTCCTTTGGAAGTTTGACCTTCTTTGGAAGGTTGACTCCCCTTCTTTGGAAGTTTGACCTTCTTTGGAAGATTAGCTCTTCTTTGGAAGGTTGACTCTTCTTCTTTGGAAGTTTGACCTGCTTTGGAAGGTTGACTCTCTTTCTTTGGAAGTTTGACCTTCTTTGGAAGATTGGCTCTTCTTTGGAAGATTGACTCTTCTTCTTTGGAAGTTTTACCTTCTTTGGAAGGTTGACTCCCCTTCTTTGGAAGATTGGCTCTTCTTTGGAAGGTTGACTCTTCTTCTTTGGAAGATTAGCTCTTCTTTGGAAGGTTGACTCTTCTTCTTTGGAAGTTTGACCTGCTTTGGAAGGTTGACTCTCTTTCTTTGGAAGTTTGACCTTCTTTGGAAGGTTGACTCCCCTTCTTTGGAAGATTGGCTCTTCTTTGGAAGATTGACTCTTCTTCTTTGGAAGTTTTACCTTCTTTGGAAGGTTGACTCTCCTTCTTTGGAAGATTGGCTCTTCTTTGGAAGGTTGACTCTCCTTTGGAAGATTAGCTCTTCTTTGGAAGGTTGACTCTTCTTCTTTGGAAGATTGACCTGCTTTGGAAGGTTAACTCTCCTTCTTTGGAAGATTGGCTCTTCTTTTTGAAGGTTGACTCTTCTTCTTTGGGAGATTGGCTCTTCTTTGGAAGGTTGACTCTCCTTCTTTGGAAGGTTGACTCCCCTTCTTTGGAAGATTGGCTCTTCTTTGGAAGATTGACTCTTCTTTGGAAGGTTGACTCTCTTTCTTTGGAAGTTTGACCTTCTTTGGAAGGTTGACTCTCCTTCTTTGGAAGATTGGCTCCTCTTTGGAAGGTTGACTCTCTTTCTTTGGAAGTTTGACCTTCTTTGGAAGGTTGACTCTCCTTCTTTGGAAGATTGGCTCTTCTTTGGAAGGTTGACTCTCCTTCTTTGGAAGTTTGACCTTCTTTGGAAGGTTGACTCTCCTTCTTTGGAAGTTTGACCTTCTTTAGAAGGTTGACTCCCCTTCTTTGGAAGATTGGCTCTTCTTTGGAAGTTTGACCTTCTTTGTTGACTCCCCTTCTTTGGAAGAAAGCTCTTCTTTCTTCTTGGAAGGTTGACTCTCTTTCTTTGGAAGATTGGCTTTGGAAGTTTCTTCTTTGGAAGGTTGACGCTCTTTTCTTTGGAAGTTTTACCTTCTTTGGAAGGCTGACTCTCCTTCTTTGGAAGTTTGACCTTCTTTGGAAGATTGACTCTCCTTCTTTGGAAGTTTGACCTTCTTTGGAAGGTTGACTCCCCTTCTTTGGAAGTTTGCTCTTCTTTGGAAGATTAGCTCTTCTTTGGAAGGTTGACTCTTCTTCTTTGGAAGATTGGCTCTTCTTTGGAAGGTTGACTCTCCTTCTTTGGAAGTTTGACCTTCTTTGGAAGGTTGACTCCCCTTCTTTGGAAGATTGGCTCTTCTTTGGAAGGTTGACTCTCTTTCTTTGGAAGTTTGACCTTCTTTGGAAGGTTGACTCCCTTCTTTGGAAGATTGGCTCTTCTTTGGAAGGTTGACTCTTCTTCTTTGGAAGATTAGCTCTTCTTTGGAAGGTTGACTCCCCTTCTTTGGAAGTTTGACCTTCTTTGGAAGGTTGACTCTCTTTCTTTGGAAGTTTGACCTTCTTTGGAAGGTTGACTCCCCTCTTTGGAAGTTTGGCTCTTCTTTGACTCTCCTTCTTTTGGCTTCTTCTTTGGAAGATTGGCTCTTCTTTTGACTCTTCTTCTTTGGAAGTTTTACCTTCTTTGGAAGGTTGACTCTCCTTCTTTGGAAGATTGGCTCTTCTTTGGAAGGTTGACTCTCCTTCTTTGGAAGATTAGCTCTTCTTTGGAAGGTTGACTCTTCTTCTTTGGAAGTTTGACCTTCTTTGGAAGGTTGACTCTCCTTCTTTGGAAGATTGGCTCTTCTTTGGAAGGTTGACTCTCCTTCTTTGGAAGATTGGCTCTTCTTTGGAAGGTTGACTCTTCTTCTTTGGAAGTTTGACCTTCTTTGGAAGGTTGACTCTCCTTCTTTGGAAGTTTGACCTTTTTTGGAAGGTTGACTCCCCTTCTTTGGAAGTTTGACCTTCTTTGGAAGGTTGACTCTCCTTCTTTGGAAGATTGGCTCCTCTTTGGAAGGTTGACTCTCTTTCTTTGGAAGTTTGACCTTCTTTGGAAGGTTGACTCTCCTTCTTTGGAAGATTGGCTCTTCTTTGGAAGGTTGACTCTCCTTCTTTGGATGTTTGACCTTCTTTGGAAGGTTGACTCTCCTTCTTTGGAAGTTTGACCTTCTTTAGAAGGTTGACTCACCTTCTTTGGGAGATTGGCTCTTCTTTGGAAGTTTGACCTTCTTTGGAAGGTTGACTCCCCTTCTTTGAAAGATTGGCTCTTCTTTGAAAGGTTGACTCTCTTTCTTTGGAAGATTGGCTCTTCTTTGGAAGGTTGACGCTCTTTTCTTTGGAAGTTTTACCTTCTTTGGAAGGCTGACTCTCCTTCTTTGGAAGTTTGACCTTCTTTGGAAGATTGACTCTCCTTCTTTGGAAGTTTGACCTTCTTTGAAAGGTTGACTCTTCTTCTTTAGAAGGTTGACCTTCTTTGGAAGGTTGACTCCCCTTCTTTGGAAGGTTGACTCAGCTTCTTTGGAAGGTTGGCTCTTCTTCTTTGGAAGGTTGATTCTCCTTCTTTGGGAAAGTTGGCTCTCCTTTTTTGGGAAGGTTGGCTTTCTTTTCTTTGGAAGGTTGACTCCCCTTTTTTGGAAGGTTGACTCCCTCTTTCTGGAGAGTTGCCTTTCTTTCTTTGGAAGGTTGACTTTTCATCTTGGGAATGCATTTAAATATAAGTTTGATGGGCATCTTTCAGAAGCACTTTAGTTGTATATTCCTGCATGGTAGGAGGTTGGACTGGAGTGATATTATGATACTATTAGCATGATTCTCTGCCACTTTTTGATTGCTGTTGACAAACCTGCATTTACTAATAGAAGTAGAAACAGATGGCATACATTTGTGGAATATGAACCTTTTCCTACTTGGTAGGTCTGAATCTTTGGAGAACTAGTAGAGTCCTTTTCCTGCATTAAATTTGGATCACAATTGAAGAAGTTAAAAAGCCTAGAAGACTACCCATTGAAATCAATGGGAATCAAAAGGAACTCAGAATGTAAGAGATAATAGATCACAAAATAAGCAATATGGTTTTTTTAAAAGAAATGTTTGCATGGACACATTTTTTTCACAATGTGTTGCTATGATATGACAAGGTTTTGGGATGAATTGTGTTTGTCACCAAACAGGCTTCATCCATGAACTCAACATTGGTGATGATAATAGGGAATGCTATGGGTCAGTGTTTCCCAACCAGTGTGCCGTGGCCAATAGTGTGCTGTGAGCAATCATCAGGTGTGCCGTGGGAAATTCGAATCTCCAATATCCTTTCTTGCAAGAGTTCAGGATGCTCTTTGATTGTGTGTTCAGGATGCTCTTTGATAAATCCCAGAAACTGTAACTCCCAAATGTCAAGGTCTATTTTCCCCAAACTCCATCTGTGTTCACATTTGGGCATATCAAATATTCATGCCAAGTTTGGTCCTGATCAAACATTGTTTGAGTCCACAGTGCTCTCTGGATATAGGTGAACTCAAGGTCAATGCCCACCAAACTCTTATAGTATTTTCTCTTGGTTATGGTAGTTCTGTGTGGGAAGTTTGATTCCATTCCATCATTGGTAGAGTTCAGAATGCTCTTTGATTGTGGGTGAACTATAACTCCCAGCTGTTGAGCAAGACCTTCGTGTGTGTCTTTCTGTCTTTCAGCCATTCCTGCCAGGATATCTATGTTGTGTTCATCGAAACAGGCCCAGATTTCACACTGAGTGTATAAATACATTTAAAATCATATTAACTATATGTATTACTGTGTTAGAGTGTCATTTTGTGTCATTTTGGTTGGTGGTGTGCCCCAGGATTTTGTAAATGTAAAAAATGTGCCGCGGCTCAAAAAAGGTTGGAAAACACTGCTATGGGTGAATAAGGCTTAGCAGCCTTACCTGCATGCTCTTTCTTGTCTGAGCTGTAAGAAGGGCTGAGAAAGTAGTTCTGCATTTCCATTAAACCTTTCCCCTCTTGGTTTAGACTGCCAAGAAGATTGACCACTAATGTCACTTGTGGTAACAGTGGTTCAAAGGATGTCAGGTGCTGAAAACTGTGAAGTGGAAACATTGCGAAAAAGAGGAAACATGTCAACAGAGAGAAGCCATAATGTTGCCCTTGGTTATTAAGTTGTTTGTGGGGGGGAAAGACCACTTGAATGACAAATATTGACAAAACTAAGCCATTTTCCATCATGCGCTTTGCATATTTACCATATATTCTCACAAATCTGATTGGAGCCAAGGGGGAAAGGTTCACTTAAATGAATAATTACTTCCCCTCCGCAACCAAGGCAGGAGACCGTCCTATAACTATTTTCTTATTTATTTATTTATTTATTTACAGTATATGTATTATTCATTTTTATGTACCGCTCCTTCCAGCAGGCTCGGGGCAGTTTACATAAAATGAAGTTATAAAACATCAACATTTCAATTTAATAACAACAATATAAAACAGAGCATAAAAATACATCCAACCGCCCCATTTCTCCCACACTGCCATATTACCACACTGCCATATTACCACACATATTATCAGCCAGAAAGTAAGAAGAGAGGCTTTTGAACTGCAAGGCCATTTAATACTCAGCAAGGTAAACAAAGGGGCATGCAAAAATACATCCAACCACCCCATTTCTCCCACATTTCCATATTCCCCAACATATATTTCTCAAGGAACAAAGCAAGCAGAGAGGCTTTGGAGCCAAAAGGCCATTTTTAAACATTAAAAATAAACAAAGAGACATGCCACAGAACAATCAAGCACCCACCCCAAAGTAAAAAGACCAATCTTTGAGATGCGGTAAGGAAATGACCCCAAAGCGTCCTCCTTCTCCTCCTCTGTCATTGCTCCTATTTCCACGCCTCCTTCTCCTCCTCCGTCATTGCTCCTATTTCCACGCCGCCAGCATGTGTGCTGCCTCCAAGAGCTCACGAGAAGTCCAAGAGGCAAAATGGGCGCTTCTGCACATGCGCGCGGGGCCAGCCATGCATCGCGTCATCCAGGCCCCCCCCCCTTTGGTCTCCTACAACTCTGATTGGCTGGAGAAGGACGGAGGGAGGAGGAGGAATCCAAAAGAGGGGGCCCATTCTGCCTCTTGGACTCTGGAGCTTTGAAGGCGGCGCGAGCAGGAGGAGCAACCCCGGAGGACTTCTTTGCAGCGTGCAGGGGCGCGTGAAGAGGACAAACGGCAAAAAACCTGGTCAGGGGCCTCAAGATCACCAGGATGAGGCCCAAAGATCACCCTGGTGATCCCGATCACCATTCTGATCACCCCTGTTCTAGACAAAGGGTTGGATAAATTATGGGGGGAAATTTGCAGATGTGTGCAGTCATTTCATTTACTATAGTGACTTCCCTGTACTAACAAACATTATTGGCTTTTGATTTTCTGGGAAGCATTTCAAGCTTGTTATCAGTAACTTTCTTGTATGTAGAATTCAAAGACATACCTGTGTTAGTCTGGAATATCATTATGCAAAGGGAGTTTGTAGTACTTCTGAGACTGACTGAGAGTACGAAGTTGGTAGCATAATTTTGCCTAGATCAGTGTTTTTCAACATTTTTTGAGCTGCGGCACATTTTTTACATTTACAAAATCCTGGGGCACACCACCAACCAAAATGACACAAAATGTCACTCTAACACAGTCATACATATAGTTAATGTGTTTGTAAATGTATTTATACACTCCGTGTGTAACCTGGACCTGTTTCGATGAACATAACATAGATATCCTGGCAGGAATGGCAGAAAGACACAAACTTTCCACACAGAACTCTCATAACCAAGAGAAAATACTATAAGAGTTTGGTGGGCATTGACCTTGAGTTTTGGAGTTGTAGCTCACCTATATCCAGAGAGCACTGTGGACTCAAACAATGTTGGATCAGGACCAAACTTGGCATGAGTACTCAATATGCCCAAATGTGACCACAGATGGAGTTTGGGGAAAAGAGACCTTGACATTTGGGAGTTACAGTTTCTGGGATTTATAGTTAACACACAATCAAAGAGCATACTGAACTCTTGCAACAATGGAATTGAACCAAACTTGAAAGGGTTTGCTTGGGAATTGACCTTGAGTTTGGAAGTTGTAGTTCACCTCCACTGAGAGAGCACTGTGGACTCAAACTATGTGAAGTTATGTTGTTGTTTGTTCTCTATCCAGAATCACAATGTTGGAAGGAGGCTCACCACTTTAAGGTCCCAAAAACAGGCATGGGAAAACTTTGACCCTCTGGGTGCTCTGGACTCCAACTCCCACCATTCCTAACAGCCTGAGGCCCTTTCCTGCTTAAGTGGCTGAGGGGGGGAAAGGGAAAAGAGCCCGAGGCTTCTAGGAATGACGGGAGTTGGAGACCTCTTCCTCCCCCTTCCCCTTCACGCCCTTTCTTCCCCTTCCTGCCAAACACTTACTTTTTCTTCTACACTGCCGCCATTTTGATCCGAGGGGGCAGCGTGAGCGTGCTCAGGAGGGGAGGGGGAGGGAGGAAGACGTGACCCGTGCGGGCGCTACTGCGCAGACTCGCCCCAGAGCAAAGCGAGGCGAAGCGAGCAGAGTGAGGCTGGGAAGAAGGGAGCCCGAGTAGAGAAGAAAAAGTGTTCAGCAGGAGGGGGGAGAAAGGGCATTGGAGGTCCCAATTTCCCACGGCACACCTGATGATCGCTCACAGCACACTAGTGTGCCATGGCACACTGGTTGTGAAACACTGGCCTAGATTAAGGCTGCATCTACACCAGTGGTTCCCAACCTGTAGTCCGTGGACCACCAGTGGTCCACAAGATCTAAAATATGGTCCACCATTACTACACCGTTGCAATTAGAATGGCTAGTCTTACGAAACCCTCTTATAGTGCTGAGGCTTATTCCATATGGTTTTCTGTGGGCATGATGGAAAGTGTAAAAAAACCACAAGAGTGAATATCATAAATATACTCTTATTGTTGTAGTTGAGCAAACTGAGCCTGTAGTTGCTACAGATAGTAACTCGGAGGAGGATTCTGTGTTGGACATGTCACTGGAAGAGGGAGGTTTGGGCAGAATGACTGCAGCTGGGAGGAAAAGGGCTGCAAGTGCTGAGAGTTTGGAAGAAGCAGAGCACAGGAGAAAGGTCCGACAAATACTTAGGAGCCTACCAGTGATGATACTTTTGAGGAGTTTGATGTGGAGTTACCTTCAGAAGAGAGTGATACCGAGCTGGACTCAGCACTGGTGCAAGATGTCAGGGATGTGATAAATGCTGAGTCCAGCGAAAGCTCCTTTTTTGGCTTTTCGAGTGACCTTGCTTGGCCTAGTGGGGATGTTGAATCGGATTGGGGTCCTTTAACTGCTCAGCAAAGGTGGGAAGATTGGAGGAACCCACCCAGGGCTGCAGCTGAGGGAATGGGGCAGAGTTGGGTGGGGAGTCTGATGACTCTGATTTGTAAGGGTATTAAAGTAAGGCCTGGGGATTTGGGACTCTGCGGTCGGCCAAGGTGTTGCTGGTGGGTTGCTGGTTCTTGTATTTGGTGCTCTTGTTTCTTGTATCGCAGTTCCTGATTCCCAGCAAGCTTGTATTGGGCTGTTTTCCATGCTGGGTTCTGGGGAGCTGCCATGGCAGCTCTAGCTGAAAATGTTGTATGTTGGGGTTTGGGGTTTTAATGTGTGTTTTATGTTTAGTGTCTACCGCATTTCGTTTGGGCTTTTCCTGTGTTGCTGTGAGTGTCTGTCCCTTAATTGGTATCGTATATGGGTGGAGGGGAGTTGCTATGGGATGCGGGGGCTTTGATGTGTTTGTTTGTATACTTATCTCCTGGAATTGGAGAAGCACTCTTCCTTTCCTTTTCTGGACGGGTCTTCACATCGCGCAACAGACTTCAAGCCGGAATTTCAAAAGACGGACGTCTTCATTGTTTTTTTGTTTACAGGGTTTTTTGTGGGTTCCTTTTATGCCGGACTGTGGCTGTGTTTTTTGTTCAAAATAAACTGTAAATACTTTTACTAGCTTGGCGTGTCTTTGAGCCATCTGTGGGGGTTTCGACACTTATTATAGAGACAAACATGGTATGAAAACACAACCCAAAGTCCTACCGCACTGAACCCAATCGAGATAGTGGGTCACGTATCAGTTCATGATTATAGTTTTCCAGGATGTATGAAGACACAAAATCGTGTATATAGTTCCATGAAAAACAGCCAAATAGGCTAATGATTTGTAATCCAATAGACAAGGTTGTCCAAACGCTGTGTTTCCATAGGATCTTGTGAGGAGATGGGCGTGTCTCGGAGTCGCTCCGAGTAAAAACTGGTGAACGCAGAGGAAGAAGGTAGGTTCCCACATGCTGATGCTGGTAGTAAGTCCACGCTGACGGAATACTGATGCTAGAAATCCCAGGCCATAAGGTCCGTTTCACCTGTAGTAGGTTTTCTCAAGGCGTTAGTGGCAATAGCGCGTTCCAGTCTCATACTGTGTCAAAACATGAGCATAACCCCTTTGGTCACCCTTATCATGGAAGACCTCCAGCCTTGAAAAACCTTTCCTTCCATTCCTTCACTTTATTTTAAGTTTTTAAAGAGTTAAAATAGCGTATAACTACTAATACAATGTATATTATTAAAATAAATAGTGTGTCCCTACATCGCGGATTTTCACTTTTTGCGCGAGGTCCTGGAATGTAACCCCAGCAATAACTGAGGGAAGACTGTACATGATTTTGCGACACAGTTGTTCCGTTTTACTCACAAACCAGGGATGGAATCAACCTCTTTTAAGAGATATTGACACATATATAAATTTTAATAACAAAATACATGGGGACATAACATATGAAAACCTTTTATTTATAAATTTTAAAAATATATGATTTATGGCTTACGTCACACAGACTCTGAGGTTTCTTATTATGTTTGCACAACACACCTATACATTACAGCTGCCACATTAATATATCACAACACAGCACTGAGCTTGTAAAATCTGAGCAGAGTAGTGAAGGATCAGAGATCTTGGAGATCTCTTGTTCATGGAATTGTCATTCACTTGACTTGATGGAAAACAACAACAACAACAACAACAACAGAGTTTGGCTACTGTTTTTGTTGATTCAAGCCAGAGCTTTTTTTTCCAGATGTGGCAGATATGCTACTTGAATTCTGGACCAACTCTGCTTGCTTTGCTGTCTATTTCAAGTTTCAAGGTAGTAGATTTGCATGTTTAAATCAAGGTGGATCAAGGTGGGTCAGCGCTGCTCGTGTTATTGGACCACACGGCAGCATTTGACACAGTCGACCACTCGCTATTGATCCACCGTTTAGCCATGACGGGAGTTAGGGGTCCGCCCTTAAATGGGTGGCCTCCTTTCTCCAAGATCGAGGACAGTGGGTGGAGAGGGGAGGGATGGTCTCGGAAAGGGTCCCCCTTAATTGTGGGGTCCCCCAAGAGGCTATCCTCTCTCCTCTATTATTTAACATCTATATGCATCCACTGGCCCAACTGGTGCATAGTTTCGGTCTGGAGTGTCATCAGTACGCTGATGACACCCAGCTGGTGCTGAGGATGGATGGCCAGCCGGACTCTGTACCCGATTATTTCCATCGGTGCCTTGAAGCCGTGACTGGGTGGCTACGGGCCAGCAGGTTGAAGGTGAACCAGTTGAAGACGGAGGTCCTGTGGCTGGTTCGTCCTTGGGGGGGGGGGGAGCTCCGGTTGCCAATAATGGATGGTGGGATGGTTACCCCGTCGCCCTTGGTTAAAAGCCTGGGGGTCCAATTGGACCCTCTGCTGACAATAGAGGCTCAG
This sequence comes from Anolis apletophallus, assembly GCA_030556195.1. Lineage (NCBI taxonomy): Eukaryota > Metazoa > Chordata > Lepidosauria > Squamata > Anolidae > Anolis > Anolis apletophallus. The sequence continues at coordinate 3,459,622 of JARBWK010000015.1, forward strand.
GTTTCTGCCGTGAGCAGAGCAGCGTTTTTCCATCTGCGCCAGGCAAGGCGGCTGGCGCCCTACCTCTCCGGTGATGACCTAGCCTCGGTAATCCAGGCCATGGTCATCTCGAGACTGGACTACTGTAATGCCCTTTACATTGGCCTTCCTTTGTCGGTAATCCGGAAACTTAAGCTGGTGCAAAACGCTGCGGCTCGACTTCTGGCTGGGGCGACACTATCATGCCACATCACGGCAGTCTTGCAGCGTTTGCACTGGCTCCCGATTGAGAGTTGGATTGCCTTCAAAGTGATGGTGCTAACCTTTAAGGCCTTGCATGGTCTGGGGCCAGTGTACCTGAAGGACCGTCTTTCCCCGCACATTCCCCAGAGGCCACTACGGTCCATGGATCGAAATCTATTGGAGGTTCCATCTCTCAAGGTCTGTTGCTTATTATCGACGCGGCAGCGTGCTTTTTCTGCAGTAGCGCCTGTTCTCTGGAACGCCCTTCCCGAGGAGACCCGATCAATAACTGATCTGCAGGCCTTCAGGGGGGCCGGTAAGACCTACCTTTTTCGACAGGCGTTTAACCTTTAAATGCTGCATAGTCCACTCTGGTCTAAAGCTGTTTTTATGTTTTAATCTTTTACTGTGATTGTGTTGGTTGTTGTTTATTTATTTATTATTTATTTATTTGTTCAGGCTTCTATGCCGCCGACTCCCGGGGGCTCGCGGCGGCTCACAAGAGCTGAAGGCAACAATAAAAACAGCAATAAAACAACAAGGCAGAATAAAAACAACAAAACAGATAAAACAGCTAAGCAATGCAGCATTAGTGTTCCTAAAATGCACAGGCTTACTCTCCAAATGCTTGCTTGATTAGGTGGGTTTTGCAAGCCCGCCTAAACGGGAGCAGGTCCCTCAGAGCCCTAGTTTCGGCCGGGAGGGCGTTCCATAGCGTAGCAGCTATAACTGAGAACACCCTCCGGCGGGTCGATGTTAAGCGTGCTGACCTTGTCGAAGGGATCTCCAGGAGGTTAGCATCCTCCGACCTTAGTGATCTCGATGGGCAATATGGAGTGAGACGGTCCCTCAGATACGCTGGCCCCAGGCCGTATAAGGCCTTAAAGGTAAGAACCAACACCGGTGCTCAATAGGTAGCCAGTGCAGATCCTGCAAAACGGGTGTTATGCGGCAACCTGCTGGAGATCCAGACAGGAGCCGGGCGGCAGTGTTCTGCACCAGCTTGAGCCTCTGGATAGCCGACAGAGGAAGGCCAACGTAGAGTGCGTTACAGTAATCTAGCCTAGAGATGACCGTGGCTTGGATCACCGTGGCCAGGTCGCTCCGGGAGAGATAGGGGGCCAGCCTCCGAGCCTGGCGCAGATGGAAAAAAGCAGCCTTGCTGACCATGGAGACCTGGGCCTCCATGGACAGCTGGGAGTCAAGGTGGACCCCCAGGCTCTTCACAGACACCGATGGGCATAGCGCCTCACCGTCCAGGGTCGGAAGCTGGGCACCTACCCCACCCGGGCGACCCAGCCACAAGATCTCCGTCTTCGCCGGATTCACCCTCAACCTACTGGCTCGCAGCCATCCAGTAATGGCCTCGAGGCAACGTTGGAAATTATCGGGGACGGATCCCGGCCTGCCCTCCATCCTCAGAATGAGCTGGGTGTCATCAGCGTACTGGTGGCACTCCAGCCCATAACTCCGCACCAGCTGTGCAAGCGGCTGCATGTAGATGTTAAATAACAGAGGGGAGAGAATGGCCCCCTGGGGAACCCCACAAACAAGTGGGGAACCCTCAGAGACCACCTCGCCCCTCCTCACACGCTGAGACCGCTGGTGGAGGAAGGAGGTCAACCACCCTGAGCCTTCTCGGGAAGGGTGGTATTTAAATTGAAACAATAAATAAATAAATAAATAAATAATCAAATGATCCTCCGTGCATGGCACATTAGGCAAAACAACAACAAAAAACCCACCCCATAATACAGAAATCATCTCCCCATGGGCATCTTTTCCCTTAAGGAAACGTTTTGACAGTTCCGTGCCAAAAATAACACAAACACTTTGGCTCCCTTTTTTGCCACTAACTTTGAAAATATTACGGAACAGGAAAGTGAAAGAGCAGGAATGCATTCCACATATGCAAAATTCATCAAAGAGAGGAAGAATCCTGCTCTGGCAAGGAAATTTTTCAAAGCAGACGTTCATATATCCCCCCCCCTCCTTTTTTTGTGCCTAGTCTTTATTATGGAAATGGACACCATTTCGTGCATAGATTACTGTGATTAAACAAAAGTGAACGAGACAGTCAGCCCAAGCCCTTCTCTTCCATGAGATCAACTTCACTGCTCTTTATGGAACCCATTTGTATGTAAGGGGCTGTCTCTTATCCTTAGTCTCGACCAGAGAAGCACCATTGAATCAGTGAGATTTACCTATGTGTTGATTCACCAATGATTTTTCTGAGTGGTCAGTTTCACTGCTCTTTCTGGAACATGCATATGAACCAGAGCTTGAATCTCATTGTTAGTCATAAAGTAGTAAATTCAATGGGATAGGCCTATTTGTTTTCTTGCCATTTAGTTCCGTTAGTCTACTCTAGATATGGCTCACCTAGTGTTTTTCAACCTTTTTAAAGCCGCGGCACATTTTTTACATTTACAAAATCCTGGGGCACACCACCAACCAAAATGACACAAAATGACACTCTAACATAGTAATACATATAGTTAATATGTTTTAAAATGTATTTATACACTCAATGTGAAACCTGGGCCTGTTTCGATGAACACAACATAGATATCCTGGCAGGAATGGCAGAAAGACACACACGAAGGTCTTGCTCAACAGCTGTCAATCATGGGAAAACTTCGGTCCTGAGGCTACTAGGAATGGTGGGAGTTGGAGTCCAAAGCACCTGGAAGGTCCAAGTTTGCCCATGCCAGCTTTCGATTCCATCGCCACATCTATCTTCAGCCTCTGGCGCTTTGAATATATGTGATTAGCTACGTGATTTTCTACGTGCTATTTTGCTATGATTATGGTGCTGCTTCTTTAAATTGTCCGCAAATTGACTGTGTTATTGTGCAGATCCCGGAACTGACATTGGATAACATCATGAGGATACACTTTGTTTTTTGCACTCACTTCTGTGATTTCATCAAATATCGTGAGTTTTCCGTAGAGGAGCGCTCTGTGAACTCGCTACTTCCTGGTTCGCAACTCCTCCGCTCTCTGTGGCGACCACGCCGAACTACCTTATGTAAGACTTTTGATTTTCTCCAGCAGAATTGGGTACTTTGAATGTGTTTTTTTGCGTATGATTATGTATGATTAATTGTGCATTTTGTACTGTGACGTAGCGGCGCTCCTTTAATAAGTAAGGGTATTGGAGGTTCCCATTTCCCACGGCACACCTGATGATCGCTCACGGCACACTACTGTGCCCCGGCACACTGGTTGGGAAACACTGGGCTAACCTATAGGATTATGAATACTATGTTAAGTTGGATGACTTGGGAGCAGGCCCGGATTAACAACTTTTTGCGCCCTAGGCCACACTTTGGAATTACGCCCAACCGCACCTGCCTTTTCTTCCTTCCTTCCTCGCCTGGGGGCTTGGGGGCCATGGCGGGGTGGCCATCTGCTGGGGCTGATTAGGATCCCCGCACCCCAGGGAAGGAGAGTAGTGGGGAGAGGCCTGGGGGGCCTTCCTTCCTTCGGGGGGGGCTCCTTGGAGATAGAGAGAGAGACACCCACCCGTCTCTGTCTCCTTCAGGGCCGCTGCTCCTCCTCCTTGGTTGCATTCCGTGGCTCATGGAGAACCCCCCTCCAAGGACTTCTGCCTCCAAGCAGGCCCTCACCTTCCTATTGGCCGAGTCCGTGGAGCCACGTCCGCCCGGGAGGGAGGGAGGCTCCCCGATTGGCCAGCTGCTGCTCTTTCAGCTTTGATCGATGGGTGTCACAAGGCGGGAGGCAGGGCCAGGACGCAAGCTCAGAGGATTCACTCCTGGCCCCGCCCACTCCCCGCCTCCCAGGGAGAGAGGGAGGGAAGTACTGATGTCACCCTTGGAGGCGACGGAGCAAACAAGGAAGGTGGGCCTGGCGGAGGAGGGAGGGAGTGATGTCACCCTGGGAGGCCCCGCCCCTGGCTGTGTAGCAGGGAGGAGGGAGGGAGGAAGGAAGGGAAGCCGCTTCTGCTGCTGCTGCTTCTCCTCGCTCAGTGTGTCCTGCCTTGAGACCAGACTTGGCCCTCCCTCCCTCTGGGGCCTTTGTGCTTCAACTCCCGCCATTCCCAAGGGCTGTCCACAGAGGGTTTTTTTAAAAAAAAACTGTTTTTGGTCCGTGAATTGCGCCCTCCTCAGCTTGCACCCCTAGGCCATGGCCTAGGTTGGCCTTATGGGTAATCCGGGCCTGTTGAAACTTCCAATTTGTTTTCAAGGGCAGCCCCATGTAGAGTGCATTGCAGGCTGTTAAAACCTAGGCTTGATCGGACCCTGGATAAACCAACAACAGCGACTGCGGTTTAAATGCTTTATTTAGAAGAAGTAGATTATTCAAAGGCAAGATAGGATAGTCCAGCAAGGCTCTTAATAGTCCAGGGAAGCAAAGGTCCTTTAAAGTATCTCCAAGGGAAGCAGGAATCTTGGTGCAGCAACTGACGAGGTTCAAAGGTTTCTTGGTAAAACTTAGAGTCCAAAGGCAGGGGGGACCCACTGGTCCGGACGAGGTTCCATGAGCATGGCCAGGTGAAGGAAACGTTGACTCGAAGTTCCGAACGAAGTCCGGACTGGGCCTTTATAGGCTTCGACCGTCCTGACCCAAAAGGCGGGGGCTACGCCGGAGCGTTCTCGTGGGAACGGAAGGGTCGCTTCCTCGTAGCACCTTATCGGCGTTCCTTTGATATGCAAGTTTGGAAGTGTGAATACTGGTGCTTTGAAGCTCTGAGCCTGTGGGAAGATTGCACCTCTCTGGAGCCAAAGTTTGCAGCCCGGGATGGTTGTCAAACCGGATGGAATTCTTGGCCATAACCTGGGGTTGCTCTCGTTTGCTGCAGGAAGCAGCCTGGGGCGTGACACAGGAATCCAATATGGAGGTGACTAAGGCGTGGACCACCATAGCCAGATCTGACTTCACGAGGTACTGTCGCAGCTGGCGCACAAGTTTTAGTTGTGCGAAGGTCCTCCCAGCCATCGCCAACGCCTGGGCTTCAAGCGTTAGTGATGAGCCTAGAAGGACACCCAAGCTGCGGAGCTGTGCCTACAAGCAGTGACACTTTCATGGGGTTCTCAGATGACAATGACTGGCCTTCAGGGTATCCAGAGGATTGGGGTGATCTAAGTCTTGATAGAAGGTGGAAAAGTTGTGCAACCCCATCGAGCACAGGTTCGTATTGTATAGCTCTGCTCCAATATAGGCCTTTTGCCAAAAATTGAGAGAGTTCCTGATCACTTCCAAGTTTCCTATCTGAAGGCCCTAAGATTAGGGCCGAGCCATTCTAAAAGTTGCTTCTTCTTTACTCCTTGAAGTAGCGCCAGTTTCCAAATTATAATTTGCCTTCAAGCCACCCGACTCAATTGAAAATCAATTAAACCGTACCTAATTAAAGGCTTTAAAAACATTATTTTTTTAAAAAACACACACACACACACACACACACACAACACTCTAATATTGCATTTGAATATATCAAACACCCCACGGAAAGGAATAGTTTTCTGATTATGAGAGATAACTTTGAAGCCACTTTTTTTTTAGATAAAAAAAAAGTAAACAGCATTTCCTTAAATTGGAAACAAAATGCCCATTTCGTTTCAATCATTTCCTCACCAACTGCAAAAAGCAAATGCATATGGCATGAAAATCTGTTATAATATAGCACTTTACACCTTGATATGTACCTGCTCCAAATTCATTTGTCTATAAATTAACCACAAATGGTGGCTGTCACTTTGGATCATTTTGTCATGTGCTAGTACCGCACTCGGGCGGGTCCCCCCCCCCCCTTTAAATGAGAATGTCTTTGTATAGTATTACTAACAAACCTGCTTGTCAGATATCAAAAAAGAAAATAGATAAGGACAAATTACATTCAAGTTGTAATTCATTTTTTAAAAATTCTGCTTGCTTGCTGTTCGAAACTTCAATCAGTGATGAACATATGAGGCTGCCGTATGCTGAGTCAGACCACTGGCGCATCTTAGCCTACTTTGGATTGTCATTTGGCTCTCCAAAGGAGAGTCTTGAGCAGGCCTGGGCAAACTTCGGCCCTCCAGGTGTTTTGGACCTCAACTCCCACAATTCCTAACAGCCGGCCTGGTCTTGAGCAATGTTTCTCAACCTGGGGGTTGGGACCCCTGGGGGGGGGTCACGAGGGGGGAATCTCAAAGGGGCCACCAAAGACCATCAGAAAACACAGTATTTTCTGTTGCTCATGGGTTAGGGGGTTGTGTGGAAAGTTTGGCCCAATTCTATTGTTCGGAGGGGGGGGGGAGTTCAGAATGCTCTTTGGTTGTAGGTAAATTATATATTCCAGCAACTACAACTCCCAAATGTCAAGGTCTATTCCCCCCCAAACTTATATATAATTATTTTTATATATATAATTTTTATATATATATAATATAATATATTGTATATACATATAATATTGATAATATTATTGTTAGGTTTGGGCCTGGAGTTTCAGCTACTAGTGGTAGTAGAGAGCAAGGTGGGGCTGTTTCTCCAGCATCTAACTCTGGCTTGGAAGAGGCTGGGACAGCTGATGCTAGTACCGCACTCAGGCGCCCCCTCTCTCTCTCTCTCTCTCTCTCTCTCTCTCCTTTAAATGAGAATGTCTTTGTATAGTATTACTAACAAACCTGCTTGTCAGATATCAATTCTATTGTTTGGAGGGGGGGGAGTTCAGAATGCTCTTTGGTTGTAGGTGAATTATATATTCCAGCAACTACAACTCCCAAATGTCAAGGTTTGGGTCTGGAGTTTCAGCTACTAGTGGTAGTAGAGAGCAAGGTAGGGCTGTTTCTCCAGCATCTAACTCTGGCTTGGAAGAGGCTGGGACAGCTGATGCTGATTCTGTAGCTCAAAGAAGGGGGGAAAGACTTCCTCGCGAGCGCAGTGAGGAAGATATTTTGCAATGCAAACGAATCAGGCAAATCGTCACGGAGCTCAAAGAGGATGAGTCCTTTGAAAGCTTCCCTGGGGAAGAGGGAAGCCAAGATATGGGAAGCACGTCAGAGGAAAGTGATACTGACATGGATTGGACTCAAGTGAGGGAAATTCAGGATATCTGTAATGAGCCTACAAGCAGTGACACTTTCATGGGGTTCTCAGATGACAATGACTGGCCTACAGGGTATCCAGAGGATTGGGGTGATCTAAGTCTTGATAGAAGGTGGAAAAGTTGGAGGGCTGGGCAAGAGGCTGCAGGTGGGTCTAGGGCTGCAGGTGATGCACGTGGGGAGTCGTCTGATTCGAGTGGAGCTGAGGACTAATATAAGGTGAGCTTTTGGGGGCTTTTCCTTGCGGCTAGCAAGGTGTTGCCTTGGGTTTTTGGGGCTTCTTGACTTTTGTATCCTCTTTAAACTTAGTTGCCCAACAACGCACAGTACTCACATCAACACAGTCCCCATAAACAGCTTGCATTCTCTGATGAATCTCCTTTGGGGTGACACCTTCTGCTGTCAAGAATTCAAGGACTGCACGTTGCTTAAGTTGCATTCACCGACTTTCCGCGCAGGGTTCCATACTTCACACTTTAACAACACAAACGTTCAATGCTAAGGCTTCCTGCCAAAATGGAACTGTAGAGGAGAGTCTACTGAACAAGCCAGTACCTGCTGCATACCAGTACTGCCATCTGTTGGGGAGTTAAGAAGGTGCAGGCATTAATTTTCATTCAACCCTCATCTTCTATTATATAAAGGAAGAGTCGTCATGTGAAGACTACCTCAAACAGAGAAACCTTACAACGCAGAAACACAAAACTTGCCAACAGAAATAGGCCTTTGTAGCAAAGAAACTTCCCCCCCCCCAAACTAAAAGGCCCCCAAAACCATGAGTAAAAATAAAACTACATTTCCCAGCATCCTCTGCGGCAGCCAGCCAAACCCATTGGCCAACATCAGTTACCATAGTAATGGTGGGCAAAGCCACTTAGAATGCTGAGAGATTTCAGTTGAGGGTTAAACTGCCACGGCCAAGATCTAGGAGGGAGACAAATAGGGCACCAGGGACACAGGCACCACTGACAAACACATACCCCCAGAATAACACAAAAGTAATACCTACACACAACACAATACGCACATAACACAACCTTGTGTCTACTGCTCAACCCATTTGTATGCCATTCCTTCCTTCCACACAGGCATAAGCTGACCCAAAAGACAAGCCATGCCTCCTAAAAAGAACAGCATCAGATGACACACTCGCAACGCTACATACATCACACAAAAAAGGGCAGAACAAACGCCAGAACAGAAAGACACTGCACTACACTAGCTTTTGCCATCACCATAAACAAGGCTCAAGGACAAACACTACAAATTTGTGGCATAGATCTTGACACCGAATGCTTCTCCCACGGACAACTCTACGTAGCGTGCTCCAGAGTTGGGAAACCACAGAACCTCTACATCAACACAGCAGACGGAAAGACAAAAAAACATTGTATATCCACAAGCTCTGCAGAACGCCAGGAACACCACACACCAACAACTCCCCAGGACTTCAACATCCCACCCACCAGAACAACCCACAACGACACAGCCATGACCCCACAAAGAACATAAGTAACATCAATTCCAACCCTTACATACTCAGACTTTCTCACATCTCCTAAATAGGGCACAGCAACGCGTGCCGGGTACAGCTAGTACATTATAAATTAATATGTTATCTATATGTTTCCTGCTTAATAATATTCCAGAATTGTTTGTTTATTTATTTATTTATTTAAAACTTTTGTACCCCGACCTTCTCACCTCTATCGAGGGACTCAGACCGGCATAACAGCAAAAATTCAATGCTATACAATTTAAAAACAACTACAACAACATATTAAAATACATAAAACCCAGCATAAAACCACATCGCCATTAAAACAATTCCACTCAATCTGTAAACGTGGTCATACATTCAGACAATAGCCCATCTCAGCCTATTCTGGGAAGGCTTGGTTCCACACCCAAGTCTTCACCAGCCTCCTAAAGGACGACAGAGAGGGGGCAGATCTACCATCACTTGGGAGAGAGTTCCACAGCCGAGGGGCGACCACAGAGAAGGCCCCATCTCTCATCCCCACCAGCTGCGCTTGCGAAGCCGGCGGGACCGAGAGCAGGGCCTCTCCGGAGGATCTTAATGTTCTTGATGGTTCGTAGGGGAGAATCCGTTCGGACAGGTAAACTGGGCCAGAACCGTATAGGGTTTTGTAGGTTAAAACCAGCACTTTGAATTGTGCCCGGAAGCTAATTGGCAGCCAGTGGAGCTGGCGCAACAAGGGAGTTGTATGCTCCCTGTGCCCCGCTCCTGTTAGTAACCTGGCTGCTGAATGTTGGACTAATTGCAGCTTCTGAGCAGTCTTCAAAGGCAACCCCATGTAGAGAGCGTTGCAGTAGTCTATTCGGGATGCAACCAGAGCGTGGACCACCGTGGCCAAGTCAGACTTCCCAAGGTATGGGCGCAGCTGGCACACAAGCTTTAACTGTGCAAAAGCTCCCCCATTTAAACTTGCCATTTATGCAATGGCCAGTTTACAGGTCACTGTATCTAATAATAATAATAATAATAATAATGATGATAATGATAATAACATTAATAATACCCCATTTTCTCTTTCTAAAAAAGAGCTCCAAAACAGCAAGCAACACAAAAACAATAAGATATATGATTTCAAGGCTAAGTAACATATGAAGATTATGATAGGATTGAACATCGAACACAATATATGAACAAAATGGTTGATTTACAGTTCCCCCCCCCCCCACTTTGTTCTTATTTCTAAAATGCCATTTCCATCCACTTATATGATGCACAAATATTAAATGACTTGAAGAAGATAACCCTCCAAACCATTTTCTCCTTCCGACTAACTCTAAATGTATGTAACTGCAGTCAACGTACTTTGAATCTGTGATCAGCGTTATTTCCCCCCCTGGAGGAGATTGCAAGCCCCCACCAAGGGGGGAAAAAATCCACTCTGCAACTCAAAAGTAATTTCAGCAGCAAAAGTAAATTAAATATCCACCATATTAGTCACACAGCATTAGTTGGAATTGGATTGACTGGGAAGAGGTCAAAGAGTTGTGGAAGGTTTTAGCCTACTGGAGGAGCAATAAAATTCAACCATACTTAAAATCATTAGCCATAAACCCTTTGATATGAGATCCAAACGGCCCGGGCTCGGGCGGGGACCCCCTCCCCGTGGCAAGCATCACACCAAGCAACCGGGAACAACACGGGCGTTCCTCTTTAACAGGCTAAATTTTCATGGAAACCCTGAAATGAAGCGCAAGGACAAAGAAGAAAAAAAAGAAGACAGTGTGCCAAAGAGAAAGAAGTGGCGGCCATGATTCGTATTCATTCATTAGTTATGCAATTCAGGAGCAATCGGTTAAGAACATGGACAAAGTAGTAGTAGTAGTAGTAGTAGTAGTAGTAGTAGTAAGGTAAAGGTTTTCACCTGACATTAAGTCTAGTTGTGTCTAACTCTGGGGGTTGGTGCTCATCTCCATTTCTAAACCAAAGAGCTGGCATTGTCCATAGACACCTCCAAGGTCATGTGGCCGGCACTGTGATATTGGAGATATTAGAGTTCTATATTATTATTATTATTATTATTATTATTATAAGTGTCTAGGACAGTGTTTCCCAACCTTTTTTGAGCTGCGGCACACTTTTAACATTAAAAAAAAAATCCGGGGGGCACACCGCCAACCAAAATGGCACTATAACACAGTAAAGAATGGCTGGGTGATGGTGGCCTGCTGGGAGCAGCTGCTGAGAGTGCCAAAGCCAGGGGAGGGGGTGGAGCCAGGCCGCGCTATGCCCCGCCACCGCCTCCCGGCTTCAGCTCTCCCACACTTTCTCCAGCCTTGAGGGGGCAGTGCCCAGCTAGCAGTGGCACAGCCAGCACAATGCTGGCTTGGCACTGTCCCCTCAAGGCTGGAAAAGCTGTGGGAGAGCTGAAGCTGGGGGAGGGGGAAGCCAGGCCGCGCCATGCCCCGTCCCTCCCCGGCTTCAGCTCTCCACAGTTTCTCCAACCTTGAGGGGGCAGTGCCAAGCCAGCGGGGGCAGAGCCAGCACAATGCTGGCTTGGCACTGTCCCCTCAAGGCTGGAAAAGCTGTGGGAGAGCTGAAGCTGGGGGGAGGGGGCGAAGCCAGGCCGCGCCATGCCCCGTCCCCCCCCCCGGCTTCAGCTCTCCCACAGTTTCTCCAGCCTTGAGGGGGCAGTGCCCATCCAGCGGTGGCACAGCCAGCACAATGCTGGATTGGCACTGTCCCCTCAAGGCTGGAAAAGCTGTGGGAGAGCTGAAGCTGGGGGGAGGGGGCGAAGCCAGGCCGCGCCATGCCCCGTCCCCTCCCCCCGGCTTCAGCTCTCCCACAGTTTCTCCAGCCTTGAGGGGGCAGTGCCCAGCCAGCGGTGGCACAGCCAGCACAATGCTGGCTTGGCACTGTCCCCTCAAGGCTGGAAAAGCTGTGGGAGAGCTGAAGCTGGGGGAGGGGAAGCCAGCCAGGCCATGCACCATCCTCCCCCGTCCCTCCCCCGGCTCAGCTCTCCCACAGTTTCTCCAGCCTTGAGGGCAGTGCCCATCCAGCGGTGGCACAGCCAGCACAATGCTGGATTGGCACTGTCCCTCAAGGCTGGAAAAGCTGTGGGAGAGCTGAAGCTGGGGGGGGGAGAGGCCAGGCCCGCCATGCCCGTCCCCTCCCAGCTTCAGCTCTCCCACAGTTTGCCAGCCTTGAGGGGGCAGTGCCCAGCCAGCTGGTGGCACAGCCAGCACAATGCTGGCTTGGCACTGTCCCCTCAAGGCTGGAAAAGCTGTGGGAGAGCTGAAGCTGGGGGGAGGGGGCGAAGCCAGGCCGCGCCATGCCCCGTCCCCTCCCCCCGGCTTTAGCTCTCCCACAGCTTCTCCAGTCTTGAGAGGGCAGTGCGAACGAGGGACGGGAGTCATGGCCCCAGTCCCCGCTCTCCGCCATGACTCCCACCCCTCGCTCGCTGAAGCCATGTGGAGGAGGAGGAAAATCATGAGTGGTGGACGGGCTTCAGTGGGCGGGGCTCCTCCGCGCAGCTTCAGCGAGCGAGGGGCGAGAGTCATGGTGGGAGTCATGGCAGATTGCAGGCTGGCTGGGGAAACGGCTGAAGGAGGCGGCGCCCCGGCCCCTTCTTCTTTTTCTTCGCCGCCGCCCGGCCCTTCTCCCTCCTCCCCCAAGCAGCAGGAGTTCGGCAGAAGGAGGGGGGAAGGAAGGGGGGCAGAGAGCTTTTCTCACGGCACAGCAGGAGGTCCATCACGGCACACTACTGTGCCGCGTCACAGCGGTTGGGAAACACTGGTCTAGGACTGTGTGATGTATCGGTAAATGATGCATGCAGATCCCAGTCGGGTGGCCTTCTGCAGCTGACAGGTGGTAATTTTGTCAGTGCCAATTGTGTTTAAGTGCAGGCCAAGGTCTTGAGGCACTGCACCCAGTGTGCCGATCACCGCTGGGACCCCCCTTGCCTGGCTTGTGCCAGAGTCTTTGCAGTTCGATCTTTAAATCCTCATATCATGTCAGCTTTTCCAGTTGATTCTCTTCAATCCTGCTGTCACCTGGGATTGTGACACCGACGATCCATACTTTGTTTCCTTAACACGATCATGAGGTCAGGAGTCTTGTGCTCCAAAACTCTGTCAGTCTGAATCCGGAAGTCCCAGAGTAGCTTGACGTGTTCATTTCCTGTAACCTTTTCAGGTTTGTGGTCCCACCCGTTCTTTGTCGCAAGCAGGTGGTATTTGTGGCACAAGTTGCAATGGAGCATCTGAGCAACTGAGTTGTGCCTCTGCTTGTAGTCTGTTTGCGCGATCTTCTTGCAGCAGTTGAGGATGGGATATATTGTTTCATCTGCTTCCTTTGCAGAGTCTATACTTGGGATCTGTCATCGACTTTTCAATTCTGGCTTTGATGGCACTGGTTCTAATGGCTTGTTCTTGTTCTGCCGGAATCAGGCCCTCCTTTTTCTCCATTTCCGAAGTTCCATTTGTGAGCCACATCCATGTTTTTCTTTGTCAATTTGGTTCTCAATTTTTCCCAGGAACTGTCAATGGAGAGCCTTCTTTTGCCAGTTTTCTCTTCTGCTCTGGATTGTGTTTTTATGGTTATTATTATTATTATTTCTAATATCCCAGGCCCTTTGGAAGAGCCTGATACTATTCAGAGACAAACCCCAGAAATTTGGACCTTATGTGCAAGTGTGCTGTGTTGTTATGTACCTTGGGAAGTCTGATCTGGCTACGGTCGTCCACGCTCTGGTCACATCCCGAATAGATTACTGCAACGCGCTCTACGTGGGGCTGCCTTTGAAGACAGTTCGGAAATTACAACTAGTCCAACGGGCGGCAGCCAGACTACTAACTGGAGCTACATACAGGGAGCATACCACCCCCCTGTTGTGTCAGCTCCACTGGCTGCCGGTCCAATTCGGGCTCAATTCAAAGTGCTGTGTTGACATTTATTTATTTATTTATTTATTTATTTATTTATTTATTTATTTATTGTTCACTTTTGTATTCCGCTCCTCCCAGCAGGCTCGGGGCGGATAACAATAAAAGATTACACGGGCAACATGCTACAGCAAGTCAACATGCGGCCCTACAATTGATAAAACAAAACATAAAACCACATTAAAACACAGTGCATCGTCAACACACGGAATTGGGAGGACATGTAGTACAGTTGGTTGGTCTAGTGTGCCTAGCTAAAGGCTTTAAAGCTCTATACGGTTCTGGCCCAGCTTACTTGTCCGAACGCATCTGCCGCTATGTCCCACCTCGTACTTTAAGATCATCCGGGGAGGCCCTGCTCTCGCTCCCGCCGGCTTCCCAGGTGCGGCTGGTGGGGACGAGGGAGAGGGCCTTCTTGGTGGTGGCTCCCCATCTGTGGAATGCGCTCCCTAGCGACATACAATCAATTCCATCCCTCCTGGCATTCAGGAAAAAAGTGAAAGCCTGGATGTGGGACCAGGCATTCGCATAGTAGCACAGGACAGCACTTTAGTAGTTTTAATGGAAAGTTGGTGAATAGGGCTCAATGCTTTTATGGATGGAACACTGTTTTTAACATAGGTGAATGCATAGGATGTGTGAATATAATTATATTTTAATGTATTTTAGTGTCAAATGCTGGAGGCATCAAATTATGCCTTTTGGAAGCCGCTCTGAGTCCCCCCTCGGGGGTTGAGAAGAGCGGGGTAAAATGCCATAAATAAATAAATATTATTAATAATAATATCACCAATATCCCAGGCTATTGAGAAAAGCCTAATATTCAGAGATGAATCCCAGACACTCGGACCTAATGTGCATGTGTGCTGTGTTGTTATGTACATGTTATTATTATTATTAATAATAATATCACCAATATCCCAGGCTGTTGAGAAAAGCCTAATATTCAGAGATGAATCCCAGACACTCGGACCTAATGTGCATGTGTGCTGTGTTGTTATGTACATGTTATTATTATTATTATTAATATCACCAATATCCCAGGCTATTGAGAAAAGCCTAATATTCAGAGATGAATCCCAGACACTCGGACCTAATGTGCATGTGTGCTGTGTTGTTATGTACATGTTATTATTATTATTATTATTAATATCACCAATATCCCAGGCTGTTGAGAAGAGCCTAATATTCAGAGATGAATCCCAGACACTCGGACCTAATGTGCATGTGTGCTGTGTTGTTATGTACATGTTATTATTATTAATAATAATAATATCACCAATATCCCAGGCTATTGAGAAAAGCCTAATATTCAGAGATGAATCCCAGACACTCGGACCTAATGTGCATGTGTGCTGTGTTGTTATGTACATGTTATTATTATTATTATTAATATATAATATCCCAGGCTATTGAGAAAAGCCTAATATTCAGAGATGAATATCCCAGGCTGTTGAGAGGCTATTGAGAAAGCCTAATATTCAGAGATAAATCCCAGACACTCGGACCTAATGTGCATGTGTGCTGTGTTGTTATGTACATTATTATTATTATTATTAATATCACCAATATCCCAGGCTGTTGAGAAAAGCCTAATATTCAGAGATGAATCCCAGACACTCGGACCTAATGTGCATGTGTGCTGTGTTGTTATGTACATGTAAATAAATAATAATATATAGATACAGGGAGGCACAGACTGGTAATGTCAATAAAAGATGGGGGCTGCTGGCAGGCCCGGATCAACACCTTTTGGCGCCCTAGGCCACAGTTTGGAATTATGCCCCTCCACCTGCCTCGCGCCGCCGCATTAGAGAGACCTATCCCTATCCCCCCCTTGCTCCCCCTCAGCCCGTCCTCCTCTTCTCCCCCGACATCCATCCACTCACCGCTGAGGCTCCTCCCTGCACCGGGAACGTGCGCCCGGTGATCCCAAAGAACTACGGGTCCCAGCCGCTGCACCAGTCCTCCTGCTGTTGCTATGCCTTAGCAGCAGCAGGAAAAGCTAGCGCCGTGGTGGCGGCAGCCAATGGGGGCGGCACTTGAGATGGGCTGGGATTACCAGCGAACGGAGGAGGAGGGGGAAAGTCCGTGAATCTGCGGCCACCCCCCTCCCCGCGGCTTGCACCCATAGGCCATGGTCTAGGGTGGCCTTATGGGTAATCTGGGCCTGGCTGCTGGAATGAGGAGGTATATATGAGTTTGCAACTCATCTCTGGGGAAGGTGGAAGGGAGGAGAATGCACCCCAATGATGAGCAGCTAAGTGGGGCTTCATTTTGCACTTGGCAAAGGTTTTCCAAAAGACCCGCTCAATCCATCCGGCCCACAATCTGCTACAGGCAATCCAAAGTGGGATCATTCACCCTTCCAGATTGGATTAAGAAGAAATTGGGGATCGTTTACGTGGCTTACAGTGGTCTCAGGAAGTTAGTGAAAGTACTGCAAGTCCCATCGGCCAAGATCCAACCCCCTCCCAACAGCACCGGGATGTAGAGTGGGTCATGTGGGCTCTGTGTGCCATGTTTGGTCTTGATCATTCATTGGATGAGGGTCACAGCAGTCTCGGAAGGTGAGTGAAGGTACTTCAAGTCCCATCTTCCATGGTCCATCCTCCTTCAAACGGCACCAGGATGTAGAGTGGGTTTGGGGGGTTTTGTGTGCCATGTTTGGTCTTGATCATTCATTGGATGAGGGTCGCAGCAGTCTCGGAAGGTGAGTGAAGGTACTTCAAGTCCCATCTTCCATGGTCCATCCTCCTTCAAACGGCACCAGGATGTAGAGTGGGTTTGGGGGGTGTTGTGTGCCAAGTTTGGTCTGTATTGGTCATTGGATGAGGGTCACAGTGCTCTAAGGAAGTGAGTGAAGGTACTTCAAGGCCCATCATCCATGGTCCATCCCACACAAAACTGCACCAGGATGTAGAGTGGGTCATGAGGGCTCTGTGTGTCAGGTTTGGTCTTGATCAGTCATTGGATTAGGTTTGCAGCAGTTTTGGGAAGTGAGTGAAGGTACTTCAAGTCCCATCATGCATGGTCTGCCCTCCTCCAAACTGCACCAGGATGTAAAGTGGGTCATGGAGGCTCTGTGTGCCAAGTTTGGTCTTGATTATTCAGTGGATTAGGGGTGCAGCGGTCTAGGGAAGTGATTGGAGGTACTTAAAGTCCCATCATCCATGGTCTGCCCTCCTTCAATCTGCACCAGGATGTAAAGTGAGTAATGGGGGCTCTGTGTGCCAAGTTTGGTCTTGATCAGTCATTGGATGAGGGTTGCAACAGTCTGGGGAAGTGATTGGGGGTACTTAAAGTCCCATCATCCATGGTCTGCTCTCCTTCAAACTGCACCAGGATGTAGAGTGGGTCTTGGGGGTTTTGTGTGCCAAGTTTGGTCTTGTTCTGTCATTGACTGCCTCAGGCCTTTGCCTTATCCCCCTCTGGCAGTTTAGAGTGTCGGAATGTTTGTGTTGGCTGGCCAATTAGAGGCATTATGCAAATACTCCCTCACTGGCAACCAATCATGTTGTCAGAATGTAGAGGCCGGGAGCCAATCAGAACGCTGCCACATACATACAAACACACACACATACAAACATTCCGCTTTATTATATATATAGATTATTCGGTCTTGTATGCCGCCACTCCCCAAGGGCTCGGAGCGGCTCACAACACACAATATAAAACACCATAAAAGTAATGATTAACAATGAATTAATACACAGAACTTAAGATTCAAATGCCCTGCGGAAGGTCGACAACTCTCGCAGGGCACGAACTTCAGCTGGCAAGGCATTCCAGAGAGATGGCGCCACAATAGAGAAAGCTCTACGCCTAGTAGATGTTAAACGGATGGTCTTAAACAGACCTGGGCAATTGCCGGCCCTCCAGGTGTTTTGGACTTCAAATCCCAGAAATCCTAACAGCTGGTAAACTGGCTAGGATTTCTGGGAGTTGAAGTCCAAAACACCTGGAGGGCCGGCAATTGCCCAGGTCTGGTCTTAAAACTGGGTACTTCCAGTAGGTTTAGATCTTCTGAACGGAGTGATCTCTGGGGTTGGTAAGGGGTGAGATGGTCCCTCAGGTACACCGGCCCTGGACCATACAAGGCCTTAAAGCAGGGGTGCCCACACTTTTTCAGCATGTGAGCTACTTCTAATAAAACCAAGTCTGAAAGATCTACCAGGGCGGAGCAGGGGGAAGGGGGTGGGGCTTCGTGCGGCCTGGATCCACCCCCTTCCCCCCCGGCTTTAGCGCTTCCGCAGCTTCTGGAGGCAAGAGGGGGGAATGCCAAGCCAGTAGTGGCTATCTATGCCACTACTGGCTTGGCATTACCCCTCTTCCCCTCCAGAAGCTGCGGAAGTGCTAAAGCCAGGGGGAGGGGGGGCTTCGCGCAGCCTGGCTCCGCCCCCTTCCCCTCTGGCTTTAGCGTTTCAACAGCTTCTGGAGGCAAGAGGGGGGGAAAGCCAAGCCAGTAGTGGCTAGCTATGCCACTACTGCCTTGGCATTCCCCTCTTCCCTCAAGAAGCTGCGGAAGCGCTAAAGCCGAGGGGAGGGGGGGCTTTGCGCAGCCTGTCTCCGCCCCCTTCCCCTCTGGCTTTAGCGTTTCCACAGATTCTGGAGGCAAGAGGGGGGGAGGCCAAGCCAGTAGTGGCTATCTATGCCACTACTACCTTGGCATTCCCCCTCTTTCCTCAAGAAGCTCTTGAGCGCTAAAGCCAGGGAGGGGGGGCTTCGCGCAGCCTGGCTCCGCCCCCTTCCCCTCTGGCTTTAGCGTTTCCACAGCTTCTGGAGGCAAGAGGGGGGGGAATGCCAAGCCAGTAGTGGCTATCTATGCCACTACTGCCTTGGCATTCCCCCCTCTTCCCTCCAGAAGCTGCGGAAGCACTAAAGCCGGGGGGAGGGGGCGGGGCGGAGCCAGGCCACGCGACGCCCCTCCCCCTCTGGCTTTAGCGTTTCCACAGCTTCTGAAGGCAAGAGGGGGGAAGCCAAGCCAGTAGTGGCTATCTATGCCACTACTTCCTTGGCATTCCCCCTTCCCTCCAGAAGCTGCGGAGCGCTAAAGCCAGGGGGGGGGCTTCGCGCAGCCTGGCTCCGCCCCTTCCCCTCTGGCTTTAGCATTTCCACAGCTCCTGAGAGGGGGGAATGCCAAGCCAGTAGTGGCTATCTATGCCACTACTGGCTTGGCATTCCCCCTTCCTTCCCTTTGCTTGTGTGTAGTTGTACCTTCGGTTCCTGTGAGCCGCCGCGAGCCTCAGGGAGTCGGCGGCATAGAAACCCGAATAATAAATAAATAAATAAATAAATAAAGCCGGGGAGGGGGCGGGGCTTCGCACGGCCTGGCTCCACCCCCTCAGAAATGCTCCATCCAGCTGTGATCGACCTCCTTCGGTCCTGGGATCGACCGGTTGATAGCGATCTACCTAATGAGCACCCCTGGTTTAGATCTTCCGAACGGAGTGATCTCGGGTTGGTAGGGGGTGAGACGGTCCCTCAGGTACACCGGACCTGGACCATACAAGGTCTTAAAGGTTGATACCATCACCTTGAAGGTGATCCGGTGCTCGATCGGCAGACAGTGGAGCTGCTCCAAAATAGGTGTCATATGACTTCTCACTGGTGGAAAAGAGTAGTGGGGTTGGGTGTCGTCTGCGTAGAGATGGCACTGTACTCCAAAACTCTGGATGACCTCACCCAGCGAGGCCCAGCCAACCAGATTCAAGAACGTAGACTCAAAACTTAAATCAAGCACAATGCCCGATATTCAGAGACACTTGGACCGTATATGCACGTGTGCTGTGTTGTTATATACATGTAAATTACAATATAATATATAATGTAATAATGTTTATAATCTTTTTTTATTATTTATCGTGTCAGAAACGGTCAATGCTCAAGCGCACGCTGAAGCTGTACTACTTTTGCACTTTGAATTCCATTTGCAGCAATTGAAGTAAGTCGCGAGGAAGGGGGAAACGGGGAAATTGTCAACGCGGCAGAAGAAAGTAAGAGAACAGAAGATTAAACGGGACTATCCCTCCCAAATTGGGACAGTTGGAGGGCACGAATCCCTTAGCGGATGGTTCCAGCATTTATTTCTCACAGCACGTGGTAGAAATGAGCCCTTAAACCACAAATTCCTCCCAGTCGATCTCCCGATCCTCACAGCTGGATACTGGGAGGCCTAGAATTGCAGCTACTTCCAGCCCAGAACAGCAGCATCCTTCAAAATCAATTCAACCTTTTTAAACAGTATAAAAATAAAGAGGAAATCATTGAAATTGACCTCTAACTATTTTAACAACGTGTTGATTTTTAAAAAAAAAAATGTTAACGTCAACTGGAACATTTTAAAGCTATATACTGACTGACTGACTGACTGACTTTATTATTTCTGAGTCGCCCTCCACGTTAATGCTCCGGGCGACTTACACACAACAAATTCCACAATTAAAATAGAGTATTTAAAACTAGATTAAAATGTTCAGTGGTTAAATGCAGGGGCCAGGCTCGGTATTTGAGTTCCTGGTTCTGCATTAACCATGGGCTTTCCTAAATAGCCAGGTTTTCAGAGCGGTCAGGAACTGGGGCAGGTCGAGGAGGCTCTCTGGTCCGGTGGCATCGAGTTCCAAAGAACGGGGGCCACAACGGAGAACGATCTCCGTCTCGTGGTCTCCAGGTGGGCCTCTTTCAAGCCTGGTACGTGAAGAAGGTTCTTGTTTGCTGGCCGCGGGGTCCTTGAGTAAGCAGGCATCAACAAGCGGTCTTTTAGGTATGTTGGGCCCCGGCCCGTAGGGCTTTGAAAGCCAAGGTCAAGGTCTTGTGTAAGGCTCTATACTCAACGGGCAGCCAGTGCAGGCGCTGCAGAGATGGTGTAATGTGGCATCTCATCGATGTTCCTGTGAGAACCCTGGCCGCGTTCTGCACAATCTGGAGCCTGCGGGTTAGTGACCGGGGTAGACCTACATACAAGCGTTACAGTAATCCAGCCTTGATGTAACCGTGGCATGGATTACTGTAGCTAGCTTCCGTCCCCGGAAGATAGGGGCGCCAATTGTCTCGCTTGGCGCAGGTGGAAGAAGGCCCTTTTGCTCGTGGAGGCAACCTGGGCCTCCATCGACAATTTGGAGTCCAGGATAACACCAAGGCTTTTTACTGAGGACGGAATCAGCGGTTCCCCTTCAAAGGGGGGCAGCGAGAAAGGTGGTTCTGGGCGGCCCGGCCATAAGATCTCCGTCTTTGATGGATTTATTTTAAGTTTGTGGGCGCGGAGCCTTTTTGTCACTGCTTCTAGGCCTCGAGTGAAGTTTTCGGGCACCGAAGTTGCGCCAGGCTCCAGTTTCAGTAGGAGCTGGGTGTCATCGGCATATTGGTAGCACCCTAGGCTGAAGCTCCGGGCTATACCAGCCAACGGCCGGACATAGATGTTAAACAACGTTGGTGATAATATGGCGCCTTGGGGCACTCCGCACTCGAGGAGAGATTTCCTAGATGTTTGGCCTAGCCATTCAACTCGCTGGCTACATCCGCGCAGGAAGGAGTTAAGCCAAGCTAAAGCTGTTCCTTGTATCCCTATGGCGGCAAGTTGTCGTATCAGCAGATCATGGTCCACCGTGTCGAATGCGGCGGTAAGGTCCAGCAATACTAGAACTACTGAGCCTCCCTTGTCTAGTTGGCAGCGGATATCGTCCGAGATGGCCACCAGGGACGGTCTCGGTCCCGTGCCCGGGCGGAACCCTGATTGAAAGGGGTCCAAGCCCTCTGATGTCTCAAGGAAGTTTTGTAGCTGGGTTGCTGCCGCGGTTCAATCAGCTTACTGAGAAACGGGAGGTTTGAGGCGGGACGGTAGTTCGCTGGCATCACTGGGTCCAGATTGGCTTTTTTTTTTCAAGAGTGGGCGGACCGAGGCTTCTTTCAAGGCATCCGGGAAAATTCCCTGCTCCAGGGAGTGATTTATTATCTACCATAATACCATAACACAGGTTGCTGTGCCTCTAGTGAAAACGATTGGGGAACTTCCATGAGCATTTGGGGGTGCTGCTGCAAACTAAACCTGGATCAGATTCACAGATCGACTAATGTGGGAATTGCCACTGCCATACAATCTGTCCATATAAAGTTTTTATTAATTAATTTATTTATTTATTATTTGGACTTGTACGCCGCCACTCCCCGAGGGCTCGGAGCGGCTTACAATCAGGTAAAACACACAGAGGTAAAAGCAAACATATTAAACTAGCTTAAAAATATTTCTGGCCTAGCAATCAAAGGCTGGCCGGAAAAGGTGAGTCTTGCAGGCCTTGCGGAAGGAGATGAGGTCCCGCATGGCCCGTACATCGCTAGGAAGAGTGTTCCATATTGACGGCGCCACTACAGAAAAGGCTCTGTGCCAGGTCGATGTGAGACGGATTGCTTTGAAGGTCGGTACCTCAAGGAGGTTCATTTGTTCGGAACGAAGTGACTTCTGGGGTTGGTAGGGGAAGAGACGGTCCCTCAGATACAGTGGCCCCAGACCACGCAAGGCCTTGAAAGTTAACACCATCACCTTGAAGGTGATCCGGTGCTCGACCAGAAGCCAATGGAGCTGCTGGAGGATGGGAGTTATGTGACATCTCACCGGAGCCCCAGTGAGAAGTGGTGCAGCGGCATTCTGGACGAGCTTAAGTTTCCGGATCACTGACAAGGGCAGCCCGATCTAAAGGGCGTTACAGTAGTCCAGTCTCGAGATGACTGTGGCTTGGAGCACCGTGGCTAGGTCGTCTCTGGATAGGTAGGGGGCCAGATGCCTAGCTTGCCGCAGATGGAAAAAGGCGGTTTTGCTGACCCTGGAGACCTGGGCCTCCATCGACAGCAACGGGTCAAAAATGACCTCTGGGGGAAATCAGTCTTCCTGCATCCATCATGCGGGACCCATCTTTATTTCTATTTTTTGAAGAAAGCAATTGGTGGGACCAGGGGCGGCCCGGCCTAATTTGGGGGGTCACGCCGCCGCCACGGCCACACCGCCGCCACGCCGCCACCGCCACGCTGCCGCCGCCGACCCCATCGGCCGCGGCACACCTCCGCGGCACACCTTTCTGCCGGCCGCGGAAATGTACGAGGGCGCACGAATGTACGAGGACGCGCACTCGCTCCCAAGCGCGCCTGCCGCTTTGGAGCCAGCGCACATGCGTGCAGTGCAGGTTTTGCGCATGCGCGCTGGCTCCAAGCGGCAGGCGCTTGGGAGCGGTGCGCTCTTTCGTACATTCGTGCATGCACAGAAACGCGTCTACAAGCGCTATAGCGCCTGTAGGTGCTTCTGCGCACGCGCGAATGTAAGAGGACGTGCACTCGCTCTCAAGCGCGCCTGCCGCTTTGGAGCCAGCGCATGCGTGCAGTGCAGGTTTTGCGCATGCGCGCTGGCTCCAAAGAGGCAGTCGCGCTTGGGAGCTAGTGCGCATGCTCGTACATTTGCGCGTGCGCAGAAACGTCTACAGGCGCTATAGCGCCTGTAGGTGCTTCTGCGCACGCGCAGATGGTGGCGCAGGGCAGTGCTGCGGCGGTGGGGGCGCGGAGTCGGCGTGGCGGCGCCTCCCAGCCGATGGTGCTCTGGCGACCGCGTAGGTCGCGGAATCGCTGGGGCCGTCCCTGGGTGGGACTTGAGTTGCATTGAGAGAGGAAGCATAGCATAATGGATTGAATGTTGAACTATAACTCGGGGTCTGATTTGGTTAACAAGTTGTAAATAGTTTTATAATTTTTAGTTAAGAGTTTAACTTTTTCGGTTGTTTTAATATATATATATCCTGCAGTCACTTAGGTGTTTTTTTTTTGCTGACAGGTCTCTGTGAACCGTCCTGAACCCTCAGGGCAGGACGGCATACAAAACTGCAAAAAATAAATAAAATAAAATAAACTCTGGAGATAAGGGTTTGATTTCTTGCTCTGACATCGAACCCCACTTGTGACCTTGGGAGAGTTGCACGCTCTTAGTTCCAGCAAATTCCATGAGAGAGTCAGAAATAACTTGAGGGCACAGAATCCCAGACAAGATACAGTGGAACCTTGATTTACGAGTGTCTCTACTTAAGAGCTTTTCAAGATGTCACTCGAATCTGGTTTCATTTTTACATACATGCAGAGGGTGCACTAGCACTAGACGGAGTGCTCTCATGAGAGTAGAGGGCTTTAAAGGAGCAGCCACTGTGCCTCATGTCTCCATGCCTCTGCCTGCGTGCCTCTGCCTGCATGCCTTGTGCTCTTGTCTACTTTATTTATTTATTTATTTATTATTTGGTCTTGTATGCTGCCACTCCCCAAGGGCTCGGAGCAGCTCACAATCCACATAATAATAATAATAATAATAATAATAATAATAATATAATACACTTTATTTATATTTCGCTCTTCTCACCCCGAAGGGGACTCAGAGCGGATTACAGGTACACATCCTTAGCAGACAATCCCTGCCGTTTCAACATACAACATATAGACGAACAGAGGCAAACTCTGGTCACCAGGGGGAGCTGACGCACTCCTTATCTCTCAGCGTTCCCAGGGTCTCTTGTTGTTCTTTCCACATTCCTCAGTGTTCCTGGAGTTCTTTAATGGCCTCATAATTCACTCAATATTTGCCTCCCCACTTAATGTGGTGCCTTAATCTCGTACTTGACAGATGCAACCGTCTTTCGGGCTGCGAAGGTCGATAGCAGGCTACACTTAAAGGTCGAGCACCCACCTCGACCCGGGCAGGCCTTGAACTCATGACCTACTGGTCAGAGAGATCTTATGCAGCTGACACTTAGCCAGCTGTGCCACATTCCCGGTTGGACATTTTTGGACATTTTTATCTGGTGGGCCATGCCAGCATTCAAAGGCTGTGGAAGCAAAGTTATGCAAGAATGCATGAAATTGTGCATGAAATTTGCATATGTGAACATTCAGATGTGCATGCAAAGATCCTGTTCATGAGTACACTGCACATGCATGTTTCCTTGTGCAATGCACAATTTATTTATTTATTTATTTATTTATTTATTTATTTATTTATTTATTCGATTTGGTAGACCGCTCTCTCTGGAGCCCAGAGCGGTTTACAGCATAAAAACCGGTAAAAACACCAAATAAACAATTAAAACAGCATATACCCGATTTCCTCAATGAAGTAGCATCAAGTGACTACCATGTGACTCATATGTAAAGTTGCATATTATCACTTTGGTAGTGGATCTTGGTCAAGGAAAAGCAGGCCATGGGAAGCTACAGAGCTGGGAAGGAGTGCACCGAGGCACCAAGATCACAAAAAGGACGGTAACTGGCTTGGCCCGACTTACCGGACCGAGCAGATTGGGGCGCTGGGTGTCCTCGCCACCATTATGGACCGGGAGGGGGCTTCTTCCTCCCAGAAGCCCCTGGGTGGCGGGAGATTTTCCCACCACCAAAGCCAGCTGGCCAATGGCAGGGCTGGCCCTGCCCTGGCCTGGCTTGTAGTTGGGGCCAGTCCTCTCTTCACCTGGGCAGCATACTTAAGGCTGCCTGAGGCCTAGCAGCAGGCACTGGGCCTGCATCAGCTTTTCCGCTCACCCTACCTGCATGTTGCATTGCTTCGCATTTGTTAGCTCATCTTGCTGTTGTTTTGTGTTCATCTTGCTCTATATTTTGTTAGCTGATCTTGCTGTTGTTGTGTGTTTATTTTGTCATAACCCTGTGTGGACGTGTGGCATGGCCCCTGGATCGCGGTGGTGTATCGCCCCTGGTTGGAAAGCAGGCCCGGATTACCCATAAGGCCACCCTAAGCCATGGCCTAGGGTTGCACCTTTGGAGGGGGGGGGGTAGCAGGTCCAGACCCCCAAAAAGTTTTTTAAAATTCAAAAAAAAGGGCGCATTCACGCGGCGGCGTAAGCACCATCCACGGCCGCCCCCTCCTTTGCTCTGCTCCCCATGGCTCTGCCCTGCCCTCAGCTCCCCCCCCCCCGCCCCTGGCTCCTTGCCGGCGCGAGGAGGAACAAGGAAAGCCCCACCCCTGGAGCCGATGTAGGGCCTTCTCCCTCCCTCCTAAAGCCATGATTTCAGCTGCTTTTCAGGCGGCATAGTGGCTTTAGGAGGGAGGGAGGAGCTGTGGGGAGGCCCCGCATCGGCTCTGGGGGTGGGGCTTTCCTCACTCCTCATGCCGGCAAGGAGGCGGGGGCGGAGCCAGGGGTGAGGCGGGGAGGAGGCGGGGGTGGGGCAGGGGCGGGGCAGGGAGGAGCCGGGGCAGGCTGGGGGAGGAGCCGGGGTGGGGCGGGGGCAGAGCCTTTGGCCTAGGGCGCCAAAAGGGCCTGATCCGGGCCTGTTGGAAAGGGGGATAACGCCCAGCCTCCTGGGGTGCCGAGCTTATGGGAACCGGCGGCGTGCTGATGGCACCCAGGGATGTACTGTAAGTATCTTCGGACAGCAGCGGGCTGTCCGACCCCTGATGCAGGACCCATGCATGGTTGCAAACCCTTGTTCCTGTTATCAGTAAATGAGTAGTGCGCCCGTACCTTGAGAAGTCTGACTTGGCCACGGTGGTCCATGCTCTGGTTACATCCCGTATAGATTACTGCAATGTTCTCTACGTGGGGTTGCCTTTGAAGACTGTTCAGAAGCTGCAACTAGTCCAACGGACAGCAGCCAGGTTGATAACAGGAGCGCCATTCAGAGAGCACATAACTCCCCTGTTGTGCCAGCTCCACTGGCTGCCAGTTTGCTACCGGGCACAATTCAAAGTGCTGGCTTTAGCCTTTAAAGCCCTAAACGGTTCGGGTCCAACTTACCTGTCCGAACGCATCTCTCCCTATGAACCATCGAGATGTTTAAGATCATCCGGAGAGGCCCTGCTCTCGGTCCCGCCTTCTTCGCAGGCGCGACTGGCGGGGACGAGAGACAGGGCCTTTTCAGTGGTGGCTCCTCGGCTTTGGAACACCCTCCCTAAAGACATCAGATCGGCCCCCGCCCTCCTGACATTTCACAAGAAAGTCAAGACCTGGTTATTTGAGCAGGCATTTGCTGATGAAATATAAGGCTTAATTGGATATAAGGAATGACGACGATGTGATGGAAACTGATTTCAACATGACGCTGAGGCTGCAATTGTATGTTTTTAATTGTTAATTTGTTATTATATGGGTTTTTTTCTGGAGGGGGGGTGTTGACTTGTTGCTGTGTTGTATTGAGGGCAGAGACTGCCTGTGTAAACCGTCCCGAGTCGCCTTCGGGCTGAGAGGGGCGGTATAGAAACGTGACAAATAAATAAAAAAAATAAATAGTGGCAATATTTTACTCTAACTACTTGTGTCGGTGTCTTCTTGGTAACATGGGGGGAGGTGAATCACCCATACACACGCAAAATGAGTAAATGCCCTCCCAACACGCATGCAAAGGCAGCCATGGAGTGGGGAGGCAGGAAGGTAGGAGTGCAATTACATCTCATGAAGACGGTGACATGCCTAAGTTTTTGAACTACTTTCCTATTAAATAGAAAGAATGGTTTCCACCTGAGAGAAAGCAGATAAAAGGAAGGCTCTTTGCTAACTAATAACCAGCTGACATACTTCTGTTGATTTTGTACATTTCTTCTCCTCTCATTCTGGAAATGACAAGGATAATTAAAGTTGTTAACTATGCCGGGAGACGTGTCAGTCAAAGAAAATATCACTCTTATAATTTCTCTCAATGCAACGCCATAATCCAAAGTGATGTGCTAGAAATGTATCCCCCAGGAGAAAAGAGGCATTCGTCGGAGACTTGTGGAGTGAAATGAAGTGGGAAGGAAGGGGGTTCTGGATGGGGAGGCCTGGCAATGAACTTTGTCACATGTTTGCGAACATGCAATATAACCTCATTTGCATTGCTTAGTTCCAAGAGATTATGCAAAAGTAAGAAGTAAAGTTGCCAACTTCTATACAACACAAGAATCAACAAGCAAGGGACTCAAAATGTATGATACTTAGTAGGCATGAGAAAAATGAAACGGAAATTAAAAGGATTCGTAAGAGATTCGTATGTAATGGGACTTTTGAGCTTTTACGGATCGCTGCCGCGAACCCGGAAGTAGACTTCCTTTTACGGTCCTTGAGGCCAACAATTTGCGTTAGGATCGTAATAAATTCTTAATTCTTAATTAATTAATTATTGTACTACGTACTCACTTCTCCCTGTCTTCTCCCCCTCATTTCCTTCCCGCCTTCATTCAGCTTCTTCTTTTTCCCGCATTTCTATGGGGAACTGGAAGTGACGCTGCTGCTAGGCAGGCAATGCATTCTGGAAAGTGTAGTCCTCCACGCTCCCCCCTTCTCTTCCCTGTTGCTCTGCTGCCATGCCCCATCGCAGGGGCCAGCTTCACACACACACACGCGCGCGTGCTTCTCCTCCTCTCTCTCCCTGCGCTCTCTCAGATGCTTCTCTTCCCCGTTGCTCTGCCTTGCCCCATCGCAGGGGCCAACTGCAGCCCTCCAGGTACGTGTTTTGGACTTCAACTCCCACCATTCCTCACAGCCTCAGGCCTCTTCCTTTTCCTCTCAGCCTGGGCAAACTTGGGCCCTCGCTCCCTCAGGATCGGGGTGAGAGAGAGGCAGTGAGGAGCAAGGGGGAGCCTCCTCCTCCTTTTTTGCTGCTTCCAAGAATAGAATACCCCCCCCTCCTTCCCTCCCTCCTTCCTATTTGGAGAGTCCCATCTAGAATTCAGTGTGGTTTATTCAAGTTTTGGCCTACAACTCCCAGAAATCCCAGCCAATTTACCAGCTGTTAGGATTTCTGGGAGTTGTAGGCCAAAACCATCTGGAATGCGCATGCTCTGGCATACGAATTACTAACGAATTTCGTTAGTACTTAAGTTACATTTTAGAAATTTTTGGAATTTTTTTTGTAAGTCTTTGATATACTAATCTAAAAAAATCCCCCATTTGATTTAAGAATCGCCATTTTTGGGATCTAAACCATGCCTAATACTTAGTTTATCACTTGCAAATAAGTAATGTCATATGGTAATTCTTTTCATGAACTTATTAAACAATAATATATAAAGGCGCAACAACACAGAGTAAATACTTCAGCTTGATCTGAGTAATAACAACAACGGATATACTCACGTAACCCCACCCAATAGATGGTAATGTACAGTGGTTAGTATATAATCACAAGTCCACTTCTGGGTCAATACAATCAAGTTCCGTTTCAAAATGGTGTAAATGCGGAGAATCCAAAATAAAGGTTTTATAATCCAAGGGCCCGATGTCCTAAAACAAAATAATTGTAATCCACGGCCCTTTGGCCAAAGCTCCAGGCATCCTTACTTCGGAGATATATGAAGTCGCGGTAGGGCTTCGAAGAATCGCTGATATACCCGTAGGTGGACTACCCATATAGTTCTACAACACGGAGTATGATGGTTCATTGGATGTAACTCAGCGATTCTTCGAAGCCCTACCGCGACTTCATATATCTCCGAAGTAAGGACGCCTGGAGCTTTGGCCAAAGGGCCGTGGATTACAATTATTTTGTTTTAGGCCATCGGGCCCTTGGATTATAAAAGACCTTTATTTTGGATTCTCCGCATTTACACCATTTTGAAACGGAACTTGATTGTATTGACCCAGAAGTGGACTTGTGGCAGAAAGGCAGAAACTTCCCACACAGAACTCCCATAACCAAGAGAAAATGCTATAAGAGTTTGGTGGGCATTGACCTTGGGTTTTGGAGTTGTAGTTCACCTATATCCAGAGAGCACTGTGGACTCAAACAATGGATCAGGACCAAACTTGGCATGAATACTCAATATACCCAAATATGAATGCAGATGGAGTTCAGGGGAAATAGACCTTGACATTTGGGAGTTGTAGTTGCTGGGATTTATAGTTCCCCTACAATCAAAGAGCATTCTGAATCTCACCAAACTTCCCACACAGAACCCCCAGGAGGCATGAGGAGGTCTCTACTTGGGGAAAGGGAGGCGGGCCTTCCCAATGCATGGAGAGGGAGGGACCAAGTCGACAACGGGTGGGGAGGGGGGTGGTTGTAATTTTGTGCCTTTATCGAGGTAGGTTTCTTAGGGTTTTTATACTTCAACACACTAGACTCTCTCCCCCTCCCTTCCTGGGGGTTCCAATTTCCCACGGCACACCTGATGATCGCTCATGGCACACTAGTGTGCCCCGGCACACTGGTTGAGAAACACTGGTTTAACCCATTGTGCCACCACGGCTTCCATCCTAGGAAATGGTTTCCATACACATACACATATAACATGAGATAACATGAGCATAAGTGTTTTGGGGGAGCCAAGCTTAATACATCTGCAGTTCCGTTGGAGTTGACCCAGTTGTTCTCCCTCAGCAATTGGACTCTGCAGAAACTAAACTAAGCCACAAATAGTGTTTAGCTGCTGGAAATAATGTTGGCTCGTCCTCATAGAAGAGGACCATGCCAATCCCAAGACTTGAATTTGATACAATCGATACCTGGAAACAAAACCTGTCTGTTATTCAGCACGGTTCCTCCATCGGTTTTGTCTTCGCACAGTCTGATTGACCTTCTTCATCTTGGATTGCTAATGGCCAATACTATCTGCAGCTTATTGTAGTTAGGCAGATTATACTGCTACATTTGCTAGAACAGTGTTTCCCAACCAGTGTGCCGTGGCACACCAGTGTGCCGTGAGCTATCATCAGGTGTGCCGTGGGAAATTGGAACCTCCAATACCCTTTCTTCCCCCTCCTGCCCACAGTGCTCTCTGGGTGTAGGTGAACTACAACTTCCAAACTCAAGGTCAATTCCCAAGCAAACCCTTTCAGTACTTTCTGTTGGTAATGAGAGTTCAATATGCCAAGTTTGGTTCAATTCCATTGTTGCAAGAGTTCAGGATGCTCTTTGATTGCGTGTTAACTATGAATCCAGAAACTGTAACTCCCAAATGTCAAGGTCTATTTTCCCCAAACTCCATCTGTGTTCACATTTGGGCATATTGAGTATTCATGCCAAGTTTGGTCCTGATCCAACATTGTTTGAGTCCACAGTGCTCTCTGGATATAGGTGAACTACAACTCCAAAACCCAAGGTCAATGCCCACCAAACTCTTATAGCATTTTCTCTTGGTTATGGGAGTTCTGTGTGGGAAGTTTGTGTCTTTCTGCCATTCCTGCCAGGATATCTATGTTGTGTTCATCAAAACAGGCCCAGGTTTCACACTGAGTGTATAAATACATTTTAAAACATATTAACTATATGTATTACTGTCATTTTGTGTGTCATTTTGTGTGTCATTTTGTGTCATTTTGGTTGGTGGTGTGCCCCAGAATTTTGTAAATGTAAAAAATGTGCCGCGGCTCAAATAAGGTTGAAAAACACTGTGCTAGAAGATCAGTAGTATTAAGGTCAGTAGCATCACAAAGTAGTATCTTCTAGGGCTGGATACAAACGTAGCAGTATAATCTGCCTAACTACAATACCCAGGAGGAGCGTCCCAAAGCAGGAACGCCCTGAAGAAGCGTTTTTTCCACGCGAAACGGCGAACAACAGGACGTCTACACCCAGACAGCCGTAGGCGTGTCTCCAGCTTCCTGACCATCTGGTCCTGACGACAGCTCCTCAGTTTACTCGTACCGGGACCCGTGAGTTGATGTGTCCCTAAAGAACTGAATGTGTATGACTTTAAGGTGCTCTAAGCTCCACAGGACTTTCCTTTTATTGGGCAGACATTGCCTTGTCACTTGGACTAAAATAACTTACCTGTATTAATGCTTGTTATCAATATGTATATTTGAATGTATTATCTCTATCTCTATATATAATAAAGCAGAATGTTTGTATGTTTGTTTGTTTGTATGTTTGTTTGTATGTATGTATGTATGTATGTGGCAGCGTTCTGATTGGCTGCCACCTTCACAGGCTACAGCGACCAGCGCGGGTGATGGACCT
Organism: Anolis apletophallus; assembly: GCA_030556195.1. Classification (NCBI taxonomy): domain Eukaryota; kingdom Metazoa; phylum Chordata; class Lepidosauria; order Squamata; family Anolidae; genus Anolis; species Anolis apletophallus. Next base: position 3,491,217 of record JARBWK010000015.1, read on the forward strand.
GCACCAAACTTGGGGCACATAATCCCCTGACCCACGTTATGTCCTGGTGCGGTTTGGGGGACATGAACCACAGATTATGGGATTTGTAGTACATTCATACACTTCGGTTCCCACAGACCACTGCGGCCACCTAAAAGGATCACAACAGACTACACTTGGCACACACATCCCCCACGACCCACTCTACATCCTGGGGCACTTGGGAGGAGGCTGGACCATGGATTATGGGACTTGCACTACCTCTACTCACTTCCTAAATCCGCTGCGACCCTCATCCAATTACTGATCGAGACCACACTTGGCACACATAACCCCCATGACTCCCTTCATGCCCTGGTGAGGTTCAGGGAGGACTAACAATGGATGATGGGATTTGTAGTACTTTCACACCCCTCTGTTCCCACAGACCACTGCGGCCCCCAACAAACACCGATAAAGACCACACTTGGCACACAGAGCCCCAGTGACCCACTCTACATCCTACTGAAGTTTGGAGGGGGCCAGAACATGGACTTGCAGTACCTTCCCTCACTTTCCAAGACTGCTACAAATCTAATCCAATGACTGATCAACACCAAACCTGGCACACAGAGCCCTCATGACCCACTCTACATCCTACTGCAGTTTGGAGGAGGGCAGACCATGGATGATGGGACTTGCAGTCCCTTCCCTCACTTTCCAAGACTGCTGCAAACCTAATCCAATGACTGATCAACACCAAACCTGGCACACAGAGCCCTCATGACCCCTCTACATCCTACTGAAGTTTGGAGGAGGGCAGACCATGGATGATGGGACTTGCAGTCCCTTCCCTCATCTTCCAAGACTGCTGCAAACCTAATCCAATGACTCATCAACACCAAACCTGGCACACAGAGCCCTCATGACCCACTCTACATCCTACTGCAGTTTGGAGGAGGGCAGACCATGGATGATGGGACTTGCAGTCCCTTCCCTCATCTTCCAAGACTGCTGCAAACCTAATCCAATGACTCATCAACACCAAACCTGGCACACAGAGCCCTCATGACCCACTCTACATCCTGGTGCAGTTTTGTGTGAAACGGACCACGGATGATAGGACTTGAAGTACCTTCGCACACTTCCTACACACTTCCATTCACCAATACAGACCAAACTTGGCACACAGAGCCCCCATGACCCAATCTACATCCTACTGCAATTTGGGGGAGGCTGGACCACAGATGATGGGACTTGCACTACCTTCAGTAATTTCATGATACCACTGCAACTCCCAATACTGATGGATCAAGACCAAACTTGCCACACAGAGCCCTCATGACCCACTCTACATCCTGCTGCACTTCTCAAATGACCCGGGCACCGGCGGGTCCCCAAGCTAGTATATTAATAAAGCGGAATGTTTGTATGTGTGTGGGTTTGTATGTACGTATGTGGCAGTGTTCTGATTGGCTCCCGGCCTCTACATTCTGACAACATGATCGGTTGCCAGTGAGGGAGTATTTGCATAACGCCTCTATTGGCCAGCCAACACGAACATTCCGGCCCTCTGAACTGGCAGAGGAGGATAAGGCAAAGGCCTCAGGCAGTCGCCAGCACGAACATTCCGACGCTCTAAAGTGGCAGAGGGGGTAGGGAAAAGGCCCGAGGCAGTCAGGCATGGTGGGAGTTTAAGGCCAAAACACTTTGCGACCCCTTTGCAACCCCTTTGTGACCCCAAAAAATGAGAGAACAAGACCAAACTTGGCACACAGAACCCTCAAGACCCACTCTACATCCTGGTGCAGTTTGAGGGAGGATGGACCATGGATGACGGGACTTGCAGTACTTTAACTCACTTGCTTAGAGCACTGCGGCCCACACCATAGAAGGATCAGTACCACACTTGGCACACAGATGCCCACTGGCTCACTTTACAACCTGGTGCGGTGTAGGGCAGGATGGGCCACAAATGATGGGATTTGCAGTACCTTCACCTGATTCATTTCCCACAGAACATTGAAGCCCCTACAAATCACAGACCAGGCCCAAACTTGGCACACAGAGTACCCATGACCCACTCTACATCCTACTGCAGTTTGGAGGAGGGCAGACCATGGATGATGGGACTTGAAGTACCTCCAATCACTTCCCAAATCACTTCCACTGACTGACCACAAATAATAATAATAATGCAATTCCGCCAAATAAACAACTGAGTAAGGACCACACTCCAGTTTGGCATTGGACCACAGATGATGGGAGTGCCTTCACTCACTTCTCAAGCCAAATAAACAACTGATAAGGACCAACCTTGGCATAAGTGCCTTTCTCAATCAGGGCAGGGGTCCCCAAGCTAGTAAATAATATATAATTTTGTAAAATTTGATATGTATATAATTCAGATTGCTTACTGTGTTGATTATTGACATTTATCTTTGTGATATAGATTATTGACATTTAGTGTATCTACTCGTGAGTTTGGACTACCAGTCTCTTTGTGAGCTTAGTATTCAGTTGCATTGTATTGAGGGCCGAGACTGCCTTGTGTAAACCGTCCCGGGTCGCCTTCGGGCCGAGAGGGGCGGTATAGAAACGTGACAAATAAATAAATAAATAAATGTGTTCCCCTTACAGCCATCTGCCCAAAACCCATTTGCAATTCCCTCTTCTTTTTTTGAAAAAGGAGTGAACTATCTATGTGGGAGGTCATGCCGAGCCCTGACCAAAAAAAAAATGCTATTTTGGTTCACCCCCCCTTTTTTTAAAAAAAAAATTCATATCTCCAAGAATGCTGAAATAATCAATGTCTTTGCACAGATAGCAAAGGCCGAGAGAATGGCCGCAGCCGCCGCCGCCGCCGCCTCTCCTTCCAACCTTTTGCCCGTTTTCAATCTCGGGGCGGCTTATTTTCCTTTCTAAAGGTGGCATGGGGCCTGGGGTTCCACTTAAAGAAGTTTCTCGCCATACTTAGCCAAAGGAACACAAAGTGTTGGTTGAAGTATAAACACAGAGACCCCTTTTCTCTTTGACCGCTCTTGCGGTGGGGATGGGGGGGGGGTGTGATAGTGTTGTTAGTTTATGTGAGAATGAAATCGCCCGGGCCCTTTGGGGTGGCGGTGCGGGGAGTGGAATTGGATTAAGGCCTTTGTGTGCGCCTCAATGCTGAGGGGAATTAGCAAGAGTTGTAGGCACTTAAAGGCTCTCTCAGGCCGAAGCTTATCCCAGATTTTGCACAATAAACATTTGAATATCAACAGTGTTTTGCAACTTGCTGCACTAATGTATAAACTTCTCGCTTTTGAAAGTCCCAAATCCCTCCCAATGTTCGGCCTTCCCTCTAAATCAACTTCTAGGGCCTATTGCAGGAAATACCCCCATCGGGGAAGAGGGCCGGGTTTGGCTTTCCTCTCTGTTCCTTCTCTTTCTATTCTCTCTCTTCTTTCATTCCACAGATTTAAATACTCCCATATGATTAGCTGGTTTAAGGATTTTCAGATGTTCCGATTTCTCTGTAATTCACCTTTTTAGTTCCCCCATCTGTCATCTCGGCTCACCTAAAAATGAGCGAAAGATGTCGCAGCTTCGACTAATCTTAGATCAGAATGAGCGGGGGAGTCGGGAGAAGGCGGCGCGTTATCGTCGCCTTGCCGTAAACGTGATTTAGATATTCCCTTGTGTGTTAAAAAAAAATCATAAAATCCTTCAATACATTTTTTTCTCAGGGTAGTGGGGGGGGGTAAAAAAAGTTTGGAAGGAGGACCAAGGGACGGATGTGAAAGGCGCCGGGCGCATCTCAGCTGGAGTCGCCGGAGCATCAATGGCTTTTTGATGCCATTAGCATTTAAGTGAGCGCTCTTCAATTAGTTCTAGGATCTGGAATTTGTGATGTCACTGACGGCAAATTCATGCTGACATAATCAACCTCTTTTTTATTATTCTTGGGCTGTAATCAACAAAGATGGAAAATTGGAACTTTTTTTCCTTCCCTGTCCAGATGATAAGTCTCGTCGGCACAATTTATTTATTTATTTATTATTTATTTATTATTTCGATTTATTAGTCGCCCCTTTCTGACTGGCTCGGGGTGACTCACAAATCATTAAAACACTTACAGATCATTAAAAACACAGTGAAAACACAATAAAAATGCAATTCACAGCAACGTATTAAAACATGGTTGGATGTCGGAGTTGCATCCGTAGTTAGGTCAGACAATGACACCCGCCCGCTACATGTAGTTTAGTCTGAATGTCTCTTCCACAGGAGGGGAAATCAACCAAAATACAATGTTTTGGTTTTTTTAAACTTTCTGTATTCTTTGCATTTCCTAATTGTTTTGCTCTTCTTTTCTATCTCTATTTCTTCTTGCGATATGCAGGTCCTTCTCAAAAAAAATTTAGCATAGAGTGCTAAAGTTCATTGTTTTCCATAATGTAATGATAAAAAATTAAACTTTCATATCTTGCACACCAACTGAAATATTTCAGGTCTTTGTTTGTTTTGTACTGATGATTTTAGCATACAGCTCCTGAAAACCCAAAAATACTGTCTGAAAAAATTAGCACATTTGGTCAGATGGAATATGCTAATTTTTTTTGAGATATGCATGCCAAAAACATCAGTATTAAAACAAAAAAAGAGAAGACCTGAAATATTTCAGTTGGTGTGCAATGAATCAAAAATATATGAAAGTTTAATTTTTATCTTTACATTATGGAAAATAATGAACTTTAGCACTATATGCTAATTTTTTGGAGAAGGACCTATATACAGGGATAGAATATATATATATACATACTGTGTGTGTGTGTGTGTGTATATATATATATATATATATATATATATATATATACATACTGTATATGTGTGTGTGTGTGTGTGTGTGTGTGTATATATATATATATATATATATATATATATTCTATCCAGATAGATAGATAGATAGATAGATGATAGAGCAGTGTTTCCCAACCAGTGTGCCTTGGCACACTAGTGTGCCGTGAGCGATGATTAGGTGTGCCATGGGAAATTGGAACCTCCAATACCCTTTCTTCCCCCTCCTGCCCACAGTGCTCTCTGGGTGTAGGTGAACTACAACTTCCAAACTCAAGGTCAATTCCCAAGCAAACCCTTTCAGTACTTTCTGTTGGTAATGAGAGTTCAATACGCCAAGTTTAGTTCAATTCCATTGTTGCAAGAGTTCATGATGCTCTTTGATTGTGTGTTAACTATAAATCCCGGACACTGTAACTCCCAAATGTCAAGGTCTGCTTTCCCCAAACTCCATCTGTGTTCACATTTGGGCATATTGAGTATTCATGCCAAGTTTGGTCCTGATCCAACATTGTTTGAGTCCACAGTGCTCTCTGGATATAGGTGAACTACAACTCCAAAACCCAAGGTCAATGCCCACCAAACTCTTATAGTATTTTTTCTTGGTTAATGGGAGTTCTGTGAGGGAAGTTTGTGTCTTTCTGCCATTCCTGCCAGGATATCTATGTTGTGTTCATCGAAACAGGTCCAGGTTTCACACTGAGTGTATAAATACATTTAAAAACATATTAACTATATGTATTATTGTGTTAGAGTGTCATTTTGTGTCGTTTTGGTTGGTGGCGTGCCCTTAGATTTTGTAAATGTAAAAAAATGTGCCGCGGCTCAAAAAAGGTTGAAAAACACTGTGATAGAGGACCTGTATAAAACCCAGGCGCAAGCTAGGAAACGTAATCTAACGCAAGCTCGCCACAGTTCGCTAAGTATCTGACCAGTTGCTTCTTTTGAAGTGATGATCCGTGACCTCTCCCCCCCCAAAAAAGAATACATTGCCGTTCTCCCAAAGAAGATGGCCGAATGTGAACGTAAAGGATTTCGAAATAGCTAGAGGTTCCTTTAAAAAACCGAATCGAAGTTTTAAAAGGTGGCTTGGGGCGGGGGGCGAGAGGGCAAGGGAGGGAATGAAGACATTACCAGCCTGTCCAGTTCTGAAGAACGTCGAAGCTGTTTGCCTATTGAATTGGATACAATGATGTGTAGATGAATAAAGTTATCTTCACTCCTGAATAGGATGGTGTCAGTGGGAGGGTAAGAAGGAAAGAACTTGGGCTCTGAAAAGAATACTTGGGAAGGGGGGGGGAAGAACTTGAAGGTCAGAGTCCAGCTGCCGTGAATGGCACGGCCGCAAACAAAATTGTGGACTGGCCTAAATAAGGGCGACGATAGAGACACATATTGGAGCGATTCCTTGCCTCCGAGTAGCGATTGTATGATTATCCACATTTGTGTAGGCAAAGAGCATTATTTTTGGGGGGGAAACAGGTTTTCATACTGATGGAAAGATAGAATGCGCAGGAGCATTGGGCACAAATTGACCGCATTTAATGGAAGAGATGACAGACTCAGGCCTGCAAAGGTAGGAGGAAGTTCACAACAAAATGGAACAAATAAGGAGAAAGTACAATGGGGACGGGGCAGGAGAGGGGCTCGGGGTGTTTACAACTGTTACCAAGGGTTAGAGATTGCAATGAACTGCCATTCTGGGCTTTTCCTAACCATGAAGAGCTAGCTGAAGAGCTTTTAGCTGGGGGGGATCAATCAGGCCTTTATTGATCAGTCAAGAATTCAGACGGAAACCAATAACTAAATTTATGGTTTGTGCTGTTCTATGGGGGAGGAAAGGGAGATGAGATTCTGAGTTTTAAGAATTATGTCTGATCAGGCCTTTATTGATCAGTCAAGAATTCAGATGGAAACCAATAACCAAATATATGGTGTGTGCTGTTCTATGGGGGAAGAAAGGGAGATTATCTATAGATTCTGAGTTTTGAGAATTACCTCTGATCTGGCCTTTACTGATCAGTCAAGAATTCAAATGGAGATCAATAACTAAATATATGGTTTGTGTTGTTCTATGGGGGAGGAAAGGCGGATTAGATTCTGAATTTTGAGAAATATGTCTGGTCTGGCCTTTACTGATCAGTCAAGAATAAAGATGGAAACCAATAACCAAAAATATGGTTTGTGCTGTTCTATGGGGGAGGAAAGGGAGATGAGATTCTGAGTTTTGAGAATTATGTCTGATCAGGCCTTTATTGATCAGTCAAGAATTCAGATGGAAACCAATAACCAAATATATGGTGTGTGCTGTTCTATGGGGGAAGAAAAGGGAGATTATCTATAGATTCTGAGTTTTGAGAATTACGTCTGATCTAGCCTTTACTGATCAGTCAAGAATTCAGATGGAAATCAATGACCAAAAATATGGTTTGTGCTGTTCTATGGGGGAGGAAAGGGAGATTATCTATAGATTCTGAGTTTTGTGAATTACGTCTGATCTGGCCTTTACTGATCAGTCAAGAATTCAGATGGAAACCAATAACTAAATATTTGGTTTGTGCTGTTCTATGGGGGAGGAAAGGCAGATTAGATTCTGAGATTCTGAGTTTTGAGAAATATGTCTGATCAGGCCTTTATTAATCAGTCAAGAATTCAGATGGAAACCAATAACCAAAAATATGGTTAGTGCTGTTCTTTGGTGGAAGAAAGGAAGATTATCTATAGATTCTGAGTTTTGAGAATTATGTCTGATCTAGCCTTTACTGATCAGTCAACAATTCAGATGGAAACCAATGACCAAATATATGGTGTGTGCTGTTCTATGGGGGAAGAAAGGGAGATTATCTATAGATTCTGAGTTTTGAGAAATATGTCTGATCTGGCCTTTACTGATCAGTCAAGAATTCAGATGGAAACCAATAACTAAATATTTGGTTTGTGCTGTTCTATGGGGGAGGAAAGGCAGATTAGATTCTGAATTTTGAGAAATATGTCTGATCTGGCCTTTACTGATCAGTCAATAATTCAGATGGAAACCAATAACCAAAAATATGGTTTGTGCTGTTCCTTGGGGGGAGAAAGGGAGATTATCTATAAGATTCTGAGTTTTGAGAATTACGTCTGATCTAGCCTTTACTGATCAGTCAAGAATTCAGATGGAAACCAATGACCAAAATATGGTGTGTGGTGTTCTATTGGGGGGGAAAGGGAGATTATCTATAGTTTTGAGAATTATGTCTGATTTGTAATAGCCTTTCTGTATCTGCTTGAATTTGGAATATTCATCCAACAATGCAACAAGGATCCATTAGCGCTCAGACAGCAAAAACCAACCTGTTTCCTCTCCTTCTGTGCTCAGTATGAGGCATTGTTTTCTATCTTGTAATTAATATCAATGATAAAAGCGCTTCCTCTTTAACATCAGAGTCTAATTTTTTTTTGTAAAGTACTAGAAAGCGGGAAACCTGTTGTGCCTGACGAGTCGGTTTTGTGGGATTTGGTTTGAAAAGTGCGTTCAGCTCAGCCATTCAAATGCGGAAGAGAAGTTTCCTCCACTGGGGTAAACTTCAAAGGAGCAAAAAAAAACCCCACATTTGAATAATAGAGGGTCCAATTAACCTCATCATCCATTTTTTTTTAATTTTAAGAATATGTTTTCTTAGGAGAAAAAGAAGAATTCTGCGCATTTTCCATAATGTTGACTCGGGGCTGGGATGTAATGGAAATCAACCTAGGAAAGTGTCCCGCATTCTTCATGCAGGACGGGTAGATGTGTTTTGATTTTCTGGTGTCAGAATAAATTCAAGCAATTTCATATTTGCACCGAGTTAATCCATGTGTTTGTGGGAAGAGAAATTTTTGAAGCGATGTGTCGGGTGAGCCGGGACGTGACGGGAGGAAGAGGGCAAAGGACCGAAAAATAGTTTTCGAAAGTGGAATGTGCAAGAGCAAAAAAAATCCCTTGAAATCAGGCACATAAGAGAAAGCAATAACAGCCGGGCTTATGTGGCAGGTGTGTGCGATGCGCCGGGTGCCTTGACGCTTCTTTCTTTTGTCGACGGCTGGGTTTTTGAGTCTGATCCAACCTATGCTGAGAAATCCAGGGATTAATCGGGAGGTTTAAATGAGAGGTTTAAATGGTTTAGCCACAGGTTGGGCTCGTCTTTATGAAGATGACAGTTGAGTTGTGTTACTTTGCACATACGTCTCTCCCCCTGTTTCTCCGCCGCCACCCCTCAGTTGGACGGGTCCCCCTTACATATTGTATCTTACAATTAGGCTGTTGACAGCTCTATTATGTTGACAGCTGAAGGAGAGCGACACAGGGAATTATGCAGGGAATTCTGATGTGAAACGTTCCACGCAGATGTCTTTCAAGAAGTCGTGGCCGGACCCATGCGCTTGGAGGTACGCCGCGGAGGCATCCTCCAGGACTTGTGTCTGTTCCAACAAGGAGCACACGGAGGCAATAGAAAAAAAGTAACTCGTACCAACAACTTTTTCGAGAGATTAGGAGCCTGTCAGGAGGGATGTCAACGGAGGCTTAAAGATGGTTTTCTGAAGCTGTTCTGAGTTAATAATTGATTGATCCTCTCCTTTGATAGCTCTTTTACACAGGGATGCAGCTGGCTGAGTCTCAACCCCAAAGGGGAGTCGGTTTGGTCGGTCATTAATTCCAACTTTGCGTAGCTGGCAGTCGGCATGCCCTCCCGCCAGAGCTATCCTAACCTAACCCTAAGAGAAGGGTTTTGATGGACTAAAATGCACTCTTGGCCCGTTTCGGAGATTGCAGCGAGGGTCTATGTGTACACATTTTCATTACACGTTTTTCAGAGTGGTCTTCAAACAAGCTCACGGGAATGATATCAGAAATCACAGGCGAAACAAGAAAGCAAGCCAGGATTAAGCACCAAAGTCCTAGATTTACACAAATAATGAGTATTTCTACACATTTAGTTCTGGAAAGGTGGGGGTACGACGACGACCCTGTAGCTTGCCCACATTAGGAAAGTATCCATTGGGTTTCATAGAACTGCACCTCCCTCTCCATCCCTAAATTCGAATTTTGTTTCCTAAACTAAAAAAAAACCCCTAAACTAAGCTGTTTTCGAATTTGACGTCAACGTAGAAATCTTAGTCTGCATGCAAATGAACATTTGCGAAAAAAGAGATGGACGAGAGCCCATCTGTGGGCCTTTCGAGATGTTCAAGAAAGTACCCTTTCTAACAAAGCGGTGGCATTGAGAGCTCCATGAGTTGGCACACCAACCGAAAGTTTGGAAAGTTTCCTCTCCCTGGGAAAAATAGGAACGAGTGCATTTTCCCTGGAACTCGGCTGTGTTTTCCCTTGAAAAACCAATCATGGAGAAGTCTTTGTGACCTCTCGTTGGCAGGTTTACAGGTGACTCGGAAACTCAGCCTCGTCTGATGCCCCAAAGACACACACTCGGTTCCCAAGAGCAAAACCATCTGGACAACCACAAAACCAACTCTTTTGTGCATGATCCACATTTAATTTGGGAGTCCAATCTGTTGGGCAATTCGCATGCCCAAATTGTGTTGAAATAAAGTCAAGTTGTATATAGTCACCACGAGCACCTCACTCGAAAGTGAGAAGTCAGAACTACTTTCACAGAAGCCTCGGTGATATTGCCCTATCATGGACAATAGTATCTTATTATTCTTGTTCGATCCCTAACTTCTTCAGTTGGGTTTGCATGGTTTAGATCAGGGGTCCTCATTAGGTAGATCGCGATCTACTGGTAGATCGCGTAGGGCAGTGGTTCTCAACCTGGGGGTCGGGACCCCTAGAGGGGTCGCGAAGGGGGTGTCAGAGGGGTCGCCAAAGACCATCAGAAAAATATTGTTTTTTATTGGTAATAGGGTTCTTTGTGGGACACCTGGCCCAATTCTATCGTTGGTGGGGGTTCAGAATGCTCTTTAATTGTAGGTGAACTATAAATCCCAGCAACTACAACTCCCAAATGTCAAGGTCTATTTTCCCCAAACTCCACCAGTGTTTGGGCATATTGAGTATTCATGCCAGGTTTGCTCCAGATCCATCCAGTGCTCTCTGGATGTAGGTGAACTACAACTCCAAAACTCAAGGTCAACGCCCACCAAATCCTTCCAGTATTTTCTGTTGGTCATTGGACTTCTGTGTGCCAAGTTTGGTTCAATACCATCATTGGTGGAGTTCAGAATGCTCTTTGATTATAGGTTAACTATATTATATTATTATATTATTATTATACTAATATAATAATATATTATATTATTAACTATAAATGCCAGCAACTACAACTCCCAAATGGCAAGGTCTATTTTGCCCCAAACTCCATCAATGTTCACATTTGGGTGTATTGGGTATTTGTGCCAAATTTGGTCCAGTGAATGAAAATACATCCTGCATACCAGATATTTACATTATGATTCATAACAGTACCAAAATTACAGTTGTGAAGTAGCAATAAAAATAATGTTATGGTTGGGGGTCACCACAACATGAGGAACTGTATTAAGGGGTCGCGGCATTCGGAAGGTTGAGGAACACTGGCGTAGGGCATCCTGGTAGATCGCAGGCAGGGCAGGAGAAAGGCTCAGTCCCGCCCCGCAGGCTCCCGACGCCGCCCAGGTGCAGAAGGAGGTTGGACTGGATGGCCCTTGGAGGTCTCCTTCTACTCTAGGAACCTGTTGTTGTTGTTACTATTAGTAGTAGTAGTAGTACTAGTAGCAGAGGCTGAATGAATATTATCATCATCATTATTATGAATAGTCAGGGGCTTATTATACTCACATTTAGTTGAATTCAGTCTTAAACCATATTATATATTATATATATTATATGGCTCTCACTGAAATAAATTTCCAAATATTTTGCTTTTATGGCTCTCTGAGATCATTTTGACTTGGTTGTTTTATAAGTAGCTCGCATGCTGGAAAAGTGTGAGCACCCCTGGTTGGCGTTGTATCCCCCAAATCATGATTGAGAAAGTGAGAGAATTACAATGTGTGGCATTTGAAGCTTTTGGGTCGAGAACTAAATGTGGTTTTCCTGATCTATTTCTGCGTAATAAATAATGTCTTGGTGCTCAGGAAATCCACACAAAAGGAAGCAAACCTGAAATGCTTTTTGCAAACAGAACCTGGAACGTGGAAGAGATTCTCTTTACACCAGGGGTGCTCGTTAGGTAGATCGCGATCTACTGGTAGATCGCGTAGGGTGTCCTGGTAGATCGCAGGCAGGGTGAAGGAAGGCTGAGTCCCGAACCGCAGGCTCCCGACGCTGCCCAGGTGCAGAACTGGATGGCCCCTGGAGGTCTCCTCCTATTCTAGGAACCTATTGTTATTATTATTATTATTATTATTAGTATCAGAGGCTGAATGACCATCTGTGAGGAATGTTTTGATTGTGTTTTTCCCTTATGGCAGAAGGAGGTTGGACTGGATGGCCCTTGGAGGTCTCATTCTACTCTAGGAACCCATTGTTGTTATTATTATTATTATTACCAGAGGCTGAATGGCCATCTGTGAGGAATGCTTTGATTGTGTTTTTCCCTTATGGTAGAAGGAGGTTGGACTGGATGGCCCTTGGAGGTCTCATTCTACTCTAGGAATCTATTGTTATTATTATTATTATTACCAGAGGCTGAATGACCATCTGTGAGGAATGTTTTGATTGTGTTTTTCCCTTATGGCAGAAGGAGATTGGACTGGATGGCCCTTGGAGGTCTCCTCCTATTCTAGGAACCCATTGTTGTTATTATTATTATTATCAGAGGCTGAATGGCCATCTGTGAGGAATGCTTTGATTGTGTTTTTCCCTTATGGCAGAAGGAGGTTGGACTGGATGGCCCTTGGAGGTCTCCTCCTACTCTAGGAACCCATTGTTGTTATTATTATTATCAGAGGCTGAATGGTCATCTGTGAGGAATGCTTTGATTGTGTTTTTCCCTTATGCCAGAAGGAGGTTGGACTGGATGGCCCTTGGAGGTCTCCTTCTACTCTAGGAACCTATTGTTGCTGTTGTTACTACTATTAGTAGTAGTAGTAGTAGTAGTGGTAGCAGAAACTGAATAAATATCATCATCATTATTATGAATAAATTCAGGAGCTTATTATACTCACATTTAGTTGAGTTGCGTCTTAAAATATATTATATGGCTCTCACTGAAATAAATTTCCAAATATTTTGCTTTTATGGCTCTCTGAGTCGTGGGTAGGTCGATCATTTTGACTTGGTTGTTTGATAAGTAGCTCGCATGCTGAAAAAGTGTGAGCACCCCTGGTTTAGATTCACCTTTGGCGTTTTATAACCCCCCCACCCAACCCCATGATTGAGAAAGTGAGAGCATTACAATATGTGTGACATTTGAAACTTTTGGGTCGAGAACTAAATGTGGTTTTCCTGATCTATTTTTGCTTAATGTATAATGTCTTGGTGCTCAGGAAATCCACACAAAAGGAAGCAAAACAGAACCTGGAACGTGGAAGAGACTCTCCTTACACGGTGCCGTAAAGGAAGTCTCTTCTCCGAGAACACAAGACAAAGATTCGGATTATTGCGAACGATATCCATATTTATTTGCTTGGAAACAGGTTCAATGGATCGCAACGCGTGATGTTTCGAGGAAAGCATGATAGGGTCACCGCCACAAATAACACCGGCGGAGTCGCACATCTGTAAATTACATGCCCTCTTTTTCAATGGCATTTAAAAGAGAAAAGAAATCTAGTTGCGATGAGTTTCCGTTGCCTTAAAGTGGATTCTCTTTCTCCGACGCCACAAGTGCTTCTCTGAGTGATGATATTTCATCCTTCGCGAGGTTAGGGAATGAAATGAGTGTCTCGAGAAGAAAAGGGAAAGAGAGATGGCGGAGGGGCGAACCACGAGCAACTGGTTCCAACTGTTGCTATTGAATTAGATATTCCGTTAGTTTCTTGATAACGGTCCACACATGCTCTTTGCTTTTGTCTGGAGTGTTTAAATGTAGAGTTTGTATTGCGACGGCGCATCATGCGCAGCAGGTTAACAATATCCTAAGAGGTCGGTTTTCACCTCGCTGACACCATTTCTATCATTTAGATTTTTCCACCCTTTATTTGTTTATGCCACAATGGTTATTCCTGACGGGGAGGTGACACGTTTTCGTGGAAGCTGGTCTGAAAAGACACTTAGAGATGGGTTTCGAAGACCCAATTTGAAGCTCGAAGAAGAGGGTCTCTTCAAAGACATGCGTCCGCGCATATGCTCTCTCTCGCACACCCTCCTTTTAAACTATATTTTTGTGTGTGTGTGTGTGTGTATATATATATATATATATATATATATATATATATATATAAAAACTCAGACAGGTGTCATGTGTGGAAACCGCCTGTAACTCTCCGTGTCCTTGTCTGTTTACAACCCGAGGGTCAGGCGGAAGATAGCGCTTCGGTCTCTCTGAATACGCAATTACAAGTTGAGGTGGACTTGACAATTTGTCAGAGCTTTGTATGGAAAGGGCACCCCCATATCTTATGGGCCACGGACTTTTCAAGTCTGGAGCAATGGAAACTATTCCCGGGCTCATGCCAGTTGTCTAAATTAGATTCCCTCGCTTGTAGATATCTAAAGAACCGGCGTCGTTTACGCGAAGCATGCGGATATGGTTGATTCCGATTCCGATTCCAAAGGCAAACTGCACGAAAATGCTCTTCTTAAATTTTCAGGAAATGTGCAAGCCAGATAAGCGAGAATTATAGTGGTCGATAAGTTCACTCACCACCTCGGCTGTTTATCCCGTGGATTCAAATTGGCTTATACCCAAGCGTCCCCATTTTGCAGATTTGCCAAATCAACTTAATTTTCCTCCAGGCTGGCTCGCTCAGTGGACTAATCTATTCTGCCTTTCCAAAGGGTGTTTGGGAATACTTTTGGAATTAATCTGCCAATCCTTCATCTCAAAGATTAAAATAGTTTGGAATTTAAGGACTTTTTGTTTGAACTACTGTTTTGCAACTCGGTTCGGAAGCCATATTCTCCAAGCAAAGGAATCACTGCATCGGCTTCCGAAGCAGAAGTGCAGGCTGAAACCAAATAATTTGGTTTCATTAGACTAGAAGTATCATCTAGTCCAGTGTTTTTCAACCTTTTTTGAGCCGCGACACAGATTCACACCCCGAATCAAACACAGCCCCTCCCGAATCGAAATCCTGGCTACGGCCCTGACCTCACCATTATACCAGCTGAAGCAAGTAGAGCAGTGTTTCCCAACCTTTTTTGAGCCGCGGCACATTTTTTACATTTGCAAAATCCTGGGGTACACCACCAACCAAAATGACACAAAATGACACTCTAACACAGTCATACATATAGTTAATATGTTTTTAATGTATTTATACACTCAGTGTGAAACCTGGGCCTGTTTCAATGAACACAACATAGATATCCTGGCAGGAATGGCAGAAAGCACAAACTTCCCACACAGAACTCCCATAACTAAGAGAAAATACTATAAGAGTTTGGTGGGCATTGACCTTGGGTTTTGGAGTTGTAGTTCACCTATATCCAGAGAGCACTGTGGACTCAAACAATGTTGGATCAGGACCAAACTTGGCGTTAATACTCAATATGCTCAAATGTGAACACAGATGGAGTTTGGGGAAAATAGACCTTGACATTTGGGAGTTACAGTTTCTGGGATTTATAGTTAACACACAATCAAAGAGCATCCTGAACTCTTGCAACAATGGAATTGAACCAAACTTGGCATATTGAACTCTCATTACCAACAGAAAGTACTGAAATGGTTTGCTTGGGAATTGACCTTGAGTTTGGAAGTTGTAGTTCACCTACACCCAGAGAGCACTGTGGGCAGGAGGGGGAAGAAAGGGTATTGGAGGTTCCAATTTCCCATGGCACACCTGATCATCGCTCACGGCACACTAGTGTGCCACGGCACACTGGTTGGGTAACACTGATCTAGTCTGATGGGTCTATGGGCCGTAATAAAATATTGTTGTTGTTGTATCTAGTTTGGGTTCGTTACCCAGATCAATTGCTGGTTCGTAGACTTACTTTCCTTCCAGTTTCATGTCTCCTGAAATTTTGAACACTCACCCCAAACTTACGAAAATTCAGGACACAATGGCAACCACTAATGTGAAAGAGGGAGTAATAATGGCTTTGAGTTTGTGACCATCTGAGATGTCGAAAATTGTGCAAAATGAAAAACCGAAGAGAAGGCTTGAGAGTCAAGAGTTTAACTTGGAGTTGCCGTGGGACACGCCGGCATCGTCCGTTGAGATCTTTGCAATCACTGAAAAATTAGGTTGAATTTTTCAAGAAATACAGAATGTTACAAAAAAAATGCTTCATTGCACCCATCTATATATTTTTTTCAAGTTGTATGTGCTGGATCCTGCTACGAACCGCACATTGAAACACACAGGATAGAATGCCAAAAAATTCTATATATCGCGTCAAACTTTAATTGTGTCTTTGTGTCAGATAGAATTAAAATCAGATCACTTTAGCGGGAATATTAAAACGTTGCAATAATATCAAGCTTACACTATATGGGTTATTTCTCTTCTTTTTTTTTGTTCTGGTTTTTTTTTGGGGGGGGGGGGGAACGATGCTCCGGTCTTTCCTAAATGCGGAAATTTACTCGCCGAAGCAGACCGTTGATTCTCTAAACGTACCAAATGATTAGCTATTCGACATTTTATTGAGGAACGGGATACGGATAATAACGTGAGGGTGGGCTCTGCCATTTAGAGGAATATTAGCCTGGAAATTGCTGCTGAAATGAAGACATTGTCCTATTTAGAAAAAGAGAGGAGGGGAAGGCGGGGGGAGAGAGAGAGAGAGAGAAAGTGATCATTTGTTCCATTCTTACCGTTCCTTTTACTCCCTAATAATTGGTGAAATTTCCTCCCCGTTGGGCCTTTCCAACAAGAAGGACGAACGGGAAGGAGATTCCCAGAATTGGGACCCCCCCCCCAAATTCCCCTCAAATGTGTTGCGACCCACACTTTCCTTCCATCTCCTGCTCGGGAATATACCTGACGACGTACGTCTCCTTTTTTTCCGTTCCGAACTGCTCAAGTCAGTGAGTTCTGGCGTAATTGTTTGAAACGTTTGTGCTTGAGAAATAAAAGCAAATGTTAACAGGAGCCGGGGTTGAAAGCTTTGCCGCCTGCGCAGCTCCGGCGCCTTTGTTTTCGTTTGATGAAAATTATTAATACTACCCCCCCCAAAAAAAAGAAAGAAAGAAAAAGAAAGAAACTCCACACTTACACACACACACACACTCACGCACACAAACAAATGGGCTGGAGACCACTTCTCCGATGCATGTACCTATCCTCCTTTCGTTAAAACCAATGATCCATTAAGGCCTTTCTTCCTTTTTTCCAAGCTGTGAGCCTAGTGGGCCTTTAAGTACGCCTAAGAGTGAAGGTGGGGGGTAGGTTTAGTTGGATAAAAGATTCCTTGATATCTGGAAGGTCTTTTGAAGACTTTTATAGGCTTAGAAACACTCAGGGTGAATGCCTGCCATTTTCGTCCCCTTTACCTCTCGACGTTCTGGAAGTTTGTTAACCTGTGTTTCAATTAGGGAATAATTATTAATTATACTAATTACATGTTTAGTGGGGAGTCGGGAGGCGGCGGTGAAGGGGGGGGTAGGCGGGTAGAGAGAGGCACCCCGACTTCTTTTGCTGGAAAGTTAAGTCTCGGGTTGCCGTTTCAGGGCTGATGATCAGAGAGGGTTCCTTGCGGGGAAGGTATTTGACTCCGGCTTTTTCTCTCTCCCTTTGCCAGCCTAGAGATAAAATAGTACTAAGGAGGGGAAAATAGGGGAAAGGAGGATCTCACCCCTTTGAAAAAGAATTAGGAAAGGAAGATTAAATCCCTGGTGGTTGTGTTGCTTCATCGACAATACAAGAACACTGATCTGTTTGGGAGTTTTGTGACCAAAGTAGAAATGATTTCCATAGCTGGATTTTCAAAGACAAACGTGATACCTAATTTCCTATCTATTCTATCTATCTATCTATGCACACACACTATCCCTAGATATAGATAGATAGATAGACCTATAGATTAATGTATGGATTTTCAAAGACAAACCTGATACCTAATTTTCATCCATGGTTGTAGCCATTCTATACACACACACACACACACACACAATCCCTAGATAGATAGATAGATAGATAGATAGATAGATAGATAGATAGATAGATAGAATGGCTACAACCATGGGTGAAAATTAGGTATCAGGGTTTGTCTTTGAAAATCCAGCTACAGAAATAATGTCTACCTTGGTGACTATATATATATATATATATATATATATATATACCTATAGATTAATGTATGGATTTTTGAAAAAGACAAACCAGCTACAGAAATAATGTCTCACCTTGGTCATATATATATATATATTCATTCTATCTATCTATACACACCTATAGATTAATGTATGGATTTTCTATCTATCATGTTGTATTCTATCTATCTATCTATCTATCTATCTATCTATCTATACACACACACACTATCCCTATATGTATAGATAGATAAACCTATAGATTAATGTATGGATTTTCAAAGACAAACCTGATATCTAGTTTTCACCCATGGTTGTAGCCATTCTATCTATCTATCTATCTATCCACACACACTATCCCTATATAGATAGATAAACGTATATAGATAGATAGATAAACCTATAGATTAATGTATGGATTTTCAAAGACAAACCTGATACCTAATTTTCACCCATGGTACACACACACACACACTATCCCTATATATACTGTGTGTGTGTGTGTGTGTTATATATATATGGATATCTATCTATCTATATATCAATAAAGACAAACCTATAGATTAATGTACGGTTGTGCAAACATATGCTTATACACACATTTCAAAGTCAGTAAGGAAACAAACTTCCAAGAAGTTTGTTTGTGACCAAGATAGAAAATACATTCTTGGCTTTCATTAGCTGGATTTTCAAAGATGAGCTTGACACATAATTTCATCCATGGTTGTAGCCAGTTTCCTTAAATTCTATCCCCATATATATAGATATTTATCTATCGATCTATCAGAGATAAATATATAAATAATATATTTATTTATTTCGATTTATTCATCGCCACTCCCGTCAGGCTCGGGGCGACTTACAAATGTTAAAAACATCATAAAATACAGATAAAACAACACAATTAACACCCATAATTAAAACTATACAATAATGCACAGGCACCAGAAATTACTCTCATGTATGGTTGTGTGAAGTTTGTTTCCTTACTGATGTTGAAATGTGTGTGTATAAATACATGTTCACACATCCAACTCAACAAACTCAACAAAACATAAGAAGTTTGTTTGTGACCAAGATCGAAATTACGTTTTCGGCTTTGTCGAGTTGGATTTTCAAAGACAAACCTGATATTTTTATTTATTTATTTATTTATTATTTCGATTTGCATACTGTCCTTTTCGATTGATTTATGTATCCAAACATATAATCAATAGATGTAGCCAGTTTCTGTAGAGTCTATCCAAATATATATGGATATCTATCTACATATCAATATAGATGAATATATAGATATATATGGTTAAGTGTGAACATAGATATACACACATTTCAAAGTCAGTAAGGAAACAAGAAGTTTGTTTGTTACCGGGAAAGAAATTACGTTCTCGGCTTTGTTGAGTTGGATTTTCAAAGACGAACCTGATGCATAATTTTCATCCATTGTTGTGGCCAGTTTCTTTACATTCTATCCAAATATATATGGATGTATATCTCTTTCTATCGTAATAAAGATAGATAGAAAGATAATATATGGTTAAGTGTGAATATATACTTAGATATACACACATTTCAAAGTCAGTAAGGAAACAAACTTCCAAGGAGTTTGTTTGTTACCAGGAAAGAAATGATGTTCTCGGTTTTGTTGAGTTGGATTTTCAAACAAGAACCTATAGTATAGTATAGGTATATCTATATAGTATAGGTATATCTATAGAGAGAGAGATTGTGTGTGTGTGTGTGTGTATGAATGATATCTATCTATATATCTATCTAAATATTGATAGATATAGATATAGAGATAGTATATAGATAGTTATGGTTAAATGTGAACATATACTTGTATACACACATTTCAAAGTCAGCAAGGAAACAAACTCCCAAGAATAGAAGTTGGACGTTCTCGGTTTTGTTTTGTTGGATTTTCAAATAAAAACCTGATACATAATTTTTATCCATAGCTGCAGCCAGTTTCTTTAAATTCTATCCAAATATATATGGATATCTTTCTATACATCTACCAATGTGTGTGTGTGTTTGTGTGTGTTTGTGTTTTTACTTGGCTGTAAGCCGCTCTGAGCCCTCAGGGAGTGGCAGCATACAAGACCAAATAATAAATAAATGCATAAATACATAAATAAATATGTAAAATGGTCAATGACCAGAACTATAAAATGAACAAGCATCAGAATGTGAACATATATATTTAAGTATTAGGAAACACTGGCAAAAGCAAAACTAAACCCCAGTATTGAATGCATATATATACCTATATATATATATATATATATATATATATATATATATATGCTCATATATATATATATATACCTATATTAATAATATATATAGATATGAACATATATATATATGTTCATATATATATAAAATTAATATAGGTATATCTATATCTATATCTATATCTATATCTATCTATCTATCTATCTATCTATATATATATATATGAACATATACTTGTATACACACATTTCAAAGCTAGTAAGGAAACAAACACCCGGGAGTGGCGACTCACAAGTTTAAATAATAAATTAAATAAATAAAACTTCCAAGAAGTTTGTTATCAAGACAGAAATTATATTTGTCCATCTATATATCTACCAGTGTGTGTGTGTGTGTGTGTGTGTGTGTGTGTATGTGTATACACATATGTATAATGGTCAATGACCAGCACCATAAAATGAACAAGTGTCAGAATGTGAACATATATATTTAAGTATTAGGAAACACTGTCAAAAGCAAAGCTAAACCCCAGTATTTAATGCATATCTATCTATCTATCTATCTATCTATCTATCTATGAACATATACTTGTATACACACATTTCAAGGCTAGTAAGGAAACAAACTTCCAAGAAGTTTGTTACCAAGACAGAAATTATATTCTCTGCTTTGTTTAGTTGGATTTTCAAAAAAAAGAACTTGATACGTAATTTTCCTCCATGGATCTAGGCAGTTTCTTTAATCTATCCAAATATATATGGATGTCTATCTATATATCTATCTCTGTGTGTGTAAAATGGCCAATGACCAGCACCATAAAATGAACAGATGTTGGAATAGGAACATAGACATTTAGGTATTAAGAAACACTGTCAAAATATAACGGTTTAATTAGATATATGGAATGACGACGACGACGTGACGGAAAGTGATTTCAACGTGACGCTGAGACTGTAATTGTATGTTTTTAATGGTTAAATTGTTGTTATATGGTTATCTTTTGGTTTGTTTGCTTGTGTTGTATTGGAGGGCAGAGACTGCCTTGTGTCAACCGTCCCGAGTCGCTTTCGAGCTGAGAGGGGCGGTATAGAAACGTGACAAATAAACAAACAAATAAATAAAGCTAAAACCCAGTATTGAATAGATAGATAATATATAGATATATATGATAAGTGTGAACATATACTTATATACACACATTTCACAGCCAGTAAGGGAACAAACTTCCGGCGTATTAACAGACAATTTTTGTCGGTGAAGATTTTTTAAAAATTTCACCGAGTTGGTTATTATCAGATTCAAACTCTTTTCACAACGTTCACCTGTCAATTTCTCGATTGTGTGGGAAAGTATCCTTTTTCAATATCACCCCGTGAAGCGGATTATAATTAATTAAATATCCATCGTCTTAATGCCGATACCCATATTTTGCAGGAAATGAATAGTTTCGGGCGATTCCATCAATGTTGAAAAGTGAGACCTGAATGAAGAAAGTTATGTGTTTATGTTCTGCCCAGATTTTCAAATGGACACACACACCACACTCTACACACCACACACCAAACACACACACACACACACAAATTAATTCTAAATTATATCAACTCAAAAGCAAGAATCCTGAAAACAATGCAGGGAAAAAAATATATCCGGGTGTGCGTTTGAGAGAGAGTACGTTGTTGTATCTTGGAGAAGATGACACGTAAACAAGATTCTCCATCGCAAAGCTTTCCCGGCCTCTCTACTCTATCTTTTTGCTTTTCTCCCCAGAATCCGATTGTGTGAATGTGTTTCTATAATACGAAAATTGTATTTTCCCGCTCTCCTACGACAGCGCAGAACTAGTGAAGTTTAAATATGATTATAGGACCCCCCCGGGTTCCGGGGAATCGTGTCGAACGGGGTAAATAGATATCCGCAATTTACGCTACACCCAAGTTGAAGCTCATATGAATATTTTAACATTATCTAAGGTGGCTAATTATTGCCGGAGTCGAAATCCTCCCTCCGCAACAGCCTTTCTGGATTCCCACAATTAACTGGAAATTTAATCCATCAGAAGTACACGCAATTAAATCAGATATAAGCCGACGAAATTAGGTGCAATATTTCTGTTTCCAGGCAGATAGAGGAGCCAAATCAAACCATATTAACTTGGATATTGGAACCGACTTATGACGGATCTTGATTTCAGATCGCAAAACTATTTTTGAGGTGCAAGCTTTGTTTGTTCGATAAATACCAACTTGAAGGATATGTGTGCCTGTGAGAAATAGTTGGAAGGGAGATCACTCTAAGTCAGTGTTTTTCAACCTTTTTTGAGCCGCGGCACATTTTTTACATTTACAAAATCCTGGGGCACACCACCAACCAAAATGACACAAAATGACACTCTAACGCAGTAATACATATAGTTAATAAGTTTTAAAATGTATTTATACACTCACTGTGAAACCTGGACCTGTTTCGATGAACACAACATAGATATCCTGGCAGGAATGGCAGAAAGACACAAACTTCCCACACAGAACTCCCAAAACCAAGAGAAAATGCTATAAGAGTTTGGTGGGCATTGACCTTGAGTTTTGGAGTTGTAGTTCACCTATATCCAGAGAGCACTGTGGACTCAAACAATGTTGGATCAGGACCAAACTTGGCATGAATACTCAATATGCACAAAAGTGAACACAGATGGAGTTTGGGGAAAATAGACCTTGACTGAGCAGGTGGCATATTGCGTTGGATAATACAGAACGTTGGATGAATGAAGGTTGGATAAACGAGACTCTACCGTATTATTCATACTGACGTAGAGCGATCATCAGGTGTGCCGTGGGAAATTGGAACCTCCAATATCCTTTCTTCCCCCTCCACAGTGCTCTCTGGGTGTAGGAACTACAACTTCCAAACTCAAGGTCAATTCCCAAGCAAACCCTTTCAGTACTTTCTGTTGGTAATGAGAGTTCAATATGCCAAGTTTGGTTCAATTCCATTGTTGCAAGAGTTCAGGATGCTCTTTGTTTGTGTGTTAACTATAAATCCCAAAAACTTTAACTCCCAAATGTCAAGGTCTATTTCCCCCAAACTCCATCTGTGTTCATATTTGGGCATTTTGAGTATTCATGCCAAGTTTGGTCCTGATCCAACATTGTTTGAGTCCACAGTGCTCTCTGGATATAGGTGAACTACAACTCCAAAACTCAAGGTCAATGCCCATCAAACTCTTATAGTATTTTTTCTTGGTTATGGGAGTTCTATGTTGGAAGTTTGTGCTTTCTGCCATTCCTGCCAAGATATCTATGTTGTGTTCATCAAAACAGGCCCAGGTTTCACACTGAGTGTATAAATACATTTAAAAACACATTAACTATATGTATGACTGTGTTAGAGTGTCGTTTTGTGTCATTTTGGTTGGTGGTGCGCCCCAGGATTTTGCAAATGTAAAAAGTGTGCCGCGGCTCAAAAAAGGTTGGGAAACACTGACATAGAGCATAACATATGCAGAATGTCATTTTCAATTATGATTTGGAAACTGGGTAGTTTTGGAAATCAGACATAGGTTTGTTTGTTGTGAGACCCAAAGCTTCAAGTGTATGTTTCATGCTTAATGCCTCCTATTGCTTCAATTAAATCAATATGGTGATATTTGGGTAAAAACAGGAGCTTAAAGTATATTTTTTTCCTTTTCAAGAAATTATTCCGCTCATGATTGCAATCCCTATTTATGGGGAAAGAAACTGCTGCAGGTGTTGGTTGTTTGAATAAGAATTGCGTTTAGTGAGTCGGAACTCGCGACGTCCAGGTCTCAATTCTACAACTTTGCTCAGTGCAAATGGGAACTAGAAACAAACAAGTGCTTCACTTCCCCCTTGTGTGTGTTATTTTATGAAGCATCTCTCTTAAATACACTTTCTGGAATTTCAGGGCCCTTTAGAAACAATTCTTTGCAACAACATTTTCCGAAGGGCTGAATGAAAGGCTGGCGTGCCATTGAGTTGCCCGCGTGTGAGGATTCCGCTTGACTTCTTGAGCAAATACTCCACGCGCAAGTGTTGCTTTTCTCGTTCCGGAATATTTTTCCTTTTTATTACTGGCCACTATTGTCCGTCCATATCAAGCACCCCTCCACAAGCTGCTCTTTAAAACAACAACTCCGTACCAGAATGGGGACTGGAGACGGGTTGATTCCTATTGAGTCGCCGTAAGACAAAACTAGTTATTCCCCCCCACTAAGTACAAATAAGAGTCTCACTTCGAAAGAAGCTCCGGCTCTTCAGGCTCTTCAGGCACATTTCAAGATCCCTTTAGCTTCATTTCTGTAAACATAATACAGACAGGAGGCCACAACGCCACAACGGCAATATTATGTTTTATGTTTATTTAGTTTAACGCTTAGTTTTGGTTGTTTTATAAGTTGGATTGGATTTATTTTATTTTTTGTCTTTGCTTTGATGGTTGTCCGACTGTTCTTGGGCATTGAGTGTTTGTGATTTCTGGGTTGTGAGACCACACAACCTCTGAGGATACTTGCCATAGATGCAGGCAAAACGTCAGGAGAGAATGCTTCCGGAACATGGCCAGACAACCCGGAAAACTCACAGCAACTCAGCGATTCCAGCCATTGAAGCCTTCAGCAATGCTTTACTATTTTTGTTATCTTTTGGAAACCACCCTGACAGGGGCGGTCTAAGGTAATTTTATATGGTAAGCAAACATTACTTTGCCCCCAACATTATTTTGGTGCCCCCCCCATGTAAAACAAATATGCAATTATAATATCACAATACCATTAGTAGTATTATATTGTATCTATGTATATACAATATATTATACCCTACTCATAATATATTATATCATAATTATATTATAACTAGCTGAACCCGGCACGCGTTGCTGTGCCGTATTTAGGAGATGTGAGTACGTCTGGGTATGTAAGGTTTGGAAGTGATGTAGCTATGTGTGTTGTGTGTGTATATATGTATGTATGTGTATGTATGTGTATATGTGTGTATGTTTGTGTGTTTGTGTTTTTATAAGTGTATATATGTGTAGTTGGTTTTGTGTATGTATTGGTGTATATGTATATATGTCTACGTGTTTATGTGTTTGTGTATGTGTGTTTTATGTGTGTGTGTTTGTTTTATATGTGTTTGTGTATTTGTGTATGTGTGTATATATGTGTATGTGTGTGCATTTTTGTTTTTTGTGTAGTTGTAGATATTTATGTATGTGTGTATTTGTATATATGTGTGTGTATATGTGTATGTGTGTGTATATGTGTGTGTTTGTGTGTGTGTGTATGTGTATATATGTTGATGTGTATGTAGTATGTGTGTGTGTATGTTGGTGTTGTTTTGTTTGGTGGTTTTATGGTTTTTGTTTTGTTTATGGTTGTTTATTAGTATGTGTTTTGTATTCTTGTCTGTGTCTTCCATGTCCTTCTTTTGTGTGTTCCTTTTCCTGCTGTCTGTCTTTGTGGGTGTGTGCCTGTTGGGAGGGTGTCGTTCGTAAGATGCTGTTTTAGGAGGAGGGTCTGGCGATGGGACTACACTTCCCAGAAGGCTTTGCGCCGGCCTTTGGGAAGGAAGGGGCGTGGCTATGGGGCTACACCTCCCTGATGGCTCCGGGTCTCCTGTGTTCTCTGTGAGCGGCGCAGAGCCTTCTGGGATGTGTAGTCCCATGGCCAGGCCCACTTGCTGTACCGACTGGCAGGCGTTGCTGCACCCGGATATTGCGGGCGATGGCCTTGGCTCCTTCTCCGCCACGTCCTCTGCCTGCCTCGGTGGCTCCCATCCATTACCGGAGCCGGCTGGGCCCCGTGCCTCCTTGGCCTCCTCCCCGCGCCTCGTTGGCCTCCTCCGTCGTTTCTTCGGGTGTGGGCCACGGCCCGGGTTCCTGAGGGGCTTTGTTGTCGGTGTGGATCGGGTTTCGGGAGCGGCTGGGAGGCGGTTAGGGTTCGGGAGCGTGGTAAGGTGTTTTTCTGCGGATGTGGGGTGGGAGGGAGAGTTGGAGGAGGAGGTGGGGCGTGGTTTTCTTGTTGCTGCCGCGTTTGTGACATTTTGCGCATGTGTGGTAATGTAGTTTTTTGGTGGTGTTTTTGGGGGTGTTGTTTTGTGTTTTGTGTTGTTTTTGTGGGTCGGCTATGGACCTTGTGGTATGGATTAGTGGCCTGTGGAGTTTCGTGTGTCTGGGACATGTAGTTTTTGCGTCCATTTGCCTCGTTGCACGACCACTCTCTTTTTATAGATATAGATTATACTACATTACAATATAATATTGACATTATAATATAATATAACATTCTATTATATTATTATTATTATAATAAAATAATAAATAAAAATTATTTATTTAAATAAAATTATCCTCTGCTAAATATTTTCATTACTCCAATAAAACTCAAATAACCCAAAATAAAGTAAAATAAAAGACTATATATTACTATTTGCCTGCGCAGTTGCTCCTGTCTCTCCTTGATGCTCCCGGCTGGCGCACGGGCGTGCGCGGGGAGGTGGGCGGTTGTGGTAGGGTTCACGTGATTGGGCCTGGCGAGGGAGTTCCCCTCAGCGCGCGGCGACTACTTCTGGTGGTGGCTGTCAGGAGGGCTCCCTGCTTCCCTCCCTCCCTCTGCGCTCCGTCCCTTTCCCAAGCGCTGGCTGAGGTGATGGCGAGCGGCGGTGACAGCATCCCTCCGGAGGCAGTGCCCGGCCCAGAGGCTCATTCTTTGAGACCACCGAGGAGGAGGCAGGACGCTGTCTAGCGGGTGGGGGCGCTCTTACCCAGATGGCGCCTCATGCAGCCGCGTCCTTTTCCTGCCGGTAAGACCGCCCCTGCACCCGGAATCCTCCCAAAAGGCCTGTTTTGAGAAGGAATGCATGTTTCAAAACTAAGGCTGGATCTACACTATCATATAATTATATAGTGAGTGTAGACCAGGCATGGGCGAACACAGGCCCTTCAGGTGTTTTGGACTTCAACTCCCACAATTGCTTCAGTATTTGGACAACATCCTTCAGTATGTAGACGACATGCTCATAGCACAGGCATGGTCCAATTTGGACCCTCCAGGTGTTTTGGACTTCAACTCATACAATTGCTTCAGTATTTGGACAACATCCTTCAGTATGTAAATGACATGCTCATAGCACAGGCATGGGCCAACTTGGACCCTCCAGGTGTTTTGGACTCAAACTCCCACAATTGCTTCAGTATTTGGACAACATCCTTCAGTATGTAGATGACATGCTCATAGCACAGGCATGGGCCAACTTGGGCCCTCCAGGTGTTTTGGACTTCAACTCCCACAATTGCTTCAGTATTTGGACAACATCCTTCAGTATGTAGACGACATGCTCATAGCACAGGCATGGGCCAACTTGGACCCTCCAGGTGTTTTGGACTCAAACTCCCACAATTGCTTCAGTATTTGGACAACATCCTTCAGTATGTAGACGACATGCTCATAGCACAGGCATGGGCCAACTTGGCCCCTCCAGGTGTTTTGGACTTCAACTCCCACAATTGCTTCAGTATTTGGACAACATCCTTCAGTATGTAGATGACATGCTCATAGCGTAGGCATGGGCCAACTTGGACCCTCCAGGTGTTTTGGACTTCAACTCCCACAATTGCTTCAGTATTTGGACAACATCCTTCAGTATGTAGGCGACATGCTCATAGCACAGGCACGGTCCAACTTGGGCCCTCCAGGTGTTTTGGACTTCAACTCCCACAATTGCTTCAGTATTTGGACAACATCCTTCAGTATGTAGACGACATGCTCATAGCACAGGCATGGGCCAACTTGGGCCCTCCAGGTGTTTTGGACTTCAACTCCCACAATTGCTTCAGTATTTGGACAACATCCTTCAGTATGTAGACGACATGCTCATAGCACAGGCATGGGCCAACTTGGGCCCTCCAGGTGTTTTGGACTTCAACTCCCACAATTGCTTCAGTATTTGGACAACATCCTTCAGTATGTAGACGACATGCTCATAGCACAGGCATGGGCCAACAGGGACCCTCCAGGTGTTTTGGACTCAAACTCCCAATATTCCTAACAGCCTCCTTTTCCTTTTCCCTTTTCTTTTTCACTTAAGCAACTTAGGGGGAAAATGAAGGGGCCTGAGGCTAGGAATTGTGGGAGTTGAAGTCCAAAACACATGGAGGGCCAAAGTTGGCCCATGCCTGGTTTAGATTCATATAATGCCATCAAACTCTACTATATGACAGACTAAATCCAGCCTTCTTTGAAGATCCTATCTGATTTTTGTGACAACTGATTGTCTACAGAAATTGACATGGTGATCCTAAACATTGTCTACTTACTTGTAAGTACAGGTTGCATATCCCTTACCCAAAACGCTTTGTATCACATGATCTTTGGATTTAAGATTTCAGTCGACATGAATTTGCTTGTATGTTAATAATATAAGCAAGTGGAGATAGGAATCTAAGCATGAAATTCATGTCTTAATAATAATAATAATTTATTTGTGGAACTCCCTATCTCCCCAAAGGGACTCAGGGCGGTTTCCAACACATATGGCAAGCATTCAATGCCGACAAAGAGACAAATTACATCCAAACAAGACACATCAAAGAAAATAGAACAACCTGAGAGTAATTTTGTACAACATTTTAAATAGTTTTGTGCATGAAATGAATACTTTAAACCAGTGGGGTTATTAAACATAATGATAAATCCCTTTCACCGCCTAAAGCCCACCATTCCTAATTGGCCTTTCACATCTACAGATGCCCAATCCACAGATTCTGCCATCCATGACTTGAACATATGTTTAAAACCTGAAAGAAGCAAGGCTTGATAAACATATATGTTTATATGTCTTTATGGATTTAATCTCTGATTATTATTTTTTTTAAAATTAATGATGTTTAATACTGTTTTAATGTTTGTATATCTTAAATCAGTGTTTCCCAACCTTTTTTGAGCCGCAGCACACTTTTTACATTTGCCAAATCCTGGGGCACACCACCAACCAAAATGACACAAAATGACACTCTAACACAGTAATACGTATAGTTAATATGTTTTTTAATGTATTTATACACTCAGTGTGAAACCTGGGCCTGTTTTGATGAACACAACATAGATATCCTGGCAGGAATGGCAGAAAGACACAAACTTCCCACTCAGAACTCCCATATCCAAGAGAAAATGCTATAAGAGTTTAGTGGGCATTGACCTTGAGCTTTGGAGTTGTAGTTCACCTACACCCAGAGAGCACTGTGGACTCAAACAATGTTGAATCAGAACCAAACTTGGCATGAATACTCAATTTGCCCAAATATGAATGCAGATGCAGTTCGGGGGAAATAGACCTTGACATTTGAGAGTTGTAGTTGCTGGGATTTATAGTTCCCCTACAATGAAAGAGCATTCTGAACCCCACCAATGATAGAACTGGGCCAAACTTTCCACACAGAACCCCCAGGAGGCAAGAGGAGGTCTCTACTTGGGGAAAGGGAGGCGGGCCTTCGCAGTGCATGGAGAGGGAGAGACCAAGTAGACAACGGGTGGGGGGGGTGGTTGTAATTTTGTGCCTTTATCGAGGTAGGTTTCTTAGGGTTTTTATACTTACACACTAGACTCTCCCCCCCCCCCTTTCCTGGAGGTTCAAATTTCCCAAGGCACACCTGATGATCGCTCACGGCACACTAGTGTGCCCCGGCACACTGGTTGAGAAACACTGTTTTAAACAATTAGAAAGCAATGGTGTCAACATCCCAGCATTTTGGAGGATTTCGAATGTTGACATTCCAGACAACAGAGACCCACTCCACCTGTGCCACTTCATCCCATGAAATTACTTTTGAGATAGTTGTGTTTGGGATTTCTGGGTTAAGTTTCGACTAGAAGGAAGCCATTCCCTCCGGATTTACTTCGGAGTCAAAATGTGCAAGATGGCATGGTTTTCTATTTAATGACTGGTAAAGAAAAAAAGAAAGAAAAGGAAAATGGTCATAAGATCAAAGCAGTGATTCTTTCCTTCTCTTCTAAAGTATTAAGAATGTGAGATTCTAGGGAGAAATCTAAACAGACTTGGGAAGAAATGTAGAAGTAGTTACTCTGAATGCAATTCCATAATGACAGTACTGAGAACTTTCCCCATTGACATCAAGGAAGCCAGGAAAATGGCTTTGATCAAAGACGAAAATACCTTGGAGCAAACCCCATTGCATTATATGCAGCTTAACTCCTAATACACATGCTCGGGAACCACATTATTGCCAAACTCAATTTATAGGATTGTTACTCTGCTTTTAACAACAACAACAACAACAAGTTCCTGTGAGTTTTCTGGGCTGTCTGGCCATGGTCTAGAACAGGGGTGGGCAACCTACGGCTCGCGGGCCGGATGCGGCCCAGCAGCCGATTCTGTCCGGCCTGGGGAGAAGGGCATTGGGGTCGAGGCCAAGAGGAAGGGGTGCCTCTGCTGCCATCCCATTGCGGGCTCTGTGGGGCCTGTGTCTCCCTTAGGGGAGAGACGGCAGGTTATCAATAAATGAAAAGTTTGGTTATTTAAATCAGTGTTTTTCAACCTTTTTTGAGCCGCGGCACACTTTTTACATTTACAAAACCCTGGGGCACACCACCAACCAAAATGACACAAAATAACACTCTAACACAGTAATACATACAGTTAATATGTTTTTAAATGTATTTATACACTCAGTGTGAAACCTGGGCCTGCTTCGATGAACACAGCATATATATGACTTCCTCTCATATATTTATACATGGCTATCATGTTGTCTCTCAACCATCTGTTCTTCAGGCTAAACATGCCCAGCTCTTCAAGCCGCTCCTCATAGAGCTTGTTCTCCAGACCTTTGTGAAATTTCACCCTGAGTGAAACTTGCTTCCAGTTAACTATGGATGTCATGAAGCTGTTATAAATAGTTCCTTTGGGGTTGGGGGGAGGCAACTCTCAAAAAATCCAGTAAAATAGTAAAAAAAAACCAAAACATTTCCAAGCGGAGAGGCTCAATTTGTTTCTTGGAAACCTGTGAGGGGGCTGCTAGGAGGGGGGAGAGTGCCAATTTCCCACGGCACACCTGATGACCACTCACGGCACACTGGTTGGGAAACACTGATTTAAATAATCCACACATTCCTGCAAGATGTCCTTTTGGAAATGCAAATATTTCCATCAAAAAACCGAGAATGAAAAGTAAGCTGATCGTTAATTGTTCACTAATGATGACAATAACTTTCCATACTGGTGGATAAGAATGGCCGATCTTGGGGAAATGGTAGGGGACATGAATTGACAGGCCACCAAGTAATCAGACTCAGAAACACACAACGGTGACACAACGCAAGCCAAGTAATTTGCCACCACGAGTGTGGCAAAAAACCCCTTCATTCTCAAGTGAAGTAGGCAGCAACGTTGGAGGGGGGCTAATTGGCCCTAGGTTGGAGAAGGCCACGTCAAGGTTTTGACACGTTGCTTGGAACAGACGGTTGGGTGGATTTCTCTGTCTGCTTCTTGCATTTCGAGGAGGGCGCACCGCTCTCCCAGACAACTTCACAATCCCAAAAGAAAAGCACTGGATAGCTGCCATGGCTTTTTTTTTCTCCAAAAAATCCTAAACCCTACAACATTCAAGATAGCGTTGGAAGGACGTGAACTCCACGTTGCGTCCTCTGCTTTGTGACAGGAGATGCCTCTTTTCCGATTTCCCGCGTTCAATGGGACCTTTGTTCGGACGAAGCGATTTGTCTTCCCTCTTGTCCTCTCTTAACAAATTACTAGGGATGGTCAAAGAAGCGCGTGGTTCTGATTTGAAGCGTGCGAGGGAGGGAAATAAATGCAGATATCGCGGTCGCAAAGGTTGGGGCAAGGTGCTTTTCTCTTCAAGGGCTCCTCTAATTCTAGAACTTCATAGCAATTCAGAACGAATGCCCATTATTCAGATCAATCCGGCTCTATTGAACCTTACAAGACAGGCACTTTGGCACGGCGCGGTGCTTCGTTTTATATATATTATATATATATACTCGTAGAATCTGATCTGGCGACGCTAGTTAACTATATCAGTCCTTACGTTAGGAACCGTCTCCGCGCTGTCCTCAGAACTCCCTTTGAGGTCACTGGGAGGTGCGCCGGAGTAAGAAGTGGGGTCAGAACTATATCGACCCCCAGTGACAGTATCTAATGCTTCGCTGTGGAAAATCTTAAAGCTTTCTATTACCAGCCAACATGGCTAAGATATCAGAATTCAAAGAGGTGAGCAGCTAGGGCTCCAGAGTTAACTGCGGCTTATGGGCTTGAATAGTCAGTGCGGGAAGAAATGCGAACTTTCCCTCCTCTCGCCGCCTCGACTCTCCGCTTTGATTATTACAGCTTTCCAAATGGGTTATCAATCAAACCGATTAGCAGTTTTAATAATGCTGTATTTACTTGGTTTTACCTGGTTTTTCGTTATGCGGGTGCTAGTCCAGGCAGTTTTTTATGTAGTATTTTAAGGGTGTTTCTCGCCATTGATATATGCAGCATTTGGATGATTTATATAGGATTTTTAATGGTTAGTTTATATGGTGTTTACTAAGTATTATGACTATGCAAAGAGGGGGAGAGTTGCTGTGACAGCAACACACGAAAAGAGTATATTCAATTTCAAATATATATCACTTGTAATTATTCAAAATAAGTCTAGTCATAACATACAATAATAACAATAACACGAAAGTCATATAAGGTAACAAACACGCCCGCGGTGGGCTCCTACCCTTGTGGTACTTAAAGCCTCGAGGCTTTATGGAATAATTACAAGTGATATATATTTGAAATTGAATTTACTAAATATTAAACACAATATAATATGTTTATTTATTTTAAATATTGTCCAGTGTTTATTTATTTTAAATTTTAAGATATTACATCTGGCCCGACCATTTTGGTTTTAAACTTTGTGTGTTATTGCTTTTTTATATATATATATATATATATATATATATATATATATATATATATATTTGTTTTTATTAAGTTTTCAAAATATGTACATTCATACCAATATACCAACATACATGGGTTTGATTACAAGCGGATTAATGGGCCGAAGGGTAAGGTGTGGTGGGGAGGGTGGGGGGATGAAACATAGGGGGAAACTAGGAAAAAGAGGGGTATATATATATATAAAAACTTCCCAAAACTTTACCCACGATTTTTACATTGATTGTTGTTATTGATTTTCCTTAATGTCTATGTAATATCTATATATCTACTAGCTGACCCGGCCACGCGTTGCTGTGGGATTTTTTTAAAATTGGGGACTGTGTGTGTAGTTATGTATATGTGTATATGTATGTGCGTGTATATGTGTGTATTTACGTATTTGTGTGTTTGTATATGTATGTGCGTGTATATGTGTTGATGTGTGTAAGTACAGGTGCTTTTATGTATGTGTGTATGTGTATATTTGTATATTTCTGTGCATGTATATAGGTGTGTGTGTATGTGTTTCTGTGTTCCTTTCTTCTACCCTCTTTCCTTCCTTCCTTCACTCCATCCTTCTATCCTTTCCTTCCTTTTCCCTCCCCTCCTTCCTGCTATCCTTCCTTTTTCCTTCCTTTCTTCTCCCCTCTTTCCTTCCTTCCTTAACTCCATCTTTCTATCCTTTCCTTCCTTTCCCCTCCAGTCCTTCCTGCTATCCTTCCTTTTTCCTTCCTTTCTTCTCCCCTCCTTCCTTCCATCCATTCTTCCTTCTATCCTTCCCTTCCTTTCTTCTCCCATCCTCCCTTTCATCCATTCTTCCTTCTATCCTTCCTTTACTTTCTTTTTCCCTCCTTCCTTCCCTCACTTCCTTCTTTCCTTTCCCTCCTTCCTGCCATTCCTCCCCTTTCTGTATCAGTCCTTGCCCCCCTTGTCTCAGTCCCTCCATACCTTTCCCTACCTCCACCAACATTCCGACTCTCTAAACTGCCAAGGGGTGGTGTGGGGGATCATGGGAGTTGTAGTCCATAATGTTTTTTTGGATTTGTGGCCGTTGGCTCTTTTTTGGGTGGGGGTGTGTGTTTTGGTAAACATACCTCGTAAGGTTTTCTGGGTATGTGGGCTGTTTTTGTGTTTCTGCCTTGTGTGATTTCTTTGTTTATAAGACAGGACCCATGACATGGAGGATTTTATATATATAGATTTAGTAGCTTTTTAGTGCATTAGTATTAACTTAGACTCATAATTCATTCAGATCTACTAAAAATTTGCTTCCTTTATTTTGTATATAAGTCTTGAAACCCGACCAGTCTCTTTTGTCCTTTTTGTTACTTAGTTTCTGCGATAAGAAGTCCATTTGTATCATATCAAGTACTTTAAGTGTCCATTCTTCCAGATTTGGGATTGTTTTCTGCTTCCAGTGTCTCGCCAAGACTATTCTGGCACAGGCACCCAATATAAAAAGTATCTTGTCTTGATTGTCGTTGAGGATTTGATTGGAGATTCCCAGCAGGTAGTTTTGTGGGTCTAATTTGAATTTAATATTTAATATTTTTTTGAACTTCTCTATGAATTTCTTTCCAATATTTTAGTATTCGTTTATTTATTATTCGGATTTACTAGACCGCCCCTCCTCAAGGCTCGGGGAAGTTTCCAACACAATAAAATTACACAAACAGCCTAAAAACATCATAAAAACATTCCTAAAAACAATCACATAGATCGGAATACGACCGATCTACAGACAGAGGCGGCATGGTGAGGTGGCGAGGTTTGATGTTCAGTCGCCAAATGCTTGCCGAAATAGCCAAGTCTAGCCAAGTTTACAATTCCATCATTGGTGTAAATATGTACCTAGCTCCTTTCTGCATTTCCCGCACCTATTGGGAGAACTTTGGTTAAATTTAGCAATTTTTGTTGGGCACAAGTGCCACCTAAATTGCATTTTTATCCAGTTCTCCGTTATGTCTGTGGTTGTAGTCAGTCAGTAGCCTTTATTTCGGTCAACAAACCATCGGCTAAGTCAGGTGAAAGTAGAACAATAGAATACAACATTTAAAAAATTAATAACATCACATTTGGGTTATGATTAATAAAAACAAGTGAGTCTGTGGTTGTAGTGTATTTTAACTTTTTGGTCCATATTTCCTCCCACTGTTGTGTTGTGACGCTATGTCCTAAATCTTGTGCCCATCTTATGCGACACTCTTTAATTTGTTCTTCTTCTGTGGCCCATCTTAATAGTCTCTTATACAGAATACTTATTTTCTTCTTTTTCTTTTTTACTCCTGGTTCCCAAAATTCATCTTCCTTAAAACCTATTTTTAATCTGTCTTATATCTCTCATGTATCTGTCTTATATCTCTCATGTGTGTTATTGCTTATGTGTGAGTTATATTGATTGTATTGTCTTATTATTTGCTGCTGTGTTGTTTTACGGATGTGTCATTGGGCTTGGCCTCATGTAAGGCACCCCGAGTCCCTTCGGGGAGATGATGGCAGGGTATAAATAAAGTATTATTATTATATGTGATAGCCTTATATGTGAAAGAGCTATGGTCTAAGCATCGAATAAACTTGGTCTCGGGCTATTAGCAGTGAATTCTTCATTGGTTCACAATGTTGTATGTGTGTGGGGAGGAACAGGACAACTTGTCAAAGGGAAAATATTTGGAAATGTAACTCAAACGTTGCCGCTATCATTGCTATCTCGAAGGCTATTCATGTGTTTATTGCCATTTCTCAATCTACGGATGAAGACGTCTCAAAAATAATTTCTCCACCTGAATAAAGATCCCAAGATAGTTTACCAAGGTAATATGCAAAAGACAGAGGAGAACAATTAGAACTGAATACTGAAATTGAAAAGAAGGTGTTGCCTATTTATTAAAAGTGAGGCAATGACTTGGATAATCGCCTACAGATTTTCAGAGATGGGGCTCTATTAATGTGCTTTGGGAAAGAATTCCACCATCATCATACTGGGCAATTGATTCTGTTTTGTATTCCTACATATATATATATATATATATATATATATATATGTAGAAATACATATATATTCCTACATATATATATACACACATATATATATTTATTAAAATAAAATAATAAAATAATAAAATTATTTATATATATATATATATATATATAATTAATTTTATTATTTTATTATTTTATTTTATTTCTTCGCATTTGTCTACCCCCCCCCCCCCCAAAGTGGCTCGGGGCGGCTCACAACAAAGCAATCATTACATAGTAAAAACAGGCATATCATAAAACACAGTGCAAGCAAATCACATAAAAACAGCATTAAAAAACAGCATGTAAAGTGACAAGTCACGCACTAAAACAACAGCAGCAGACACAATTACAAGGTGGCTATGGACACATGGATTATCCAGCTCCGTAGGTCTGCCAGAACAGCAAAGTCTTACAAGCCTTCCTGAAAGGGAGAAGGCCCTGGATGGTGCGAACGTCAGCGGGCAAAGAGTTCCAAAGGGTCGGAGCTACGATTGAGAAAGCCCGTCGACGAGTCACGGTCAACTGGTAGATCTTAGCACTAGGGATGACCAGGAGGTTTTGTTCTTCGGAGTGCAGAGGTCTAGTGGGACGATATGGGATGAGACGGTCCCGCAGGTACACTGGCCCCAGACCATGTAAGGCCTTAAAGGTCAAGACTAACACTTTGAAGGTGATCCGGCATACTATCGGAAGCCAGTGCAGGAGAGAGAGAGAGAGAGAGAGAGAGAGAGAGAGAGAGAGAGAGAGAGGCTATGGGAAAGTTCATATGAAAAACAAAGGTCTTGCAACTATCCTAGCCCAAGAAACAGGACATATAAAAACAACAGAGAAACAGCAACTAAAAACTCACAAAAGAGATAACAGAAAGGATAACAGGAGGGGAAAAAATGAGAAAATAGAATATATGCATAAGAAATACCACTATTTAAAACATAATAATAATAATAAATTTGTATACCATCCTATCTCCCCAAAGGGACTCGGGGAGGTTTCCAACATATAAGGTGAAACATTCAATTGCCAAGGGGGCAATCATACAAACAGATTAAAATAAAAGTATCAAAAACAGCAAAAATCCTACTAGAACACAACAATAAACATTTGAACCAATTGCATTTATTTATTTATTTATTTATTTATTTATTTATTTGTCACGTTTCTATACCGCCCCTCTCAGCCCGAAGGCGACTCGGGACGGTTTACACAAGGCCGTCTCTGCCCTCAATACAACACAAGCAAACAAACAAAAAAAAATCATATAACAACAAATTAACATATAAAAACATACAATTTCAGCCTCAGCATCATGTTGAAATCCATTTCCGTCACATCGTCATCATTCCATATATCTAATTCAACTGTTACATTTCATCAGCAAATGCCTGCTCAAACAGCCAGGTCTTGACTTTCTTGCGAAAGTATAACTCCATCAGCCAAGGTTCAATAAAACCAATGACTACGACTACAAAATGGACATGGTCAACTAAAAAGGGCTGGGCAAGGGATAGGGCAAACAGTGTATCATAGGCCAGGGAAGTGGACAACGAACAGAACCATCTTCATTTCTGTACAAATCTGGTGGAAAGAAACTTCCAGTGAATGGAACTTGGATTATATAAATATATATTTCTTACATAAATAAGAATGGGTTGTGGTTATCATTAGATAATTATGGGTCTTACCAGCAATTGCCAGTGGTTTCCATGTCAGGATAATGGTGAATCCATGCAGAGTCCAGATTGGAGAAGAGCTATCCAAGGTCCTGAAACCTATCCCTAACTAAGTTGAACATCTGACTGATCCTCTAAAGCAGTGTTTCCCAACCTTTTTTGAGCCGCGGCACGCTTTTAACATTAAAAAAATCCGGGGGCACACCACCAACCAAAATGACACAAAATGACACTCTAACACAGTAAAGAACGGTTGGGGGTTGGTGGCCTGCTGGGAGCAGCTGCTGGGAGTGCCAAAGCCGGGGACGGGGTGGAGCCAGGCTGCGCCATGCCCCGCCCCCTACCCCCAGTTTCACCTCCCAGCAGCTGCTCCAGCCTTGAGGGGACAGTGCCAAGCCAGCGGTGCCAGAGCCAGCACAATGCTGGCGTGGCACGGTCCCCTCAAGGCTGGCGCAGCTGCTGGGAGTGCCGGCCGGGGGGGGGGCAGAGCCAGGGCGCACCATGCCCCGCCCCTCCCCCCAGCTTCAGCTCACCTACAGGCCGCGCCATGCCCCACCCCTCCCCCCAGCTTCAGCTCTCCTACAGAGGAGGAGCATGAGCGGTGAACGGGCTTCAGTGGGCGGGGCTCCTCCTCCACGTGGCTTCAGCGAGCGAGGGGCGAGAGTCATGGTTGAGTCATGGCGGATTGGAGGCTGGCTGGGGAACGGCCGAAGGAGGCGGCGCCCCAGTCCCTTCTTCTTTTTCTTCGCCATGGCCCGGCCCTTCCTCCTCCTCCCCCAAGCAACAGGAGTTCGGCAGGAAGGGGGGAGGAAGGGGGGCAGGGAGCTTTTCTCGCGGCACAGCAGGAGGTCCGTCACGGCACACTAGTGTGCCACGGCACACTGGTTGAGAAAGACTGCTCTAAAGCAGTGGTTCTCAACCTGTGGGTCCCCTGGTGTTTTGGCCTACAACTCCCTGAAATCCCAGCCAGTTTACTAGCTGTTAGGATTTCTGGGAGTTGAAGGCCAAAACATCTGGAGACCCACAGGTTGAGAACCACTGCTTTAAAGTCTGGAAGAAAACTGAATCGATTCTCCACGTTCTTGATGTGGGATTTTCCGGATGTCCAAGGTCGTTCCCTAACTTTATCTGCACACTCATGAAATGGCACTAATTTGTATTGAATGCCGGCATGGAAGGAAGGGGTAAATCCATGCAGAAAATGAGATGATTTTATTTATTTATTATTTATTATTCACACTTGTTAGTCGCCACTCCCGGTGTGGCTCGGGGCGACTTACAACAGTGGAAACACAGTTTAAAAACACAGTATTACACAATAAAATGCAATGAAACACAGTGAAACACAATAAAAACACAGCAAAGCACAATTCATCAGGGTTGCATCCAGCACGGGATGGGTAGCCAAAGAACTGCAGTCTTAGACCCCGAAGGCCTGCCGAAACAGGTGGGGTTTTACACGCCTTCCGGAATGTCATTAGGTCGTCAAGTGCTTGAACATCGGAAGGCAGTGCATTCCATAGTGGAGAGGCGATCACCGAGAAGGCCCTTCGTCTTGTGGCCATAAGGTGGTACGTTTTGAAGCTGGGAACCTCCAAAAGTTGGCACGACTCAGAACGTGGCCTAGTGCAGTGGTTTCAACCTGTGGGTCCCCAGGTGTTTTGGCCTCCCACTCCCAGAAGTCCGAGCCAGTTTATCAGCTGTTAGGGTTTCTGGGAGTTGGAGGCCAAAACATCTGGGGACCCCCAGGTTGAGAACCACTGGCCTAGTGGGACAGTATG
This sequence comes from Anolis apletophallus, assembly GCA_030556195.1. Classification (NCBI taxonomy): domain Eukaryota; kingdom Metazoa; phylum Chordata; class Lepidosauria; order Squamata; family Anolidae; genus Anolis; species Anolis apletophallus. Next base: position 3,531,020 of record JARBWK010000015.1, read on the forward strand.
GGATGAGGCGGTCCCTAAGTTACACTGGCCCCAGACCGTTCAAGGCCTTAAAGGTCAGTACCAACCCTTTGAAGGTGATCTGGCCTTCCACTGGCAACCAATGCAGCTCGCGCAGAATGGGTGCTATGTGGCTGGCCATGGGAGCGCCAGCCAGCAGTCGGGCTGCTGCATTCTGTACCAGTTTCAATTTCTGGATCAGCAGCAAAGGAAGGCCAACATAGAGAGCATTACAGTAGTCCAGTCTTGAGATTACCATGGCTTGGACCACTGTGGCTAGGTCGTGGCGGGAGAGGTAGGGAGCCAGCTTCCTCGCCTGCCGTAGATGGAAGAAAGCAACTCTACTGACGGCGGAGATTTGCGTCTCCATCGTCAGTTGAGAGTCCAGAGTGACGCCTAGACTTTTTACTGTTGACGACGGACAGGGAAGGAAGCTGGATCTCCACCCCACCCGGACGACCCAGCCACAGGATCTCCGTCTTAGCTGGATTCACCTTCAACCTACTGGCTCGCAGCCATCCAGTGACGGCCTCAAGGCGCTGATGGAAATTATCGGGTACGGTTTCAGGCCTGCCCTCCATCCCCAGAACGAACTGGGTGTCATCCGCATATTGGTGACACACCAGCCCAAAACTACGGACCAGCCAAGCAAGTGGTCGGACATAGATGTTAAATAATGATGACATATGTGTGACCACAATGGGACTGTTTTTACTCTCATCTCAAAGAATAACTTCTCCCCAGACATTAGACCTCATGGAAATAAATTGACGACAATATTCTGGTCTATTGAATGAGATAGTCTTGTAGAGAAGTTTCCTAGTGAAAGGAACCAATTACTTTCAGCTCAAAAACATATTGGAAAGCTAGGGCTATTATATCTAAAAGACCTTCACCTAAGACCGCCTGTCCCTCCTCCCTTTCGCTAACTGAAATTCATTGACTTTGCAAGAGACAAAATAAGGACGAAACAAGTGCAAAACTGGGGGGAAATAAAATTCGAGTTTAGATTACAAAGTCACTTAGTACAAAGAGGAGCCAATGGCCGTGGGGCTCACTGAGCTCAAACTCCGCCTCGTCTTCTGAATAAAAGTACCGACGGGGCGGGGGAGGGAGGACGCTTTATGTAAGTAACAACCTTGGCAAACACCTCCCGGATTTCCTTTGTGGCCAACAGAATCCTCTCCCACTATAGCTGGACGACACGGAGAGATGGAGTCACATCACTCCAACATTAACTCCAGCAGACCTTGTTTGGCAGGTCACACATAATGTCTACTCTCCCCCCAAACCCACTTTTCTATGCCTGCCCCTTTCCGCAGCAATCACACTTCAACTTTTTTCTCAAAAGGTGTCCTCCATGAAGCAACAATGGACGCAGATTTCTTAAGCTTTGTTGTTACGGAGGGAGGAAGCAAAATGCTGTTACAACGGGGACATTTCAACCAACACCGGCCTTGCCGTTGAATAAAGTGGTGGTGTACTGTAGGTTTTGAGAGGCTATAACAAAATGTTGGCGAAACCAGCTGTGTGCAACATGCCCTGATCTTGACCATGGTTGCGTCCATCACCTATAGTGAAGGAGGCTTTTCCATTGCCAGGGTCAAAGAAAGGTTGTGTGTCATTCATTTCGTGTTGGGAATGGAATGGAAAGGGTGACCATCTCATCTTTCCCCTTTGTTTTGCTCACTCGAGGAAATACATTGGGCCAGCATGCTTTCTAGTCAGACTCACACTGGCATAAAGTTATGTGCCTTACACCAATATTTACTTGATCCATTCGTGGAACTGTCTTAAGACATAGTCTAAAGAAAGCTCACTTTTTACAGGTGACTGTTTCGCCCCTCATTCATTACTTCCAAGTTTTGCCACTCTAACTGGCACCATTTCTCTAGGCCAGTGTTTCCCAACCTTTTTTGAGCTGCGGCACATTTTTTCCATTTACAAAATCCTGGGGCACACCACCAACCAAAATGACACAAAATGACACTCTAACACAGTAATACATATAGTTAAAATGTTTTTAAATGTATTTATACACTCAGTGGGAAACCTGGGCCTGTTTCAATGAACTCAACATAGATATCCTGGCAGGAATGGCAGAAAGACACACACAAAGCTCAACAGCTGGGAGTTATAGTTCACCCGCAATCAAAGAAACATTTTCGTAAAATTGTTCCGAGAAATTTTCATAAAATTTCGTTATGGGAACATAATTATTAATGAAAATTTGTTATTATTTCCTGTTAGTTTTCAGCAGGGAAGGAGGTGGGGATGTCCTCCGTATCTCCTTCCCTGCTGTGCTCCAAGATTCGGAGGAATTTCCTCCTGTTCTCCAGGTTCTCCCTCCGCTTGTGTGTTTAGTGGGCATTGACCTTGAGTTTTGGAGTTGTAGTTCAGGAATCCAGAGTGCAGAGGGCATACAATGTTGGATCAGGACCAAACTTCTTCCAATATGCTGAGAACTAAACACAGATTCGGAGGAATTTCCTCCTGTTCTCCAGGTTCTCCCTCCGATTTATGTGTGTTTGGTGGGCATTGACCTTGAGTTTTGGAGTTGTAGTTCACTCTATATCCAGACAGAAAGTGGAGGGGAGGGAGGAAGATGTGGGGTGAGTCTGTGCAGTAGCGCCCGCACTGGTCACGTCTTTCTCCCTCCCCCCCTCCCGCAGAGGCGGCAGCGTGATCAAAGCGAGGCAAAGCAAGCAGAGCGAGACTGGGAAGAAGGGAGTCCGAGTGGAGAAGAAAAAGTGGAAGGGGAAGAAAGGGTATTGGAGGGTCCAATTTCCCACGGCACACCTGATGATCGCTCATGGCACACTAGTGTGCCACAGCACACTGGTTGGGAAACACTGCTCTAGATCACCTAGATCCAGCATTAATATAAAATGCCTGGTATCGGCTCTCTTGGTTAAGAGAGTAATATCTTCTCTTTGTTGTGCCGCAAGATCTAACTGCCAGAAAGACCACAAAGGCCATGAAGTGAAGGACACCCAACTCTGGATGTTTGTTGTCTAGCCATCATTTAATGTTTGTGGTAGAACAATCCAAACCCCCCTCAATGGGATGAAGCCTAGACCCCAGAGGAAGGCCAAGCGAAACAACTTCCCAAGTGGAAGAAAAGTTTGGCCTTTCGGTGTTTCTATTACAGCTGATATTGTAACAAGCTGTAGACATGTCAAGAGATGGATAATTGCTGTATGGGTTTTTTTATTGCTGTATGGTTTCTTTTACTATTAAGTTCATTGAAGAATAATTACAGATCATGTATGACACATTTCATTTCTTCTTCACTATACATGGCAATCCTCCCTCTATTATATCTCTGTGGGATTTCCATTTGTTTAAATCAATACATGCATAGTGTTGTATATTGAAGGAGTTTGCCTATGCAGCATCCGTCCTCTCAAAGCCCATCGTCTTCCATGAAGAGCCTGGGGGTCCATTTGGACTCCCAGCTGACCATGGAGACCCAGGTCTCTGCGGTCAGCAAGATTGCCTTCTTCCATCTTCGTCAGGCAAGGAGGCTGGCCCCCTACCTGTCCCGGTCTGACCTGGCCACGGTGATCCAAGCCACGGTCATCTTGAGGTTAGATTACTGTAACACTCTTTACGTTGGCCTTCCTCTGTCGGTAACCCGGAAGCTCAGGTTGGTGCAGAACACTGCCACCCGGCTCCTGTCTGGCTTCCCAGCAGGATGCCATATAACACCCATTCTGCACTGGCTGCCTATCGAGCACCGGATCACCTTCAAAGTGTTGGTTCTCACCTTTAAGGCCTTACACGGCCTGGGGCCAGCGTATCTGCGGGACCGTCTCACCCCATATTACCCTTCTAGATCACTTCGTTCGGAGGACTCTAATCTTTTGGCCATTCCCTCTGTTAAGGTGGCTAAAAGAACTGCCACTCGCCAAAGGGCCTTCTCGGTCATAGCGCCGACATTGTGGAATGCCCTTCCGCCAGCCACTCGGGCTATCCATGACCTACTCCCGTTTAGGCGGGCGTGCAAGACGCATCTCTTCCAGCTGGCTTTCCAGGTATAGGCCAAGAGCTCCTCAAGCCATGCCAATGTTGCTAGACCACCTTAAGTATTTTACCTGTATGTGCTTAATGATGTTTTATCGTGTGTTTTTACCCTGCATTTGTATTGCATTTTAGAGCGTATATGTTTACTGCTTATTGTGTATTGTCTGCTTCTGGCTGTGAGCCGCCCCGAACCGGTTTGGGAGTGGCGGCATAAAAGCCGAGTAAATAAATAAATAAATAAAATAAAGCTGCGTTTCACAAAAAGAGTGAGGGGAAAAAATATTTTTTTATTATGGAGTTGTTTGAGCATTAGTTGCAACTCTATGCTGATTAGTAAGCTTTCCCATAATACCAACGTCCCATATTTTCATAACGTTCCGTTGTTCAGGTGCCAAATTTTGCATGTCATTTAAATTTATAATGATGTTTTTTTCCCCTACAGGGAGAATATGCTATTTTGATTTTTGGCCTGAAGCACTAAATATATTTTGGGGCCAAACCTTTCGATTTTCCTCCCCCAGAATAGGAAACGACATGAATAATAGTGGAACAGATTTTTTTCCCTCTCATACTACTTTGGATCTGTATAAATGACTAGATTGACAGCCAGCAACTCTAGTTGGGTAGTTAAGACCCAGTGAACGGTCCCACAAAGTGGCACTAATTGTAATATAACCTTCTACCTTGGTATATTCCCATGAGAAATTATGCATTAAAGGCTTTCGTGATGTCAAAGGTAACAGAGGAGGTTACGTGCTATATCCATGTGTGTGTGTCTTACTTCTGAAAATTCCACTCTCTACATATGGGGAGAGAGTATGTCGCAAAAGACCCCGTCAGATGGAAAGGGGGTGAATCTATCTGAGCGTAGCCCGTTTCTTTACTCATGTGCACTCCCAAAGTACATTTTTCAGATTCAGATATGCTGCAGCTACGTTGTTATTTGCATAGATCCTTTGCGTGTGCAAGAATGACACACCTCGCGCCAAGGACAATAACACAGACACAAGTGGTTGGATGAAAATGGCCACAGCTCATTTATTGAGAACAGGAACAAAGGGTTGGCGGCCACGCATGGGTCCTGGATCAGGGTCGTACAGCCCCCACGAATGTCCGAAGGCGTATGCAAGCCTGGGGTGCCAGCGGCCCAATGCCTGTCCACGGAAACTCGGCACCCCAGGGGGCAGGGCCGTAGCCAGGATTTTGGTTCGGGGGGGGGGGCTGAGTTTGGTTCGGGGGGGGGGCTGAGACTGGGTGGAAAAGGGTTTACCCTAGCAAACCTTTTGTATTGTTATCCCAATAACCCCATGAAGGTGGGATATAATGAGCATGGTGATCAGAGCATGATATAAATAAACATAGTTTAAATAATGTACCAGTAAGGCTTTCTCGCTGACCACCCTGAGAATTTCGGGGCAGCCCCTTAGCCCCCGGCTACATGCCTGCCAGGGGGCCTGGGCGTTATCCCCCTTCCAACCAAGGGGGCAATAAGCCAGCCTGATCCAGGGGCCATGCCACACGCCAAACACAGAGTTGTGACAAAGAACATAATAACGCATAACCATGAACAATGCAACAATGACATTTATTTATTTATTTGTTTGTTCGATTTTATATTCCGCTCCTCCCGACAGGCACGGGGCGGTTCACACACATATCAAAACATACCATAAAACGGCAATACACCAAAATTAGCAGAAATAAAAGTTGCAAAAAATGCAACAACAGTAAGCAGTACAGTTACAGTATCCGGGGACTTCAATTAAAGGCAAGCCTAAACAAGATAGTTTTGCATGCCCTCCGGAATGGAATAAGCTCGGCCATGGCCCGGACATCGTCTGGCAATGTGTTCCATAGTGTCGGGGCAGCCACTGAAAAGGCTCGTTGCCTTGTGCTGGCAAGATGGCAGGAGCGGATTGATGGTACCATTAGGAGATTTCGCTCTTCCGAGCGCAGTGATCTCAGGGGAACGTATGGGGTGAGGCGGTCCCTCAGGTACACCGGCCCTAGATCATGCAAGGCCTTGAAGGTCAAAACCAGCACCTTGAAGACAATTCGGCACTCAATTGCTGTAAGATGGGAGTAATGTGCTCTCTTGCCGGCGCTCCCGCCAGCAAGCGAGTCGCAGCATTTTGCACCAGCTTGAGTTTCCGAATTGTCGACAAGGGAAGGCCTATGTAGAGGGCGTTACAGTAGTCCAGCCTCGAGATGACCGTCACTTGGATTACCGTGGCGAGGTCGTCCCTGGATAGGTAGGGAGCCAGTCGCCGGTGGAAAAATGATGTTTTGCTGACCACGGAGACCTGGACACCAAAGGACACCAACGAGCAATGCAATAAGTAAGGAGGGTGGGAGGAAAAACAGAGCTGGCCCCCACGTGCAGTCTGGGCAGCCCCAGGCGGCCTTAAATAGGCTGCCCAGGTGGAAGTGCAGGCCAGCCGGAGCAAACCTTCCCGCCACCCCAGAGGCTTCTGGGAAGAAGAAGCCCCTGCATCTCTCTGCAAAATGGCAGCAAGGGCAACCTCGTCCTGCAACCTGCTCGGTCGGTAAGTCGGCCAAGCACATTCACATAATGAGGGCTATATTTCAACCATTCTGGAAAAATAGATGAAGGGAGTGCTAGTTTCCAACCAGAAACCCCCTTTAATGAAAGAAGCTTTCCATGATGTAGGCCAGGGCTGTCCAACAGGTGGCCCTGGGGCCATACACGGCCCCCGAGCCCCTTCCCTACGGCCCCCTAATTTGTTTTAATAAAATACAAATTAAAAATAAAAAATAATTTTTTAAAAAATCCCTACTTCCGGGCTTAGGCAAGCATCGCAAGACTACGCCAGCCACCAACGGGATTTCGAGGGAGGTCTAAATCCCATCTGTGGCTGCGTAGTCTCGCGATAGCTGCCGAAATCTCAGGTCCCACGGGATTTGTGGCCGGCCTGGGCGCGCGCCTCCTCCTCCCTCACGGCTGCTTCCAGGCCAGCCCCCATTCCCTCAGAGAGAGGGAGGAGGGAGTGAGGCAGGAAAGCCCCTCCTGGCTCCGTCCTCTTCCTGTGGAGGGCCCTCGCTTCCCGCCCCGCGGATGGGAGAGCCGCCGCGCCGGCCTGAGCTTGGCCTCAGCTCCAGCGGGGTTCTTCGGGGGGCGGCGGCGGCGGCCCTGTGGCGGGCTCCTGCAGGCCCTGTGGAAGGGGCTCGAATCAATCAATCTAAAAACAGTGGTACGTTGGGTGAGGGGGAGGGGCCTCAGCAGCGGCTGGCGCTTTCTTCCCCTCCTCCACGCCCCCTCCCCCTTGTTGTGCTGTCTTCCCCCGCATGCAGGGCACAACGTGGCTTCCTTTGCGCCTGCCCCCGCGGCTTGTTTTCCCTTCAGGGAGGGAGGGAGCTCTTTGGGCCTCCTCCACCCACCTCTGGGAAAGGAGGCCCCATCAAGCCCTGCGACGGCGTTGAGGTGTTTGGTTTTTTTTTTGTTGTGTCCCAATTTGAGTGTGGACTCAAATAACTCAAAGGTATTAGGAAACATTCCCCCAAATCCACCAGTGTTCCCATTTGGGTATATTGAGTATTCATGCCAAGTTTGGTCCAGATCCATCATTATTTGAGTCCACAGTGCTCTCTGGATGGAGGTGAACTACAACTCCACAACTCAAGGTCAATTGTAAGTCAATTGGAGCCAGGGAGGGGTTGGAGCCGGGGAGGGGGCAGAGCTGGGGGAGGGGCAGGGGCGGAGCCGGGGGAGGGGGCGGAGCTGGGGGCAGAGGCAGACCCTTTGGCCCCCCAGGTGATCAGTGACCGGAATTCCAGCCCTTGGGCCCGTAGAAGTTGGACAGCCCTGATGTAGGCCATTTGTATCCAGCAAAATATTTCATAACATTCCTTTGATGCAAAGTTTGTTGGTATGGCTCACCAAGTAGATGTTGACTTATGGCGATGCTATGCAAGAGCCATCTCCAAAATAAATCTGGCTATTAAAAGCCTTATCCAAGGCTTGCGCATTCTGGACTGTGCCTTCCAGCTGCCTGGTTTGGCACATATTAACATGGAATTGGAAAACCTCTTTTTTTTTTCGCGCCCAACCCAAAAGTTTCTGAAGGGACGCTTTGTTGAAATTGGCCTACATCCTCATGCTGGAGAACCTCAAGCACTGTTTCTGAAAGGAGACAATTTATAACTTCGAACGGAGAAGCAAAACATTGACTTCCTTTTTATTGTTTGGCCTCTGCCAGAATTAGTCTAGATTTAGAGGATGCTGCATTCACAGGGTGTGATTTCCTGCAATGTCTGAAGGAGTGGTGGTATTTGAAGGGCGAGGCCCGATGTCTTAAACATCAACCACAACTGCACAGGAGAGGCCATTCAAATACAATAGGAATGAGTTCCAGTAGGCGGCATGGAACAGCCCGCGGTACAGCGGTAATAAGCGTCACATCAACTGATCACCGGGCCTCCGAAGTATCCTATGCTAATAGTTTCCCTTCCTATGTGTTGACGCAAGACAATTGCAATAAGTTTAGTTTTTAATGTGTTACATTGTTTGCCTTGTACATTAGGTACTGATTTTATCCTTATCTTGTATACTACTCTGCTGTTGGAGCTTTTATTTGAAATGACCTGACGGTCACTCAATAAACGTGACTGACTGGAGGAAGTCCAACAAATAATGAAGCATGGGCATACATACACAAACATTACTTGCATTACTCACACACAGATTTTCCCCATTCTCTTGAAGACTATGTCCTGAAAGACCATGTCCCAATAATGTCATGACCATGGAGTAGGTGGCCTAAATCCCTTTGCTCTATTTTAAGTCTTCTTGGCAAGGGGTTGGACTGGATGGCCTATGAGGCCTCTTCCAACTCTATGATTGTATGATTCTAAGGCAGACCTGGGCAACCTACGGATCGCGGGCCAGATAAAAACATAAGAACATGAGAAGAGCCATGCTGAATCGGACCTCAGCCCATCTAGTCCAGCATTCTGTATCACACAGTGGCCCACCAGTTGTACACGGGGATCTCGAGCAGAAGGGAGGGCAAAACCCTCACCTGCTCCCGACCCCCCACAACCAGTACCCAGGGAAATCCTGCCTACCTCAACCAACTCCGAGGTGGCACTTGAATGTCCTTTTCAGTAACTACCGATACACTTGGTATCCATGAATCTGTCTAATCCTGCCTTGAAGTTGTTCAGGCTGACAGCTGTCACAACCTCTTCTGGAAGTGAGTTCCATAACCCAATGACCCTCTGGGTGAAGAAATATTTCCCTTTATTAGTCCTAATTTTCCTACCTTGGAGCTTCAGGAGTGCCCCCTAGTCCTAGTGTTTTTGACAAAGAAAAATATTTTTCTTTATCCACCTTTTCTATCCCATGCATGATTTTATACACTTCGATCAAGTCACCTCTTAAACGCCGTCTTTCAAGGCTGAAAAGACCAAGGCGTTGCAACCTGGTTTCATAAGGGAGCCGCTCCATCCCTTGGATCATTCTTGTTGCCCTTTTCTGTACCTTTTCCAGTTCCGTTATATCCTTCTTAAGGTGCGGAGACCAGAATTGTACACAGTACTCCAAATGTGGCCTTACCATCGATTTGTAGAGAGGTAATACAACATTTGCCGACCTATTTTCGATTCCCTTCCTGATCATGCCTAGCATAGAATTTGCTTTTTTCACTGCTGCTGCGCACTGGGTTGACATCTTCATTGAGCTGTCCACCAAGACCCCAAGACCCCTTTCCTGGTTTGTCTCAGAAAGCTTTGACCCCATCAATTTGTGGCCCGACAACCAATTCTCTCCGGCCCGGGGAGATGGGCATCAGGGGGTGGGGCCAAGAGGGTCATTGGGTTATGGAACTCACTTCCAGAAGAGGCTGTGACAGCTGTCAGCCTGAACAACTTCAAGGTAGGATTAGACAGATTCATGGATACCAAGTGTATCGGTAGTTACTGAAAAGGACATTCAAGTGCCACCACGGAGTTGGTTGAGGTAGGCAGGATTTCCCTGGGTACTGGTTGTGGGGGGTCGGGAGCAGGTCAGGGTTTTGCCCTCCCTTCTGCTCGAGATCCCCGTGTACAACTGGTGGGCCACTGTGTGATACAGAATGCTGGACTAGATGGGCTGAGGTCCGATTCAGCATGGCTCTTCTTATGTTCTTATGAAGGGGTGCCGCTGCCGCCATCCCATCGTGGGCTCTGGGGCCTATGTTGGCAGACAGCTCGCCGCTCCGGAGAATAATCAGAGGAGCGGCGGCTTTGGAGTGCCTGCCATCCCAGGAGGCGATCTGGGCCTGCTGCGGGAGCAGTCGGCAACCTGCGGCAGCTGATCGCCCTGGCGATCCGGAAGACTTAATCATCTTCCGGGTCGCCAGGACGATCAGCCATCGCAGGTCGGCAACTGCTCCCGCTTCAGGCCCGGATCACCTCCTGGGATGGCAGGCACTACAAAGCCGGGATGGCAGGCACTCCAGGGCAGGGCGATCAGCTGATCAGGAACGCCTCTGATGGAACAGCTGGGGGAGACAGCGGGTGGAGGCCTGCAGCCTCCGATCGTCTGCAGCTCTGCTCTGCTCTTTTGCTGCAGCAGCGGCTGGGTCCACTTTGTCATTCTCTGGGCCGGGTCCATTGGGCCATTGCATCTTGGGATCCTCCCTCTCTTGAGGATGTCAGCCTCCATCTTGGTTCGCACCTAGTCTTCTTGAATTTCATTTCATTTTATTTTAGTGGTTTTTTATTATTATTTTATAATAATTTTATTATAATAATATAATAATATAATAAATAATATAATGTTATGTTATATTATAATTTCAATATATTATAATGTCTATATATCTATTATATAAATGGGTTCATGTCATGTGATGTATACCTCAAACAAAGAAACCATACAACGCAGAAACACAATACTTGCCAACAGAAATAGGCCTCAAGCAAGGTACGTTTGTAGCAAAGAAACTTTCCCCCAAAACCTAAAAGGCCCCCAAAACAACGAGTAAAAAATAAAACTACATTTACCAGCATCCTCTGGGGCAGCCAAAGACTCACCCAGCCTCTACATTCTGAACAACATGATTGGCTGCCAATAAGGGCGGATTTGCATAACTGCTGTAACCATAGCAACGCTGGCAAGAGCCTTCCAAGGCTAGGATAGAATGCTGAGAGATTTCAGTTGGTGTTTGAGGGTTAAACTGCCAAAACCAAACTCTGAGGGAGCAATTCTCCAGCAAATTCCTACCCACACAACACAACACAACTTCCAATCACAACCCATCCCACTAACCTTACGGGACCCCATACACACAACACCTACAAACACCACAAACTAAAACCATTCCTTCCTTCCACACAGACATAAACTGACCCAAAAGACAAGCCATGCCTTATAAAAATAACAGCATTGGACGACACACTCACAACGCTACATACATCAAAAAAAAGGGCAGAACAAATGCTAGAACAGAAACACACTGCGCAGCAGAGACACAGACAACAGGTCACTGCACGACGCACAGCTGAGAACCAAATGCAAAGAACTGCACGACAAGAAGAAGCGCGCAGCCAGGAACAACAAAGACGCAGAAATGCAACACAACAGCCGCGCGCAAGGAGCGCAGAAACACGACGTCGCAACACAGAAAACAAACTTCAAAAACACCACAACCAATTCCACCGCCTAGCCTTCAGATACAATGCTGCAGAAGACTACAGCATGGCGCCAGAGGCCGACATTGGCACCCTAACGCACATCTGCACACACTGCAAAGCCCTGAAATACCCAGCAGAAACACCGGGAATGTGCTGCCTAGCCGGTAAAGTCTCTCTACCACCACTTGCCACTCCTCCACAACCACTACAGACTTTGCTGAGTGGACACACTCCAGAATCAAAACACTTCCTCCGCTATAGAAGACAATACAACTCATGCTTCCAGATGACATCATTTGGAGCACACATAGAAAGTGCGCAATTCATGCCTACATGACCCCACCAAGACCGTAAGTAACATCATTTCCAACCCTTACATCTCGCATCTCCTAAATAGGCACAGCAACGCGTGCCGGGTACAGCTATATATACTATATAAAAATTATGATATTAATACTAATAATATATGAATATTTCTTGATATATTAATATGTTAATATTAATGATGTGTAATATATAGTAAATATAGTAAATAAATAAATAAATAATGTAGATTAGAATGTAGTTCAACCTTTAGGTGCGGCCCTCCATAATATTTTTTGGCTCTCGTGTGAACCCTTGGAAAAAAATAATTGCCCACCCCTGGTCTAAGGCAACAGCTAGATGCCTCAGCTCCAAATTCTTCACTTTCTTTCTCCTGAACCATTTCCTAAAAGCTATCTTCACATGATGAAGAATACTCAGAACCTAGTGTGATGTATTTGCTCCTTAGGGTTGGCCTAATAATAGTGTCACCATAATACAAACTTTGGATTATGTTTTATGGTGCAGAGCAGTTATCCTCTCCATCGTGTGCCTTCCTTCCTTCCTTTCTTCCCAAACTATTTTGGGGCCAGAATTCCACCAGGCAGTTCTTCAGAGAGCTAGGCAAAAAATGACCACACTAAGTCTGGAGCGTACGCTTAGACCAATGTTTCCCAACCAGTGTACTGGGGCACACAAGTGTGCTGTGAGCGATCATCAGGTGTGCCGTGGGAAATTGGAACCCCCCCCGGGGGGGGGGGAGGATCTATTGTGTTGAAGTATAAAAACCCTAAGAAACCTTCCTCGATAAAGGCACTCTACTGTATGTGTGTTCATAGTTGGGCATATTGAGTATTCATGCCAAGTGTGGTCTAGATCCATCATTATTTGAGTCCACAGTGCTCCCTGGATGTAAATGAACTACAACTTCCAAACTCAAGGTCAATTCCCAAGCAAACCCTTTCAGTACTTTCTGTTGGTAATGAGAGTTCAATATGCCAAGTTTGGTTCAATTCCATTGTTGCAAGAGTTCAGGATGCTCTTTGTTTGTGTGTGAACTATAAATCCCAGGAACTGTAACTCCCAAATGTCAAGATCTATTTTCCCCAAACTCCATCTGTCTTCACATTTGGGCATATTGAGTATTCATGCCAAGTTTGGTCCTGATCCAACATTGTTTGAGTCCACGGTGCTCTCTGGATATAGGTGAACTACAACTCCAAAACCCAAGGTCAATGCCCACCAAATTCTTATAGTATTTTCTCTTGGTTATGGGAGTCCTGTGTGGGAAGTTTGTGTCTTTCTGCCATTCCTGCCAGGATGTCTATGTTGTGTTCATTGAAACAGGCCCAGGTTTCACACTGAGTGTATAAATACATTTAAAAACATATTAACTATATGTATGACTGTGTTAGAGTGTCATTTTGTGTCATTTTGGTGGGTGGTGTGCCCCAGGATTTTGCAAATGTAAAAAATGTGCCGCGGCTCAAAAAAGGTTGGGAAACACTGGCTTAGACAAAGGAATAATATTCTATCGGCGTGCTTGCTTGGCGCTCTCTCTCTACGCACCAAGAATGGGAGCGTACGCTAAGCGGATGAAGCAGTAAGCAGTATATGATCTGATGGGTTCAGTTAAGCTTGGAGGGGGGGGGGTGGCGGTGACGGGAGGGGGGCCAAAGCCTGTGGTGGCCTTCTCCTCTCTTCAGAGCTAAATTAAAAACCTCCCAGCAATTTCAGGCCTAATCACCCCCTCGGATGCCGTAATTGATGACGGTCAGTTAACTCCTTTCTTGCCACCCTTCCTTCCTTCCTTCCTTCTGCAGGGCTCCTAGGCATCTCCCCTGGCCCTTTCCCCATCACTTAGCAACTGCCATTCTAAATGCCCCCGTCGAAGATTCAGAAATATACATACGGAAACAGATAACAGAATGTACGCAGCCAAACGCCTAAGCGGCTTTAGCAGATAAAGCTGACGGACTCGGCTCTCGTTGCTTTCTGGGTGTGTGCCTATCTAGATGCTGTTGGTTCCCTCTTTTTTTTTCTTTCTCTCCTTTAGAGAGAAGAAAGAAACTCACGTGTTGCAGGGTCATGCAAAAAAAAAAGGAAGGAGAAGAAACCCTGCTTTCTTTGCATTGATGACCACTGTGAGACATGGATGACCAAGCCGTGCGTACCTTTGGCAGGGTCCCTTTAGCCAGACCAACTTCCCTATGGTTTTGGTCAAGGTTTCTACCACTTGGCACAATCTATATATATAAAAAGAGAGTGGTCGTGGGCAAATAGGCGCCCAAACTACATGTCCCAGACACACGAAAAACGCCAGGCCACTAATCCATACTGCAAGGTCCCTATACAGCCCACAAAAACACCCCGAAACACAATGCAACACCCCCCAAAACACCCCTGTGCCACAACATGCGTGAACGGCGGCGGCCGCGGCGGCACTCCTCCTCCAACGCTCCCTCCCACCGCTCCTCCACGCGCCAACACATTATCACGCTCCCGGACACAACCCGCCTCTCAGCCGCTCCCGGACCCCACCAACACAGTGCCCCCCTCCTCTGCCGCTTTCAAGCCGCTCCTGAACCCGGGCCGCGCGGCCCAAAACAGACGAGGCGCCTCCCGCACGGCCCGGGTCCGGCACCAGCTAAGAGGCAGCGGAGAAGGCCGAGGAGGCGACGGCGCGGCTCGTGTCCGGAACCGGATGGCAGTCAACAAGGAAGGCCAAGGACGCGGCAAAGAAGCCGGCCAAGACGGCGCCCGCGCAACCCGGGTCCATGGGGTGGCTGGAAGACGACGGAGGAGGTGGCCACGACCATGGGACTACACCTCCCAGAAGGCTCCATGCCGCTCACTGGGAAGGAGGGGCGGGGCCTTCTGGGAAGTGTAGCCCCATGGCCGTGCCCGCCTCCTCCGCCTTCTCCCAGGCGCTTCCGGACCCAGCTCGCGCAGGCACCGCCATGCCCGCCTCCTCTACTGCCTCGACGCCCTCCCTCACCGACTCCCAAGGCGCCGCGCGGAAGACGCCTTAGCCCAGGACCGGGACCAGAGGGAAGCTCTGGTGACAGTGGCGCCAACGAGGACAAGATGGAGAAGAAAACAGTAAGGAGCAGGAAAAGGAAGGGGGATGGAATGGAAGAACACAGGAATAAAAAAGGAGGGAAGGAGAAGAAAAAAACAGATAAAGGAGGAGAGAGAGAAAACAAAAATGATGCATACAAGGAGAGGGAAGGAAAACAACCAGAAAGGAAGGAAAACACCACAGCGAAGCGTGGCCGGGTCAGCTAGTGTGATATAAAAGCTAATTGCAAAGCCTTTAACGCCACTAAGGGATGATTGGAAAGACCCATCTCAATTTGATTCTTCTTCTATGTGGATATCACTGAAACATATGCAGACTGAATCCAACTCCGATGTTTCTTCCAAGGATAGCGGTCAACAGCCATGATGGTCAGAAATGTTTTAGTAGCCATGGGAAACCTTTGACCCTCAAGGTGTTTTGGACTCCAACTCCCACCATTCCTTGTAGCCTCAGGCTCTTTTCCTCTCCCCCTCAGCTACTTAAGCAGGAACGGGCCTCAGGCTGTTAGGAATGGTGGGAGTTGGAGTCCAAAGCACCCAGAGGGCCGAAGTTTTCCCATGCCTGTCTGAGGGACCTGAAAGTGGTGAGCCTCCTTCCAACATTGTGATTCTGCATAGAAAACAAACAACAACATAACATAACATTGTTTGAGTCCACAGTGCTCTCTGGGTGTAGGTGAACTACAACTTCCAAACTCAAGGTCAATTCGCAAGCAAACCCTTTCAGTACTTTCTGTTGGTAATGAGAGTTCAATATGCCAAGTTTGGTTCAATTCCATTGTTGCAAGAGTTCAGGATGCTCTTTGGTTGTGTGTGAACTATAAATCCCAGAAACTGTAACTCCCAAATGCCAAGGTCTATTTCCCCCAAACTCCATCTGTGTTCACATTTGGGCATATTGAGTATTCATATCAAGTTTGGTCCTGATCCAACATTGTTTGAGTCCACAGTGCTCTCTGGATATAGGTGAACTACAACTCCAAAACCCAAGGTCAATGCCCACCAAACTCTTATAGTATTTTCTCTTGGTTATGGGAGTTCTGTGTGGGAAGTTTGTGTCTTTCTACCATTCCTGCCAGGATATCTATGTTGTGTTCATCGAAACAGGCCCAGGTTTCACACTGGGTGTATAAATACATTTAAAAACATATTCACTATATGTATTACTGTGTTAGAGTGTCATTTTGTGTCATTTTGGTTGGTGGTGTGCCCCAGGAATTGGTCAATGTTAATATGTTCAAAAACATATTAACTATACGTATTACTGTGTTAGAGTGTCATTTTGTGTCATTTTGGTTGGTGGTGTGCCCCAGGAATTGGTCAATGTAAAAAATGTGCCGCGGCTCAAAAAAGGTTGAACAACACTGCTCTAGTGTGATGATGATGTCATAGGTAGACCAATAGCCCGACTTCTCCGTCCCTCAAGGTTGGTTTGCGAAAACACTTTGCGATATTATATCTCGGCATTTGATTCCATTCCCTCTCACTAACCTTCTCCAATCTTGAAAACCAAGGATATATATATATTGTTCTCATTTCCCAGATTGCAAATTCAGTTCCGGGAAAAGGACGAAAATAAACGATTCCCAAACACGTGAGGCTACGAATATTTGACTTTTTTTAAGCACATTTATTATTTTTTATTTTTTGCAAACTTTCATCCATTAGATTCATCCCGTTCCATAAATCCCAATCAATGTGGGAACGGTGATACCTAGTTAGCAAATACATCCAGATTATTTCTGATCGTAGCTCTTCTCCAAAGCAAGCATCCTGGGGACTGTTTTCCTAATCTGCTATTTCTGGCGCCTCCAAACATAACATTGTGGGAAGAGAGAGAGAGAAATATCAGTGTGTGCATATTCTTCTAGGCAAACATTTCTTTGCTGCGCGGTGTCTTTTAACCGCTGTGTGTGCAAACTTCTTAATGACAGGTAGTGTTGAACGGCGCGGCGCAGGAGTTTCCCGCATTAAAAAGAAAACACTACCTCTGTGCCATCTCCTACTAATAAAAGTCTTTAGAGAATTATCTTGACAGTGGGAAGTGAATGGTTCGACTCTGCTCCCGTCGAGAGCCTCTAACGGTAGGGTGGGCGGGAGGGGAAGCCGGAGAAGGAAGGGGGGGGAGGGAAAATCTATCAGATATTATGTATGTTTAGACTCTCCTGCATAGAGGGCTTTCTCTCTCAGCATTAGGAAATCTATAGCATGAATTATTCCAGGGCTGTCCAACTGGCGGCCCGGGGGGGGCCGTATACGGCCCCCCAGGCCCTTCCCTCCGGCCCCCTAAGCTTTTTAATAAAAATTAAAAATTAAAAATTAAATAATAAAAATTATAAAAATACCTACTTCCGGGTTTGGAGCAAGTATCACGAGAATATGCAATCCACACGGGATTTCGCTGTCAACGCGAGATCACGCCGGCGTTGACAGCGAAATCCCATGTGGATTGCGTATTCTCGCGATACTCTTCGGTTACTCTACTATTGGATCGCTGAGGCCCACAGACGCGATTAGGACCTTCTTTGACTCAGTCGGTCGTTGCCTCTCTCGTCGTCCGGGTACTCCTGGATCCTGCGCGTTTGGAAAAGGTAGGCCGAAGCAGGGGGCTCCTCAGGGGGCCCCTCATTCCCTCCCCCCATCTCCCCTGATGTATTAAATATAAAATTAAATATATTTAAAAATGAAATAAGGGGAGATGGGATACATTAAAACAAGGGGGAGGGGAGGATGGAATTAAATATATTTAATATTAAATTAAAATAATTTAATATCTTATCCTTGCATTTTATCTCAGTAAAAGATTATATTTGACTGTATGCATGCAGGGGTGGGGGCGGGGGCAGAGCCGGGGGAGAGGGTGGAGCCGGGGGCAGGGAGGGGGCAAAGGCAGGGGTGGAGCTGGGGGGCGGGGTGGAGCCAGGGGCAGACCCTACGGCCCCTCAGGTCATCAGTGACCGGAATTCAGGCCCCTGGGCTGGTAGAAGTTGGACAGCTCTGAATTATTCTAACTGATTTTTTTCCACTATACCATAAGGGCCTCGTTCTACGCTTCCTCGGTTGGGTCATTGTATCAGCAGCCCTTGGAAGTTTACCTTATGCCAGTGTTTCTCAACCTGGGGGTCGGGACCCCCAGGGGGGTTGCGAGAGGGTTTCAGAGCAGTCGCCAAAGACCATCAGAAAACATGTATTTCTGCTGGTCTGAGGAAGCCCTTTGGCAGAGAAGGTCGAAGATCTCTCCTTTTTCTTCTCTTTCTTTTTGGAAACAGACCTCGAATTCTCCCACCTAATGTTCTCCTCTGCTGTGATTGGCAGGCCTCCCGGCCAAGGGGAGGGCTGATTCTGAGACTCCAAGTGGGGGGTGGGAGAGCAGGCGTGCTTGACGCATAGCAGCATGATGCGCATGTGTGGGTGAGGGAGAGTGTGTGAGGTGGGATGCCAGCGAGTTCCTTCAAGGCATGAGGGTTCTGTGTAGGAAGTTTGACCCAATTCTATCATTGGTAGAGTGCAAGGGGCTCTTTGATTGTAGATGAACTATAAATCCTAGCAACTACAACTCCCAAATGTCAAGCTCTATTTCCCGAAACTCCACCACTGTTCACATTTGGGTATATAGAGGATTCGTGTCAAGTGTGGTCCAGATCCATCATTGTTGAGTCTATAGGGCTCTCTGGGTGCAGGTGAACTACAACTCCCAAACTCAAGGTCAATGCCCACCAAACCCTTCCAGTATTTGCTGTTGGTCATGGGAGTTTTGTGTTTTAAATTTGGTTCAATTCCATTGTTGGTGAGTTCAGAATGCTCTTTGATTGTAGGTGAACTATAAACCCCAGCAACTACAACTTCCAAAAGACAAAATCAACCCCCCCCCCCCCACACACACAAATACAGTGATGCAGTAGCAATGAAAATAATGTTATGGTTAGGGGTCCCCACAACATGAGGAACTGTATTAAGGGGTTGCAGCATTAGGAAGGTTGAGAAACACTGCTTTACGCCAGTGTTTCCTAACCAGTGTGCCGTGGCACACTAGTGTGCTGTGAGCAATCATCAGGTGTGCCATGGGAAATGGGAACCTCCAATACCCTTTCTTCCCCCTCCTGCCGAACACTTTTTCTTCTCCATTCGGGCTCCCTTCTTCCCAGCCTCACGCTGCTCACGCTGCTCACGCTGCCGCTTCTGCAGGAGGGGGGAGGGAGGAAGACATGACCCGTGCGGGCACTACTGCGCAGACTCGCCCCATGTCTTCTTCCTTCCCCTCCACAGTTCTTTGGATATAGGTGAACTACAACTCCAAAACTCAAGGTCAATGCCCACCAAACTCTCATAGTATTTTCTGTTGGTTATGGTAGTTCTGTGTGGGAAATTTGATTCCATTCCATCATTGGTGGAGTTCAGAATGCTCTTTGATTGCGGGTGAACTATAACCATATTGCTCTATGAGATCACTGCGGTCAGAAAATACCAACTTGCTGGCCATTCCATCTACGAAGTCAATCAGATTAACTGCAACCCATAGGAGAGCGTTCTCCGTGATTGCCCCAATGTTTGGAACGCTCTCGCGGCCGAGACGCGAACTCTCCAAGACCTCATGTCATTCAGGCGGTCTTGTAAGACATTCCTTTTCCAGCAGGCTTTCGGCCTATAAGATGTCCTCAGCACCTGGTTCGCCTGCTATCGCTGCGTTACATTGCATTGTGCTGTGCCTTGTATCCTGATCCTCTACAGCACATCGTTGTTTTAATCTGAACTCTTGAGATTTTATAGTTGTATTGTTTTTTAATTGTCTTTTTATTGTATCTCGCTTTATTGTGAGCCGCCCCGAGACTCCTGGGAGTGGCGGCCTAGAAGTCCGAGAAATAAATAAATAAATAAATAAATAACTCCCAGCTGTTGAGCAAGACTTTTGTGTGTGTCTTTCTGCCATTCCTTCCAGGATATCTATGTTGTGTTCATCAAAACACAAGGTGTTGGTATTAACCTTTAAGGCTTTACACGGCCTAGGGCCTGCGTACCTGAGGGACCGCCTTGCTCCGTATATTCCCCCTGAAATCACTACGCCAGAGGAGGCTAACTTGCTCCTGATTCTATCGGTCCGCGCCTGCCACCTGTCTGCAACCAGGCAGAGGGCTTTCTCTGTGGCGGCTCCGGTACTCTGGAACTCTCTCCCGGACGATGCCCGAGCCGCCACGGAGCTCATCCCGTTTCGCAGGGCTTGCAAGACCGCCTTGTTTAGACTGGCCTTTGGCTAGGCGAACAAATCGAACGCACTCATCTGAATAAGCAGTACCCTGGTTCGGGGAATGCTATAACATGTGATATAACTAATCTCGGGACCTATGGTGCTGTTGTTTTTATCCTTGTTTTTATTGTACGGCGGCATGGAGGCAACATGCCAGCCGAATTTTATACTGTTATCCGCCCTGAGCCTGCAGGGAGGAGCGGAATACAAGATGGAACAAATAAATAAATAAATAAATAAATAAATAAATAAATAAATAAAACAGGCCCGGGTTTCACACTGAGTGTATAAATACATTTAAAACATATTAACTATATGTATTACCGTGTTAGAGTGTCATTTTGTGTCATTTTGGTTGGTGGTGTGCCCCAGGATTTTGTCAATGTAAAAAATGTGCCGCGGCTCAAAAAAGGTTGAAATACACTGCCTTACGCGACTGAATCTGATGGACAAGCGGCCCCTGTATAGACTTTAGACATGGGCCAGCCTGGCCTTTGGGGTTGTAACATAACCGCTACAGCAAGCCGTCCTTTCAACACACATTGTTTCTCATAAAACATTTTATGTCTCGAGCTGGCATATGGCTCTATTGATTGAAAGCTGCTTCTTACAATACGTCAACGCCGCCTTTGTAGGGCCCGGGGTCCCGTCCGTGCCTAGACTTTCTCCAATCCGTGCTTTTCTTATTGTCTGTACCTGAAACTCTGTACCATACACACACAGACACACAGTCCATCTCAACTCACATTTGTTTGCACCATAGAGCCGATTAGTGCATAAATGCATGCCAGACCAAGAGTAGGAATGAATTTGAAGGACCGTACTGTATCTGTGATTTGGACACTTGGGCGTCCCAGAGAGGGATTAATCTTGGGGCTCGGGCTCACCTCTTGATCTCACTCCTCTACCTATTTTCCAATGCCTGCTTTCATCATTTTTTTTAATATAACGCAAACAGGAGGATGGAAATGATAATGGAAGAGAGCAGATGGGCACAAGCCTGCCTCTCGAGAGGTCCTCTTTGCAAAGGATGGTTCACATCGGGCAATATTCAGCTTCTGTGCTTTCCCCCCAGTCATTGAGAGATTCGGAAGATAGGCTTTGAATGCGTGGGTGGTCTGAAAAGGTCTGTAGTCCACACCAGGCACAAAGGAACAATTAAATTATAGGTTTGGGGAGAATTCATTGGCCGATATTCTACAAAAGGGGATATCGTATATTATGTATTTGATAGTATGAATAGGAAGGGCCCACTGTAGTTTCGATGGATCATTTTCTCCCATTGTCTTCATTGTTTCTATTGAAAAATCCTTTCTCCAGGCTTGCCCAAACCTAAAAGTCACCCCTCTTTGTATATAAGACAGAGAGAGAAAGATTAACACGACCGTAATATTAAAAATGTAAAACATTTCAGCTGCTTCAGCTACTCTGGTATGAATCCACTCCAGCACTATGGTACTCAAAGTGCAAGTTACGGAATATTGGAAATTAAGGAATCCAATGTGCAGCACTTCTTATAGATCCATGATGTGTCCAGTGTTATCTTCCAAGTTGAAGGCAGAAGTTTCCCTTTGTTTCTAATGTTCTTGGCTGAGATCAGTGTTTGCGGTAAGGCAATTCAGGTAAAGAATACTAAATTCGAATATTATCAAAAGATAAATATAGTGTTGGTATATCCAAAGTACAAATATCACAGTGGGAATCAAATATCACAATGGGAGTCAGGAAATGCAATATCTTGAGTACAATCTATTATATAAATGGGTTCACGTCATGTGATGTATACCTCAAACAAAGAAACCATACAACACAGAAACACAATACTTGCCAACAGAAATAGGCCTCAAGCAAGGTACGTTTGTAGCAAAGAAACTTCCCCCAAAAAAAACCTAAAAGGCCCCCAAAACAACGAATAAAAATAAAACTACATTTACCAGCATCCTCCGGGGCAGCCAAAGACTCACCCAGCCTCTACATTCTGAACAACATGATTGGCTGCCAATAAGGGCGGATTTGCATAACTGCTGCAATGGCCAGCCAACATGAAAATTCCGAACCATAATAAACTGCCAAAACAGAATAAGGAAAAGGCCAATCCCCAACACAAACACCCAAATCACTTCCAACCGAAAAATTTACACCCCAAAAAATCACAGACCACGCCCAAAATTGACAGTAAGGCTTCATTAACTTGATTTCCCTACTAGGCCTCATTTACTGGGAAGCTGTTTACGCTCTGAATTGACAGTAGGCTTCATTAACTTGATTTCCCTAACTAGCCCCCACTTACTGGGAAGCTGTTTACGCTCTGAATTGACAGTAAGACTTCATTAACTTGATTTCCCTAACTAGGCCTCATTTACTGGGAAGCTGTTTAGGCTCTAAATTGACAGTAAGACTTCATTAACTTGATTTCCCTAACTAGCCCCCACTTACTGGGAAGCTGTTTACGCTCTGAATTGACAGTAAGGCTTCATTAACTTGATTCTCCCGACTAGGCCTCAGCTCATTGGACATTGTGTATGGCCTGAATTTACAGTAAACTACCTTGGCACACAGAGCCCCGACCATGCATGATGGGACTTGAAGTACCACCATGGAAAATGGGATTTGTAGTACTTCAAAACCCATCATTCCCCCCAGACCACTGTGGCCCAGAACCAAGACCAATAAAGACCCAACTTGGCACACCATGCCCCCCCATGACCCACACTCCATCCAACTGCAGTTTAGAGGAGGGCACACCGTGGATGATTGGACTTTCTCGCATCTCCTAAAAAGGGCACAGCAACGCGTGCCGGGTACAGCTAGTTAAATCATATAGTAGCAAAGTGTAAAGTCAAACATTCAAGTCAGGTACAGTTTACCATGATACGCATAATATAAACACTTCAATATTCAAATACATTTGTCTGTAGCCAAGAAAATAATAGCTCCTTGGCTTCCCAATCGCTATAGTTCGAATGTAAACTACCTTGATAGGTGCTTGGGATCTGTAGGCTGAATGAAGAAGTCCGTTTATGGCGGAAGGGGGTTATTTTGATCACGGAGACCGTTCTAATGTAGCCCTTGATGCAATGTGCATGTGCAAACTGACACAATGGTGAGTTGCAGGACAGGCTGGTCTCTGTAGTTCATGAAAAACGCTTTCAAAGGCTCGTAGACACAATGCGCATGCGCGGCAACACTAAATTGCGTGCCGCAAAGGAGCTTGGTTGTTGTAGTTTATCAGTTTAGGAAACGTTCTGTGTAAATTTTGAGGCTGACAGTGCAGCTAGGAGTAGGCAAAAGACCCCAAAGGACCTCAAAAGGATGAGGGTGATGGGGAGGTGTGCCTGAGCGTGCCTGATGGCGGGAGCTCACCCCTAGGCCAGCGGAGGGCCGTTTCGTCATTATGACTTCATCAGAGGCAAAGTATTGAACAACTGACGTCCTCAAGGGTGCATAATCATCACGAGTATCTCAAATCACATGGAGGACGGGCCATCCCATTTCCTGCATTTCCCCTTGCTTAGTTTGAGATCAGTGTTTTCCAAACTTTTTTGAGCCACGGCATACTTTTTACATTTACAAAATCCTGGGGCACACCACCAACCAAAATGACACAAAATGACACTCTAACACAGTAATACATATAGTTAATATGTTTTTTAATGTATTTATACACTCAGTGTGAAACCTGGGCCTGTTTCGATGAACACAACAGAGATATCCTGGCAGGAATGGCAGAAAGACACAAACTTCCCACACAGAACTCCCATAACCAAGAGAAAATGCTATAAGAGTTTGGTGGGCATTGACCTTGGGTTTTGGAGTTGTAGTTCACCTATATCCAGAGAGCACTGTGTACTCAAACAATGTTGGATCAGGACCAAACTTGCATGAATACTCAATATGCCCAAATATGAACGCAGATGGAGTTTGGGGGAAATAGACCTTGACATTTGGGAGTTGTAGTTGCTGGGATTTATAGTTCCCCTACAATCAAAGAGCATTCTGAACCCCACCAATGATAGAACTGGGCCAAACTTCCCACACAGAACCCCCAGGAGGCAAGAGGAGGTCTCTACTTGGGGAAAGGGAGGCGGGCCTTCCCAATGCATGGAGAGGAGAGACCAAGTAGACAACGGGTGGAAAGGGGGCCTTTTATCGAGGTAGGTTTCTTAGGTTTTTATACTTCAACACACTAGACTCTCCCCCTTCCTGGATTCCAATTTCCCACGGCACACCTGATGATCGCTCACGGCACACTAGTGTGCCCTAGCACACTGGTTGGGAAACACTGCCTTAAGTAACTCTACACCGTAGAACAGGCACTCTAACACAGTAATACATATAGTTAAGATGTTTTTAAATGTATTTATACACTCAGTGTGACACCTGGGCCTGTTTCGATGAACACAACATAGAAATCCAGGCAGGAATGGCAGAAAAACACAAACTTCCCACATAGAACTCCCATAAACAAGAGAAAATGCTATAAGAGTTTGGTGGGCATTGACCTTGGGTTTTGGAGTTGTAGTTCACCTATATCCAGAGAGCACTGTGGACTGAAACAATGTTGGATCAGGACCAAACTTGGCATGAATACTCAATATGCCCAAATGTGAACACAGATGGGGTTTGGGGGGGAAAGACCTTGACATTTGGGAGTTACAGTTTCTGGGATTTCTAGTTAACACACAATCAATGAGCATCTTGAACTCTTGCAACAATGGAATTGAACCAAACTTGGCATATTGAACTCTCATTACCAACAGAAATTACTGAAAGGGTTTGCTTGGGAATTGACCTTGAGTTTGGAAGTTGTAGTTCACCTACACCCAGAGAGCACTGTGGAGTCAAACAATGTTATGTTATGTTGTTGTTTGTTTTCTATCCAGAATCACAACGTTGGAAGGAGGCTCATCACTTTAAGGTCCCTAAAACAGGCATGGGAAATCTTCCGCCCTCTGGGTGCTTTGGACTCCAACTCCCACCATTCCTAACAGCCTGAGGCCCTTTCCTGCTTAAGTGGCTGAGGGGGGGGAAAGGAAAAGAGCCTGAGGCTGCTAGGAATTGTGGGAGTTGGAGTCCAAAACACCTGGAAGGTCCAAGTTTGCCCATGCCAGCTTTCAACAAAGACCTCTTCCTCCTCCTTCCCCTTCGCGCCCTTTCTTCCCCCTCCTACCGAACACTTAATTTTTCTTCTACACTACCGCTTCTGCCACCATTTTGATCTGAGGGGGCAGTGTGAGCGTGAGCCACGGCACACTGGTTCGGAAACACTGGTATAGATACATGATGTGTCCAGTGTTATCTTCCAAGTTGAAGGAAGAAGTTTCTCTTTGTTTCTAATGTTCTTGGCTTAGATAACATTCCTCGCAGACTAACTAACTTATGTATCGATGTATGTAACGCTTTGGCAAACTAGGGTTGTGCGCGGAACCGTTTTCCTTCGTTTCATCCGTTGTTTAGTTACTTTCGTTACTTTTGGGAGCATGTAATGGGAAGGCCCCTTCTTATACGAAAATCAGCTCAACACAAAAGCAAGCAGGAGCCGGTCTCGGCTCCTCGGCTGCTTTTTGCGTGCATGTGGCGCTCCATGCCTCTTTGCCTTGGAAAGAGTATGTGTATGGTGTGCAGGCCCAGAAAGTGTGTGCCTCTGCCTGCAGCCGAGCATCTTCTATGGCAGGGGCGGGCAATTATTTTTTCCAAGGGGCCACACGAGAGGCAAAAAATGTTATGGAGGGCCGCACCTAAAGGCTGAACTACATGCTAATCTACATTATTTATTTATTTATTTATTCACTATATTTACTATATATTACACATCATTAATATTAACATATTAATATATCAAGAAATATTCATATATATTAGTATTAATATCATAATATTATATTATAGTATATATATAGACATAATATATTGAAATTATAATATAATATAACATTATATTATATTATTTATTATATTGTTATTATAAAATTATTATACAATAATAATAAAAACCACTAAAATAAAATAATGCTTCCTTGTAGTCCCCTTCTCTGGAGAGTTTTATTCAGAGCCTTGATGGCCATCAGTCAGGGGTGCTTTGATTGTGTATCCCTGGGGGTTGAGCTGGATTGCCCTGGGGTCCCTTCCCTCTTGATGACTTCCTGTTCCCTGCCTGCCTGCCTGCCGTGGCCCTTAGGAGGGCCGGATAGAATCGGCCAAAGGGCCGCATCAGGACCCCGGGCCGTAGCTTGCCCACCCCTGTCCTATGGAGTAAAAAAACTTGCCTGAGTTGCCTCCATACCTTTGAAATTGTTTCTGGCATGCACACTCAGAAAGTGTGCATGCCTGTCTGCATCTGAGTGCCTCACCTCGAGTAAGAAACAGGTAAGACACCTCTTTAAAGTCCGCACCTACCTACAGCTGAGCACCTCTCCTCTAAAGTAAAATAGCTTAAATGCCTAAAATAATGGGAAGGGGAGTCTGGGGAGCCTCCCCCCCCACCCAAAATGGGCCAATAGAAAACAGATCATTTGGCACCCCAGAGAGAAAACAGATATCTGCCCTCCCGACAGGCCCGGATTAGCTGCTTTTGGCACCCTAGGCCAAAAGAAGCACCGCCCCCCAGGGGTGGGGAAGTCCTGCCCCTGGGGCGGGGGAAGCCCCTGCCCCCAGGGCATGCTGCGCATGCGCGGCAGCGGCCCCGAGGGTCCTCCTTCCTTCCTTGAGTGAAGGAAGGAAGGAGGGGGGAGCGAGGTGGAGCAAGAGGCGGAGCGAAGGGGCGCCGTGCCAGAGGCCCAGCTGTGACGTGGCACCCCTCCACTCCGCCTCTTGCTCCTCCTCTCTCACCCCTCCTTCCTTCCTTGAGTGAAGGAAGGAAGGAGGGACGAAAGAGGAGGAGCAAAAGGCGGAGCAGAGGGGCGCCGCATCAAAGGCCCGGCTGTGACGCGCGCCCCTTTGCTCCGCCTCTTGCTCCTCGCGCACCCAAAAAAAATCAACTTTTTTATTTAAAAAATTCCGGGGTCTGGATCTGCTGCCCACCATTTGTGCCGCCCTAGGCCATGGCCTAGGGTGGCCTTATGGGTAATCCGGGCCTGCCTCCCGATTTCAGGAGGTTCCCAAAAAAGGACTGGGGCCCCCACAGAAAACCGGGACACAAAACAGGTCAAGGTTTGTCCGGATTGCACAACCCTACTGCACACTTAGGCCCCAGAAGTAGACAGTTAAGCACAAAGCTCATTAAAGTCCAACAGAAAGTTTTCAGATATTTATAAATGATAAATATCTACATGGATGAAAAATGTAACATGAGCAAAACATTTCCGCTTCTGTCTTCTTACCTTGCTAAAGAAACTTATTTGTTTCCATCATTCTTTAGCAAATGATAGCATTATCCTCTAAGAACCTTAAGTCTAGAGATCAAAACAATGCCTTTCCCCCCAGGTGCCTGAAAGAGACGATGTCTCAGCACTAAACCAAGACAAACCAGAAAGACGCTGGTGCCCAGAGTTGAAATGCTTTGGATTCCTGGTCAGGGTGGCTGACTTCTCTTGAAACGTATACGCCTGTCTTTGGTAATTTTGTCCTAACACATAAACACATATATGACAGTTTGCCATTACCATCAAACAACTTGAATAATTCATTAAAAACACTTTTTATTAGTTTCAGCTGAGTTAATTCTTGCAAACTGTGTTTCATGTTCACACAATAATTAAAAAAGGCTTATGCAAAAGGTCAACTGTGACCCTTTAGAACATGATAGAAAACTAGAACGTAATAAGAGAAAATAGAAAAGGAAACAATTACTACAGGTCCCTGGTATCTACTGGTTTGGTTCCAGGGACCTTTGTGGATATCAAAAATCTGTGGGTGATCAAGTCCCATTGCAAAATCTATTATTATTATTATTATTATATTTTACTGACACAAATCCACATACTAATAATAATAATAATAGATTTTGCAATGGGACTTACTACTACTACTACTACTATTTTATATCCTGCTCTCCATAAGGAGACTCAAAGAGGCGAACATGAAAAGCATTACAATACCATTTAAGACAGCGCTTCTCAACCTGGGGGTCGGGACCCCTGGAGGGGTCACGAGGGGGTGTCAGAGAGGTCACCAAAGATCATCACAAAACACAGCATTTTCTGTCGATCATGGGATGTGTGTGTGGGGGGGGGGAGTTTGTCCCAATTCTATCTTTGGTAGAGTTCAAAAGGCTCTTTGATTGTATGTGAACTATAAATCCCAGCAACTACAACTCCCAAATGTCAAGTTTATTTTCCCCAAACTTCACCAGTGTTCACATTTGGGCATATTGATATTCATGCCAAGTTTAGTCCAGATACGTCATGGTTTTGAGTTGACAGTGCTCTCAGGATGTAGGTGAACTACAACTCCAAAACTTAAGGTCAATGCCCACCAAACCCTTCCAGTATTTTCTGTTGGTCATGGGAATTCTGTGTCCCAAATTTGGTTCAATTCCTCCATTGGTGGGGTTCAGAATGCTCTTTGATTGTAGGTGAACTATAAATCCCAGCAACTACAACTCCCAAATGACAATATCTCCCTCCAATCCCACCAGTATTCAAATTTGGACATATTGGGTATATGTGCCAAATTTGGTCCAGTGAATGAAAATACATCCTGCATATCAGATATATTTACATTACGCTTCATTACAATAGCAAAATCAAAGTTGTGAAGTAGCATTGAAATAATTATATGATTGGGGGTCACTACAACATGAGGAACTGTATTAAGGGATCACGGCATTAGGATGGTTGATAACCACTGATTTAAGATATACAAATATTAAAACAGTATTAAACATCATTAATTTTTTTTTTTAAAAAACCAGAGATTAAATCCATAAAGACATATAAACATATATGTTTATCAAGCCTTGCTTCTTTCAGGTTTTAAAAATATGTTCAAGTCATGGATGGCAGAATCTGTGGATTGGGCATCTGTAGATATGAAAGGCCAATTAGGAGAGGTGGGCTTTAGGCGGTAAAAGGGATTTATCATCATGTTGAATAACCCCAAACTTGGGAAATGAAATGCCTTTATTACATCTTGGTGTTGAGGTAACAATCTCAGGAAGGTATTCCATGAGTAGAACGGTGTTATCACAGAAAGGTGGATCTGGAAGAAGTCACCGCCGTTGTGAATCGGCCTGGAATCTACACTTCATTCACGTCGGTGACTTCTTCCAGATCCATGCGGATCCTTTTACTTTAATATTGCGGCTTCTTGGGCACCACCTTCCATTGTGGATTACAAATACCAGCTGCCTACCTAGGGGGGATTACAAATTGTTTGAAACCATCCCTATGCATCTACTTCAGCTTCCTTCAGTTCCCGTGACTTTATACTGGATTGGAATAGTCCTTTTGATGCTATAGACTATATATACCAGGACTCTTCATATGGACTCTGTTTCACTATAGGTAGGAACTAAAACTGGTTCATTTTCTTTATTGTGGTGACCCTTATGCATATATACATGCTTCATTTACTTTTGATATTATAGAAAAACCTAGTAATTCATAACATTCCGTGTGTTTACTTGGTACTTTAGACACAGTTCCCCGATTGTGTTTTGTTGGATTTGTCATTAAGCCGTTGGTCTACTTTGGTTGGGGTTAGCAATTGGACGTAGAACATAGTGACCACCATATAGTTCAAAATGGAGAAGATGTTTATTGCACAACTTGACTTTCAGTCTATGCAGCAAAATAAAACTTGACATCATAGTTAGGAGGAAGGCGTCTGTGACGAATTGCCTATATTTTGGGCCAGATAGGCTCAGTGGGAAAGAGCCCTTTTTGGTGGGTTGGCCATTTAATGGTCTGTTTTGGATGAACGGCCATTTTAAGGTTGGGTTCCCAGTTTGGGCTGAGTTAGAGATAGAGAAAAGGGAGCATAGAACCTTAGGGAGCCAGTAGGCAGTTGGGCCAGGCACCAGGGGTAAAATGTCGGTTGGAACTTTGAAAACTGACAGCTGGTGAGCAGTTAGGCAGTTAGGGAGGCCACAGAACTCTGGAGGGAGTTGATGGTTGGTCTCTGACAGAGTAGGTCAGAGTGAGTTAGGCTCTTGAGAGAGAGTTAGCAGCTTTGTGCTGGGTTTTTTAGGACTCTGAGAGGAAGCAGAGTCAGGTAGTTGTAGTCAGCAGATAATACCTTAGCACAGTATTATCTGGGGTGCTACGTTGATTGTAACTTGTTTCAAGCTTTGTGCAAGTTTTTTAAAGTAACCACACGCTCCAACGTTTCATTGTAACCAATACGCTCCTGTACCTGTGAATCTCTCACAAGTTGTTTAAATAAACTTTGTTCCTTAGTTCATCTTCATCCTTGCCTCCCGGAGTCTCAATCCTCCCTGAGTGAATGGTGGCAGCGTGTTGTTAAATATAAAAGTTCCCTGACACTTTGCTCAGCCTAGAGAATAAGGCGAGCCCTCACCACAGTCCTTGTGGCAGCACGGTATTAAAACAGCCTGTCTCCACCACAGCGTCTCTCTCCCTTTATAAGCCTCCTTTTTCTATAGGACACAAGATTCTGTGGATCTCCTTCTGCAGGCAAAGATGTCTGCTGCAGAGTCCTAATGGTTGGTTTGAACTCTATGGCCTCCTCCAGCTCCATAGATGGATCCATTTTGGTTATATATCACACACACACATTAGAGAGAAATATTGCAGATATGGTGTATTTATTTCCTTTTCCAGTAGGAAAGGAAATAAAAGTGAAAAAGAAACAAGAAAAGAATGAAGAATTGAAAAAGTGTCCCTCAACCTTTCACTTTATGGATAAATCAGCTCTTCCATCATATCGTCACTTGAATCTCTATATAATTATTCTAAGCATACAATTGAACAAGTTCACCCACAAGACAATATAGGTTCAACAGCCATTATATCAAATTCCAAAATCTGAAATATGCTAAAATTCAAAAAAATTCAAAAATGTATTTTCCTTTTTTGACATGGATGGCCAAAATTAAATCAGTATTTTAAGAACAACATCTTTTGAAGAACCGCCCTTTGAAGTGCCACATTTTTACTTTTACAAAATCCCTGAGGAAGGGGGCACACCACAGGAGGGCTTTTGAAGAGAACCAAAATGACACAAAGTGACACTCTAACACAGTAATACATATCGTTAATATGTTTTTAAATGTATTTATACACTCAGTGTGAAACTTGGGCCTGTTTTGATGAACACAACATATATATGACTTCCTCTCACATATTTACACATGTCTTCTATCACGTCTTCTCTCAGCCTTCTCTTCTTCAGGCTAAACATGCCCAGCTCTTCAAGACGGTCCTCTTAGAGCTTGTTCTCCAGACCTTTGTGAAATTTCACCCTGAGTGAAACTTGCTTCCAGTTAACTATGGATGTCATGAAGCTGTTATAAACAGTTCCTTGGGGGGAGGGAGGGGAGGCAACTCTAAAAAAATCCAGTAAAATAGTAAAAAGAAACACATTTCCAAGCAGAGAGGCTCAATTTGTTTCTTGGAAACCTGCGAGGGGCCTGCTAGGAGGGGGGAGAGTGCCAATTTCCCACGGCACACTGGTTGGGAAACACTGGCTTAAATAGTGACACCTTTGCTCTCTGATGGGTCAATGGACACCGACTTTCCTTCAGGCACAAAATTATTTTAAAATTTGTATAAAATTGCCTTCAGGCTATGTGTATAATGAAAGATAAATGGATTTTGTATTTCATTTCCACGATATCTTATCATGTCCATATATGCAAATAAGATTATTCTGAAATCCAAAACACTTGGGGTCCCAAGCGTTCCAGAAAAGAGGGGCTCAACCTGTACAAAGAAAACAACACTATGAGAAAGCAACGGGGCCTCATTTTACAAAACTGGCTGGTGTTCTTTTCCTCTTAAGAAACAGGGCAAAAGTGTCATCCCGAAGCCTTAAAAGATGGAGAAGGGACTCAAATGAAGATCTCAGATGAAGGGCAGATTCATATGGAACCAAGCAATCCTTCTCTCTTGTTTGCTTATTTGTGACATTTACATTTTCCCTCCCACTCAAAAACAAACAAAGAGGGAGACGTAAAGTATGCTGTTGGGGGGAAAAGCACCAATCAATAACTAAGTTCTGTTTTAAAATTAATCACAACGGATAGAAAGATAGATCAGACATTAAATGCCTGAATTCTTAAAGGGCTTTGCTTGATGCTTTAAAGAGCAAAATTAAATCCCTTGCTTGTTGGAATGTAGAAAAACAAAAACAAATGTGGCCTGCATTTCTAGTCATAACTTTTTAAAAAAATAGATTCACCCATGTAAATGTCAAAGAAACTACTCTTGAATGTAAGTCTAAAAAATGCCACAATTAGAGATGCACAAATCTTACGATTTCAATTACTCGCTTTTTTTCCTATTTTCTAGTTTTAGCTTTGATTTGTTTGCCCCACAGTTTGAGATTCCTCTATAGTTTTGTATGGGAGTCGTACCATTTGGCTGCATGTTTCTGTGAACCCAGACACTTGCTTTTGCAATTTTGTGTAATGCCGTGGTGTTGCGAAACAATTTTTCAAGATTTTTTAAAATCTTGTTTTTGTGACTAGGAGCAATTTCATGCTCTTTTTCCATATCTGTCATTATGTGCCTTCAAGTCCACCTTAATGTGCAGTGACACTACCCTAGGGTTTTCTTAGCAATGTTTATATGGAGTAGGTTCATGATTTCCTTTCTCTGAGGCACAATTTACCCAAGGTTGTATCCCCATGTCAGCAAGTCATTTGCAGTTGGGGAACTTTACTGTGAAATTCATAGAAATGCAAATTTCAAGACCTAATATGTTGTTTTGTGCATACAAAATTAAGTATTTCAAGACCTAATATGTTGTTTTGTGCATACAAAATTAAGTAATCTTACATTAAAATGGACACTGAACAATTAAAATTCATCCCAAATTCATCCCCCCTCCCCCATTTAGGCGGTTTAGTCATAAACACATATTTCTTCTATAGACCACCAACACTGCAGGGAAGGGATGAAGATTTTTTTAAAAAAAACACCACTGTTTTCCTTTTGAGATCAACTACATCCAAATTTTGTACATAACTCCCCAATTATACCATTTTTGCGCATACAGCAACTTTTCTGTGCAGAAATATTGTTTTGTGCACAGAAAATGTGGTGTCTGTTTTCAGGAGAAAACCCAAATTCTGTTTTCGGGAGAAAAACCAACATGTGTGAATTTTGTACAGAAAAGACACAACAATGTGAAAATTTGTATCAATTTGAGGTTTCTTCTCATCTTGCCACAAAAATGTGAGAAATTTGCAAAGACATATATTGATGATTTTTCAAATCGTTGCAAGTATTATTTGCATTCCTACTCTGAATCTTGTTGAGAAAAACACAAAAATGTAAAAATTCTGGTTTCAGGAGGAAACCCAACATGTGTGAATTTTGCACAGAAAAGACACAAAAATGTGAAAATTTGTATCAATTTGGGTTTCTTCTCATCTTGCCACCCGAAAGACATATATTGATGATTTCCCAAATTGTTGCAAGTATTATTTGCATTCCTACTCTGAATCTTGTTGAGAAAACCCAAATTCTGTTTTCAGGAGGAAACCCAACATGTGTGAATTTTGTACAGAAAAGACACAAAAATGTGAAAATTTGCATCAATTTGGGTTTCTTCTCATCTTGCCACCCGAAAGACATATATTGATGATTTCCCAAATCGTTGCAAGTATTATTTGTATTCCTACTCTGAATCCTTTTCCCATGAAGGGTTTGGTGTAAGAGAAGCCACAAAATATCCATGCGCAGCCATGTTTTTGTGTAAACTATCAGCTTAGAGATATAATGAAAGCCGTAGAAATCTTCCACCGCCGGCAAAGTATACTGCTATCGGTTCTCAGCCATTTGTGGCTTTCTGGGTGAATATTAGCCCTTAGGATTATATGCAGAAATAAATTGGAAGCTGACATTTCATAGACCACCAAATTAGGAATGCTCGCAAATGACAGCTGGCGGAATCAATATCAGCATCTTTTCTTTTTAGACCGTTATTTCTCGTCTTCGTTCACGCTCTCCTCCCTCGACGTCTATGCGGCCGACAGACAAGTGCCACCTTCAAAACAATGAGCTCGAAAGCCGCGTTCCTGCATCTCTTCTGATGCAGCCATCAACATCTATGCCATCATTAATGTGAGTGTTTAGCACATCTCGCTTTCCCAAGTGCGGGAGAAATGCAGCTAATTAACAAATGACACTTCCCAAAGGCAAGGCATTGTGCTTCCACCTCCCTCCGGTGAATGTGGAGTTTCCCCCGAAACAAGTCTCCCGACTCCGTTCATTTGGTTTCTATGTCTCGTTTCTGCAAGATGTTCTCCTTTTGTTCGTTTTCCTCCATCTTTCGCTTGATAGGCCTTAGGCCTGTTTTCCTGCGTACTATTTTTCCCCCTCCAAGAATTGTGATGGAAGAATGCTGATTTAGCCAAAGCTGATTGTATATTTCCTATTACTGTGTTTTTTCATTCATATGTGTGTGTGTGTGTGTGTGTGCTTCAAAATGTATGAGATAGAAGTCTGAGCAGAATAGATTTCTAAATTGGTGCAAAGTGTATTTAATATTGATTGTTCTGCTATTTCAAGAACTACTGAGAATCAGATACCTGTAATTAGGCTTTCTTTGATATCTGAGAGAGAGAGAGAGAGAGAGAGAGAGAGAGAGAGAGAGAGAAAATATGTCAAAAGAAAGAAGTGGGGCACCAGATCAATATATTAACCTGACAATAAAGAGAAAATGAGTGAAGCATGTCTTTACCAGTTTGTCCAGCGACTATACTGGGAGAAGCGTCCTCTAACTTATATGTGTGTGTGCTTGTTTAATCTTATATATCTTCATTTGTTCTTGCTTTGGGAGTAAGCTCTTCTCTATGACAGTTAGCATGAATTCAACACAATGGAAGATAATAATTGAACAAAGGCGCCATTATTTAGCCATCTGATGTGGAATCAAATGCAAAGGGGGGGAGATATAAGATGTATTAGAAATGTGAATTTGAGACATCAAGCCAGCATCTTTCTTTGGGCATGATACTTTTACATATGTAAATTCTATTTAAAAAAATAGTATCAGGCAACTTAAAGGTCCTATACCTGCTTCTTACACCTTCAGGGCCAAGTCATGTGAGGAACATACGAAGCTGTCTTATATTGTAAACAGAGCCAGCCTTTGCGATTCTGCAATGTAAGCAATGTAAGCGGCCGTGTAGGGCACGACCGGCCACCCTGCCTCTGCCGCCACCTCGCCTCCGCCTCTGCCGCCGCTGCCGCCGCAGCGCCCACAGCCGGCCCCATGCGCAGAAATGTCCGTGCGCTGGCTGGGAGCGCGACAGCAGACAGTCGGTGCGTGGGGCGGCCGCAGTCGGCACGTGGGCGGGAGGCGGGACCGAGTGACGCAGCGGCCGGGGGGGGGCGCCAAAATTTTCTTTGCCTACCCCCCTGGAAAAGGTCAGGCCGGCCCTGATTGTAAAAGACATATGTAGGTGGTAGACAAAATGATGGTATTGTCCACAAATAAAAGACTGTTCCCCACATGGAAAAAACGGTCCTAGATTTCTGCAAAGGCTGTAACACTGAGAAACCCGGAACCTCAATCCGTGGCTGATATCAGATGATAGACTCCCTCCTGGGCATACAGAAGATTGTGCTACCTGGAAGGCGCTGAATTGACTGTGCTCTGGCACCATGAGATGCAGAGCCAAGCTTCGGAAATGGGGCTTCAAGGTCCACAACATGCGAATGTGGAGAAGAGCAAACCACAGACCACTTACTACAATGCAGCCAGAGCCCTGCCACATGCACAAAACCTTCTTACAGCCACACCAGAGGCACTCCAAGTGGCCAGCTTCTGGTCAAAGGACATTTAGTATAGTGCCAAGATTTTTTTACTTTGTTTGTGGTTTTTCTACACATTATAACTCTACCCTCAATTTGCTTCTGACACAATTTAATTAATTATTTATGCTTCACATTTATAGACCGCCACTCCCCGAAGGCTCGGAGTGGTTTACAGTAGTATGCATAAATACAATCCAACATAGAATACAGATATAATAACCAACACATTACCTAACATTAAATTATAACAAATACAAGGAGGTGGAGTGAACTAAGGGTTGCATATCAAGTGGGATCGAGAGTCAGTTTAGGGGCCTTAGGTAAGGTTAGGGACCGAGTAGCCCTATAGTCTGGTCTTAAAGGCCCATTCCGCAACCTCAATGCGGCCATACCTCCAATCAGATGGCCAGGAGGGGTCTCAACCATGGCGATTTGGGAGGCCCTCGCCGCTCAGTACTGGCCTCCTTTAGGAGAGTTTAAAGTTCCAGTCCGACTCCAGCTTCCGGCCATCAGACCCCAGAAAACTCTGGGGGCAAACCGCCAGTGCTGAAGTTCAAATCGGTTAACTCTTTGTTTCAAATGTTCCTCTGGTTCAGCTTCTGGCGTCCGTGTTTCAGTCCGCTTGCTTTTCTGGGCAGCTGGAGCTGCCGCTCTGCACTCCTTCCGCTATAGAACTCTCTGGTCATTGCCGGATGTGGCGCTCTGTGACTGGCGCCCCCTCTGCTTCCTCCCAGCTCTGCAACCGCGTCTACACTGAGAGTGGCCGATGGGTTGCTGGGAGGAAGCTTTCCCAGCGGCATCCGCCTTCGAGCTGGTGGGCTCCGCGTTGGCGACTTCAAGGTCGGCCACCATTTTGCTCAAAGCTTGTCTCTCCGAGAGGGAGAGACGGTGTAATAAGTAATGGCAACTAACTATATTTATTCTATAGCCATTTCAGAGTCAACTCCACGGAGGTAGAGAAGAACGAGATATAAAAGGTCTAAATAAATAAATAGCGTAGATAGACGCACAACTAGAAAGAGATCATTCTTTCATACGACTTGCAACCTTCTCCTTTTAGCTAGAGAAGGTGTCATTGGACATGACATCTTCGGCTTGCAAAGTGTAGACTTTTCCCCCTAGCAATGGCCTTCAGAACAGAACATTGATGCACTTCTAATGAAGCTCTTTATGGATGCTAGATGCCCAAAAGTTGCCTGTTGCTTTGGTTTTAAAAAGAAATCTGGAAACGCGTGTCTTCTCTAACTGTGCATTTACAGTGGAACTCCTATTTTATATAACCACTGGGGTGGATATCTCTGGTTGTAATACTTTGATTTCTGTTAATTTTTCGTATTTGAAATTATTTTGACCCTATACCGAACCTCGGCGTCCAACCCGGAAGTGAGGTTTCAAAACTGAACCCGGGATTGCCATTTTTTGTAAAGGTCACATTATTAGGTTGTTTTTCCCCTCCTCAGTTCTCAACTCACGAGAGGAAACTGGAGGGCAGCAGCACCCTCCTTTCTCCTCTCGCCAGCTGAGAGCTGAGGTGGCCGCTTTGGAAGCAGCCCGGCCGAGCTTTCCTCCGTTTCCCCAGGCTCTCCCTCACAAGCGGAGGGAGAGCCTGGAGAACAGGAGGAAATTCCTCTGAATCTCGGAGTTAGTTCTCAGCAGGGAAGAAGGACGTGAGGGGATGCCCTCCGCACCTCCATCCCTGCTAAGAACTAAAGCGCGTCAAGCTTGCATCCACATACCCCTTCCTTCCCCTGCCACCTCAGAGGCATCCCGCGTTATATTTAACCCGGGATGCTTCTGAGGTGGCAGGGGAGGGAGGGAAGAGTGGATGGCTGCCCGTGCCAGCTCAGAAGCATCCCAGGTTATACTTAACCTGGGATGCTTCTGAGGTGGAGGGAGTGGCTTGCCATCCACTCTTCCCTCCCCCCGAGCTTAGAATTATATTTAATGCGCGATGCCTCTCAGCTGGGGGGGGGGGGCCGGGAGGGAAGAAGGGAGAGCAAGCACTCCACTCCTCCTTCCCTCCCTCCCTGAGCTCAGAAGCATCGCACATTATAAGAACATAAGAAGAGCCATGCTGAATCGGATCTCAGCCCATCTAGTCCAGCATTCTGTATCACACAGTGGCCCACCAGTTGTACACGGGGATCTCGAGCAGAAGGGAGGGCAAAACCCTGACCTGCTCCCGACCCCCACAACCAGTACCCAGGGAAATCCTGCCTACCTCAACCAACTCCGAGGTGGCACTTGAATGTCCTTATATTTAATGCGCGATGCCTCTCAGCTGGGGGGAGGCAGGGAGGGAAGAGTGGATGGCTGCCCGTGCCAGCTCAGAAGCATCCCGGGTTATACTTCACCCGGGATGCTTCTGAGGTGGAGGGAGTGGCTTGCCATCCACTCTTCCCTCCCTGCCCCCCCCCAGCTGAGAGGCATCGCGCATTAAATATAATTCTAAGCTCGGGGGGGGAAGGAAGAGAGGAGAGCAAGCCCTCCATTCTAGCCTCCCTGCCTTCCCAGCTGAGAGGCATCTCGGATTAAATTTAATCTGAGATACTTCTGATCTGGGGGGGAGGGAGGGAAGAGAGAGCAAGCCCACCATTCTAGCCTCCCAGCTGGCGTAATAAATAAAAATGAAAATTTGTTAGTAATTATGTTTCAATTACGAAAATTTTTTACATTTTTTCGGAATAATTTCTATAACGACCCAGCAAGGGAAATCCCCCCCCCCCCAATTTTAGAATCAATTTTTTAATGGATCAACCACCCCTAATAACCAGGAAGAATAACATTTGTCCTATGTTGTGTAACGAAGAAAGGGCCACCATGTTCTGCTCTCTGTGTTGTTGCTCTTCTTCTTTTGGAAGAACAGCAGCATGTTTTACCTTGTTAAGCTGAGTTTTTCTAGTGTGTTCCTGCATGTTAAATACAGTG
Organism: Anolis apletophallus; assembly: GCA_030556195.1. Taxonomy (NCBI): domain Eukaryota; kingdom Metazoa; phylum Chordata; class Lepidosauria; order Squamata; family Anolidae; genus Anolis; species Anolis apletophallus. The sequence goes on from JARBWK010000015.1 coordinate 3,570,119, forward strand.
GTTGAACCACAGCTGGATGGCAAGTAAGTGAACCCAGGTCACTCAAGAACCAAGCGACTTTCATAGACATCCCTCTATCCTCCTCACATTTTTTGCTCTCAGGCCAAACGTCCCATAATCATATTTAAAGAAGCCTAGTAATTTCCCTAAATTACCACCTGGCACTCTTCCTGCGGCAGACCATAATCCCACAAGCCGAACCCAAACATACCCATAATGAATGGCGTTGCCTTAGTGTCAACCGCTTCCTTGAAAGGCATTTCCACAAAAGAAGGAAATTCTTTGGGGCAATGGGAAAAAGTCCAAACCTCAGAAACCATTCATAGAAATGCAACACAGAGAATCAAAACAGGAGTTTGGATGTCTTCTCATCCCCAATGTGTAAATACGTACAGTCATATCATTATCTTCTGTTTGATACAACTGTTCCCTTGATACCCCAAAGACAAAACAATATCACCCACACTATTAGGGAAGCCTGTTTTAATGGTCACCCAGAGCAAGTCACTGGTTTCCTCAAGCTGCTTGCTCAAGTATACAGTTCAGTGCTTCATCTTTTTGATGCATTTGCAATGGCGCGATTGGACTAGTGCTTAGGAACCATCATTATGTGCTTCTCGATGAGCTTTGAGTGGAGCGGCACGGAGGCAGAACTACTTCTGGACACTTGGAAGCAGCTACTCAATTACATGTTGCTGTTTGCACTGGTTTTATACACCACCAGTGTTAAATCATAATCTCCATCCTTGGGAAAGTTGGCATAAAGGTATATATATCACTCAATAAGGTTTTCTAGACCAACCTGGGTTTCATATTATTTCATATTGTGTGTTGTGTATTCATTGTTGTGAACCACCCTGAGCCTCTTTGGGAAGGGTGGTATATAAATCAAAATACTAAATAAATAATAAATAAATATTAGTTTTGGGGCTGATGATTAGTTCTTGGATGGGAGCCACTAAGGAACAATCACAGGGACTTAGAGAGAAACTCAATGGAAGCACTGGAAAACCATAGTTGGAGATCAGAAGTGAATGAGAGGGGAAAGTGTTGCATTTCTTATAGGGCAATAATAATTAAAAGAAAATCCAACTACGTACCTTAGAAAGAAGGGGAGAGGAGGGAGGAGGAGGGCACAAGGAGGGCACAGGGAGGAGGAGCGGCAGGCCGTATTGCCATGGTCCTGCCTTAAAGTGGGGGCTGCCACAGGCTGCACCAGGGCAGAGGGGGTTCCTTCCTGCCTTCTCTGGCGGCTCTGGAGTGCCCTCGTGGTGGTGTCAGTAAAGAAAACCGGAAAGAAGAGTTGGGCGGGGAATGCGACCATGTTGGCCCCTCTCACATCAAGTCCCAGCTAGGATTATTTTACTTACCTCCCTTCTTACTCCCATCCTCATATTGGGGGGGGGGGAGTAAGTTCCAAAATCCTCCATGGATACCTGAAACCAGGGCTGCCCAGGAAGTCGATCACGATCGACCAGTCGATCCTGGGACCAGCCGGATGGGGCGCTTCTCAGAGGGGGTGGAGCCAAGCTGCGCCAAGCCCTGCCCCCTCCCCGGCTTCAGCACTCCCAGCAGCTGCTCCAGGTTTGAGGAGGGCAGGGCCAAGCCAGCCTTGTGCAAGCTATGTCACCACTGGCTTGGCATTGCCATCCTCAAGCCTGGAGAAGCTGCTGGGAGTACCGAAGCCAGAGGGGAGGGGGCGGGGCTTGGTGTGGCCTGGGTCCTCCCCCTCTGGCCAAGCCCACCCTGCCCCCTCCCCTCTCCAGTCTTGAGGAGGTAGGTAGATCTTTCTGACTTGGTTTTAATATAAGTAGCTCGCATGCTGAAAAAGTGTGGGCACCCCTGCCTGAAACCATGGGTGATCATGAGCCGTAGACAGGACAACCAACATGTCCAGAAAGATTATACTTTTGGGAATGAAAAATGTCAATATTACATCCATGGAGATGGTGGTTATATTGTTGTTTAAGTGATTTTAATTGTTTCGAAAGTTTAATGATGTTTTTACAGTGTGTATGAGACTTACAGTATGTACGTAATGGTGCTCCATGCAGTCATGCTGGCCACAGGACCTTGGAGGTGTCTACGGACAACATTGGCTCTTCAGCTTAGCAATGGAGATGAGCACCAACCCCCGGAGTCGGACACAACTGGACTTAATGCCAGGCGAAATAATGAATATTTCACATTGATGGTGAATGCATGCAGGCTGTAGGTGCATTGCACTGAGCTATATACACATTGTGTGGGTACGTCCCTGAATCGGTTGTCCTTATCACAACCCAACCTGAGCTTCCTGAAATCTAATTTTTTTCCCTAGACAGAATGTATTTGTGTATGCAATGGGGGAAAAGAAAGTGCCAGCGGATGTAACCAATTGTACATCATAATCACTGGGCGATAGCACCATCAGACGTGGGACATGAAATGCGGATAACAAGATCAGCCCGATTCCATGCCCATTCTCAGCGTTCCCTGTGATTTGTTACCTCCGTGCCCCATTCTGTCAAACTCTCTTTGGTTTCTCAAAGTGGTATTTGGAGAGATTAAGGTTTAATTCCTCCAGAATCTAAGGCTAGCCCAGTGCATTACTAACCAACTCTGCTATCTTTTCATTACACCCTTCCAGCCTCTCCGCAGCTAATATCTAAGGACTCCATATTCTTTAATGTATTAATCTTCACAGCACTCTTCTCGGAGGCGAAAAGCGGCAGCTGCCACTCTCTCTCTCTCTCTCTCTCTCTCTCTCTCTCTTTACAGCGACAGGAAGGGAATCGCTCTATAAACAGAGACGATATTGACTGACATGAATTCTTAGAATCATAGAAACATGAATCAGTGTTGGAAGGGACTGCAAGGTCCAACCAGTCCAACCCCTCGCCATACAGGAATATACGCTCAAAACACTCTCCATGGATGTCCATCCAGCTTTTGTTGAGATCCAGGGGCGGTCCTACCTATCTCGGGGGGTAACCTAATATTATTTTGGCGCCCCCCCCAGTGGCTCCCGAGCGCACCTCCAGCTTTGGAGCCAGTGCGCATGCGCGAATATCTGCACATGCACACTGGCTCTGAAGCTGGGGGCGTTCTCGGGAGCCAGTGCGCATGCACGGAGATTCGCATATGAGCAGAATCTCCCTGAAGTGCCTGGAGCTTCTGGGCATGCACAAAAATCTCTGCGCATGCGGAGGCGTGGCTGGCACGGCAGCAGGGCAGGGTGGCGCGGTGCGACAGCGGGGCTGGCGCGGCGGTGCCCCTCCCAAGTGGCGCCCTACTCGGCTGCGTACTTGCCGTAACGGTTAGACCGCCCCTGTTGAGATCCTTCCACATTCAGAGGCTTCCACATTCCACTGACTTCCTAATGTTTACGTGGGATTCCTATAACTTCCGTTTGAATCTGTTGCTCTATGCCCTAGTCCCTGGAGCAGCATACAGAAAACATACCAGGCAACCGACGTTTTGAAAAAGGCATATCTACAAATATTTAAACATAGTTATCATGTCCCCAACCAGTTCTCTAAGCCAGTGTTTTTCAACCTTTTTTGAGCCGCGGCACATTTTTTTACATTTACAAAATCCTGGGGCACACCACCAACCAAAATGACACAAAATGACACTCTATCACAGTCATACATATAGTTAATATGTCTTTAAATGTATTTATACACTCAGTGTGAAACCTGGGCCTGTTTCGAAGAACACAACATAGATATCCTGGCAGGAATGGCAGAAAGACACAAACTTCCCACACAGAACTCCCATAACCAAGAGAAAATACTATAAGAGTTTGGTGGGCATTGACCTTGGGTTTTGGAGTTGTAGTTCACCTATATCCAGAGAGCACTGTGGACTAAAACATGTTGGATCAGGACCAAACTTGGGCAATATGCCCAAATGTGAACACAGATGGGGTTTGGGGGAAATAGACCTTGGCATTTGGGAGTTACAGTTTCTGGGATTTATAGTTAACACACAATCAAAGAGCATCCTGAACTCTTGCAATAATGGAATTGAACCAAACTTGGCATATTGAACTCTCATTACCAGCAGAAAGTACTGAAAGGGTTTGCTTGGGAATTGACCTTGAGTTTGGAAGTTGTAGTTCACCTACACCCAGAAAGCACTGTGGCAGAAGGGGGAAGAAAGGGTATTGGAGGTTCCAATTTCCCACGGCACACCTGATGATCGCTCACAGCACACTAGTGTGCCACGGCACGCTGGTTGGGAAACACTGCATTAGGAATCTCTTTGGAGGAGGTCCGATCAGCTCCCAGTTTTCCTGGATTTCAGCAGTGGTGGTGGTGACGGTGAAAAAAAATTCATGATCCCTTTCAGATTTATTTATTTATTTATACTTCAAATTTCTAGACCGCCACTCCCCGAGGGCTCGGAGCAGTTTACAGCAGGGGTGGGCAATTATTTTTTCCAAGGGGCCACACGAGAGCCAAAAAATATAATGGAGGGCCGCACCTAAAGGCGGAACTACATTCTAATCTACATTATTTATTTACTATATTTACTATATATTACACATCATTAATATTAACATATTAATATATCAAGAAATATTCATATATTATTAGTATTGATATCATAATTATTATATTATAGTATATATATACAATATATAGACATTATAATATATTGAAATTATAATATTATAATGGGAATGTGGTGCAGCTGGCTAAGTGTCAGCTGAATAAGATCTCTCTGACCAGTAGGTCATGAGTTTGAGGCCTGCCCAGGTCAAGGTGGGTTCTCGACCTTAAGTGTAGCCTGCTGCCGACCTTTGCAGCCCGAAAGACAGTTACATTTGTCAAGTAGGAGATAAAGGTACCACATTAAAGTGGGGAGGCAAAACTTTGACTGATTTATGAGGCCATAAAGAATCACTGAAGAATGCGGAAGAAACAACAAAGGGGCGCTGGAAGGAAACACTGAGAAAGATGAGGAGTCTGTCAGCTCCCCCTGGTGGCCAGAAAGTTTGCCTCTGTTTGTCCATATATGTATACAAATGTAAAAATGTATGTACTGTACTGTGATAAATGTCACATGTTTACATGTCATATGTTGAACTGCAGGGATTGTCTGCAAGTATGTGTTCTGTAATCCACTCTGAGTCCCCTTCGGGGTGAGAAGAGCGGAATATAAATAAAGTAAATAAATAAATTAAATAAAGTAAAATAATATAACATTATATTATATTATATTATTTATTACATTATTATATTATTTATTATAAAATTATTATAAAATAATTTTAAAAAACCCACTAAAATTAAATTAAATTAAATTCAAGAAGACAAGGTGCGAACCAAGATGGAATGGCCCAATGGACCCAGTCCAGAGGATGGCAAAGCGGACCCAGTCGCCGCCACAGCAGAGGAGAGCAGAGCAGCAGGTGATCGGAGGCTGCAGGCCTCCGCCCGCTCTCGCCCCCAGCCGTTCCCCAGCTGATCGCCCTGCTATGGAATGCCTGCCATCCCTGGAGGCGATCCGGGCCTGCAAGGGGAGCAGTCGGCGATCTGACCCAAAAAAGGTAAAGGTAAAATAGGTTTAAAAAAATAGGTGGAGGTAACACCCCAATAAATAATTGCTTCACAGCAATCCCAGCCATGGAGAAGAGTCCCTGCTTCTTTCAGCTGTAATGGTGTCACCCTCATTTCCCTTCCTTTGATATAAACAGTGCCGCCGTCTTTGGGGAAGCTCCTACCAGACCGTTTAGTGTCTACTGTAATACTCTATTAAGCAGGAAGATTACATCTCCTGGCTTTCACAGTTCAAAAGTTCATTCTGTACTGCTCTATTTTTAGACAGCCTTGCATTGGCTGCTTTTCTGCAAGGAGGAGCGGATCTGCAACCCACAAACAGAGAGGAAGCGGCGTGGTTGGTAATCCTGGGACAGAAAAGATTGTCTCTCCCTGCCAGCCGACCACAAAGTATGGGGCATGCCACCATAACAAAAGTTGTTGGTTTTTTCCCCATGCGTCAAAGTGGCAAATGCATTTTAACCTAAACAAATGCATTTTAATTTAAACCAGTGTAAAGTCATGCACATCGGGGCAAAGAACCCCAAATACACTTATCAACTGATGGGATCAAAGCTTTCTGAGACAAACCAGGAAAGGGATCTTGGGGTTTTGGTGGACAGCTCAATGAAGATGTCAACCCAGAGCGCAGCAGCAGCGAAAAAAGCAAATTGTAAGCACGGCATGATCAGGAAGGGAATCGAAAATAGGTCAGCAAATGTTGTATTGCCTCTCTACAAATCTATGGTGAGGCCACATCTGGAGTACTGTGTACAATTCTGGTCACCGCACCTCAAGAAGGATATAACGGAACTGGAAAAGGTACAAAGAAGGGCAACAAAAATGATCCAAGGGATGGAGCAGCTCCCTTATGAAACAAGGTTGCAACGCCTTGGTCTTTTCAGCCTTGAAAGATGGCGTTTAAGAGGTGACTTGATCGAAGTGTATAAAATCATGCATGGGATAGAAAAGGTGAATAAAGAAAAATATTTTCTCTGTCACCCAACACTAGGACTAGGGGGCACTCCCTGAAGCTCCAAGGTAGGAAAGTTAGGACTAATAAAGGGAAATATTTCTTCACCCAGAGGGTCATTGGGTGATGGAACTCACTTCCAGAGGAGGTTGTGACAGCGGTCAGCCTGGACAGCTTCAAGGCAGGATTAGACAGATTCATGGGTACCAAGGGAATCCGTAGTTACTGAAATGGACATCCAAGTGCCACCTCGGTGTTGATGGCGGCACTCAGGATTTCCCCGGGGACCGGTGGGGGCGGGACGGGAGCAGGTGAGGGTTTTGCCCTCCTTTCTGCTAGAGATCCCCGTGTACAACTGGTGGGCCACTGTGTGACACAGAATGCTGGACTAGATGGGCTGAAGCCCGATTCAGCATGGCTCTTCTTATGTTCTTATGTCCCTCCTTGAATGTATCAGAGCAGTGTTTTTCAACCTTTTTTGAGCCGCGGCACATTTTTTTTAAAAAAAGTATTTTTTATTGAATTGTTTTTACATATACATATAAAACTTCAGAAGTTTGAGAGGAAAGAATACAGAAAAAAGTATTGGTGAAGAGAAAAAACAAACAAACAAACAAAAAAACCCAAAAGATAAAAGGAGAGAATGAAAGGTGGACCAGAAAAGGGAAAGGGTGTGAAGAAAACCAGGGGAGGGAAAGGGAGAAAGAAAGAAACAGAAGAGGAAAGGAAAAAAATAGAATAAAAGTCTGAGAAGAGGAGACTATCTAGATCAGGGTTGTCCAACTTCTACCGGCCCAGGGGCCTGAATTCCGGTCACTGATGACCTAAGAACATAAGAAGAGGCCTGAATAGTCCAGCATTCTGTCACTGATGACCTGAGGGGCCAGTACCCAGGGTCTGCCCCAACCAACCCGAGGTGGCACTTGAATGTCCTTGGGGGCCCCATAGGGTCCCCCCACCCCGGCTCCACCCTCTCACCCCCGGCTCCACGCCCTCTCTCCCTCTCCCCTTATTTTAATTTGTTTAAATATATTTATCCCCTCTCCCCTTATTTCATCTTTAAATATATTTAATTTTATATTTAATACATGAGGGAGATGGGGGAGGGAATGAGGAGCCCCTGAGGAGCCCCTGTTTCGGCCTACCTTTTCCAAATGCGCAGGATCCAGGAGTACCCGGACGACGAGAGAGGCGACGACCGACTGAGTTGAAGACGGTCCTAATCTTGTCTGTGGGCCTCAGCGATCCAGTAGTAGAGTAGCCGAAGAGTATCGTGAGAATACGCAATTCACACGGGATTTCGCTGTCAACGCCGGCGTGATCTCGCGCTGACAGCAAAATCCCATGTGCATTGCGTATTCTCGCGATACTTGCTCCGAACCCGGAAGTAGGTATTTTTTAAAATTATTATTTATTTTATTTTTCAATTTTTATTTTTTATTAAAAAGCTTAGGGGGGCGTAGGGAAGGGGCTGGGGGGCCGTATACGCCCCCCCCGGGCCGCCAGTTGGACAGCCCTGATCTAGATAAAGTGAAAGAAAGTCCGAAAGTCGAAAGAACTACAGGTAGCGATCTCCCAGTCCAGTCTGCGGAGTTCGTTTTTGCTTGTACATTTGAGTCTTCCCTTGTATTCTCTGTCTGGCGCCACTTGGCCTTTGTTTCTATTTGAAAATCCCTTCGGCAGTTTCTTATTTTTACTTTAATTTAACTTCCTTTAAATACTTAATTACTTGTTTCCAATCAGTCTTATTATTTTCACACTGGTCATTTACTAAGTCCTTTAATATATCTACGTCCACTACTTCTCTTACTTTCAGAAGCCAATCCTCTATTTTAGGAGGGTCCTTGTTTTTCCAGTTTTTTGCTATAAATAGTCTAGCCGCGGCAGAGGCATAGAAGAAAAGCTTGTCCTTATTTTTCCCAATATTGTCTTCCATTATGTTGAGCAGGTAATATTCTGGCTTAAATTGTACCTTGTGATCCAGGATTTTCTGCAAATGTACATGGACACTCTTCCAGAAATTTTTTATTTTTGGGCATTCCCACCAACAATGCATAAAAGTTCCTTTATGATCTTGACATCACCAGCACTTGTTACTTACATGCTTGTAAATTTTGGCTAGTTTGGAAGGTGTCAAGTACCAGCGGAAGAACATCTTGTACCAGTTCTCCATCACTGACGTGAGTCCTGAATATTTGATCTTCTTCTTCCAGATGTCCTCCCACTCTTTTAGTCTAATTTGATGTCCCAAGTCCTTTGCCCGTTTTATCATATTTTCTTTTACCAGGTCTTGTTCGGTATCCCATTCTAGTAGTTGACGGTAAAGCATTTTAGTTTGTTTTCTTTCTGAGTTCATAACTTTTTCCCATATTGTCTCTTTGTCCGAAAAGCCCGTTTTTATATCTATTTTATAATATTCCTTCATTTGCATATAATGAAGCCAGGAGATTTCTTCATCCTTTTTTCTTAATTCTTCTAACAATTTAGAATTCTTCTAACGAGCTGCGGCACATTTTTGACATTTACAAAATCCTGGGGCACACCACCAACCAAAATGACACAAAATGACACTCTAACACAGTAATACATATAGTTAATATGTTTTTAAATGTATTTATACACTCAGTGTGAAACCTGGACCTGTTTCGATGAACACAACATCGATATCCTGGCAGGAATGGCAGAAAGACACGACAAAGTAATCACTATTGCAACTTCTATACACACTGCTAAACCACAATGTTTAAAGGGGCAGTGTCAAAGGAATACCAAGACATAGCGTATATAGATAAAAACCACTATATTGTATGGCAGTATATGCTCAATAGCAGAACAATATTACAAACAGTACAATGTAATGCAAATAATCAATCATGTGATTAATACACAGTATGAGCATGAATCACAAGCCCATATACATGGTTGGGCGAAGGAGTATTCCACTTGGCACTGAGTAACCCTTAGTGAAGTCCTGGGTGAAGTGACCCATGGACCTGCGACTGAGTCAATAGGGGAACCTTGGTAGGTGGCAGAGCTGGTGGCTGCTATGATAGGCAGGCGCCAATGGCTGGAGGTAAGCTGACGACGCCAAGATGGCCGTTTCGCGTAACCGCTTCCTCAGGGCGCTGATCACTTCTGACCGCTCCTCCCCAGTATTGTAGTAGACCAAATTAGGCTCAAAGTCGAAACGAGAGATTTCGCGTTTCCGCGTTTCAATACAGATCGCTCTTGTGAGTTATCTCCCGGGCTGCAATCAGCCATAAAGTTAATATGTTTTTAAATGTATTTATACGCTCAGTGTGAAACCTGGGCCTGTTTCGATGAACACAACATCGATATCCTGGCAGGAATGGCAGAAAGACACACACAAAGGTCTTGCTCAACAGCTGGGAGTTATAGTACACCCGCAATCAAAGAGCATTCTGAACTCCACCAATGATGGAATGGAATCAAACTTCCCTCACAGAACTCCCATAACCAAGAGAAAATACTATAAGAGTTTGGTGAGCATTGACCTTGAGTTTTGGAGTTGTAGTTCACCTATATCCAGATAGCACTGTGGAGGGGAGGGAGGAAGACGTGGGGCGAGTCTGCGCGGTAGCACCCACACGGGTCACGTCTTCCTCCTTCCCCCCTCCCGCAGAAGCGGCAGCGTGAGCAAGGCAAGGCAAAGCAAGCAAAGCGAGGCTGGGAAGAAGGGAGCCCGAACGGAGAGGAAAAAGTGTTCGGCAGGAGGGGGAAGAAAGGGTCTTGGAGGTTCCAATTTCCCACGGCACACTTGATGATTGCTCATGGCACACTAGTCCCTGGTTGGGAAACACTGCATTAGAGCAAAAGTGTATTATTATTATTATTATTATTATTATTATTATTATTATTGGACAACCAAGTAGGGTATAACATACCCACTTTTCCTCATGAGGATGTTTAGAAGATCGTCATCATCATCATCTTTATCATCTTTATCAGACTCTCACAACCACCATGCCAGGCTACACAGAGAAGCCCATGAGATCCACAAGAAGCATGCAGACAATTTCGACAGAAAGGAAGAAACCATTAAAGTGAACAAAATCTGGCTTCTAGTATTTTAAAAAACTCTAAAATTATAACAGTAGATAAAGAACAACACTCAAACACAGGGGAACTCCAGACAAGAAAAAATCAGGAACACCTAATCACTACGCATGGGCAATCCATGGTTCAAAATGGTTCTAAAGTACTTACAAAACTAAAGTTCTGGTGGTGAACACTAGGTGGCGCTTGTGCTTTGCTTCTACATGGTTGCTAAAGTTCTGGTGGTGAAAATTTCAGAACTCTATCAAAACTTTCAAAACTTCATTATTATTTCATTATTGGAGATTTCTATGACAGAAATAGGAACTGCTATTTATAATGAAAATTTGAAAATTTTGTGAGAGTTCTGAAATGTTCACCACCAGAACTTTAGGAACACTGTAGAAGCAAAGCACCCGCGCCACCTAGTTTTCACCACCAGAACTTTAGTTTTGTAAGTACTTTAGAACCATTTAGAATCATGGATTGCCCATGCCTAAATAATAATAATAATAATAATAGTAATAATACTTTATTTATAACCCGCATCCATCTCCCCATAGTGCAGTGTTTCCCAACCTTTTTTGAGCCACGGCACACTTTTTACATTTGCAAGATCCTGGGGCACACCACCAACCAAAATGACACAAAATGACACTCTAACACAGTCATACATAGAGTCAATATGTTTTTAAATGTATTTATACACTCAGTGTGAAACCTGGGCCCGTTTCGATAAACTCAACATAGAAATCCTGGCAGGAATGGCAGAAAGACACAAACTTCCCACACAGAACTCCCACAAGCAAGAGAAAATGCTATAAGAGTTTGGTGGGCTTTGACCTTGAGTTTTGGAGTTGTAGTTCACCTACATCCAGAGAGCACTGTGGACTCAAACAATGTTGCATCAGGACCAAACTGGGCATGAATACTCAAAATGCCCAAATATGAACGCAGATGGAGTTCAGGGGAAATAGACCTTGACATTTGGGAGTTGTAGTTGCTGGGATGTATAGTTCCCCTACAATCAAAGAGCATTCTGAACCCCACCAGTGATAGAACTGGGCCAAACTTCCCACACAGAACCCCCAGGAGGCAAGAGGAGGTCTCTACTTGGAGAAAGGGAGCGGGCCTTCCCAATGCATGGAGAGGGAGAGACCAAGAAGACAACGGGTGGAGGGGTTTTTTTGTAATTTTGTACCTTTATCGAGGGTAGGTTTCTTAGGGTTTTTATACTTCAACACACTAGACTCCCCCCCCCCTTTTCCTGGAGGTTCCAATTTCCCACGGCACACCTGATGATCGCTCATGGCACACTAGTGTGCCCCGGCACACTGGTTGAGAAACACTGCCATAGTGGACTCAGAGCGGCTTACATGGGGCCGTGCCCAAACAACAAATCACAAAAAATGATCCACACCAACATTTTCATCCCCACCCACAATAAATACATGGGTGGGCCCGGATATCATTTGGGTCAGCCCCATGGGTGTCATGGAGGCCATGAAGTCCTGAGCTGTCCCAGACAGTGTGTATTTCTCTTCCCCCTCCCTCACCCCCTCTTGTTCGTCTCTTGTCCACTTGTATATGTTGTCTTTTTGTGCCACTGGGCACTCAAACTTCTGTAAACCGCTCCGAGCCTCCGGGGAGTGGCGGTATACAAGTTTGAAATATAAATAAATAAATAAATAAATAAATAAAACTAATCTATTGGTAAAAAACATGAAGGAAGAAAGAATACAGACATTGCAGAGAGACACGGGCATGAAGGTACAAGAAAGGGTCAAGTACTTAGGAATTAATATAACATCAAAGAATTCGAGATTGTTTAAAAATAACTATACAGAACTATGGAAAAAAATTAAAAAGGACATCTCCTTCATGGGGAAAATTGCAACTGTAAAAATGATGGTCCTACCAAAAATTAATTTCCTATTCATGACCTTACCGATAATAAAGAACGAAAAGACCTTCCAGGACTGGGAAAGGGATATTTCAAGATTTATATGGGGGGGGGCAGAAAACCCAGAGTTAAAATGAAGACATTGCAAGACCCATTAGAGAGAGGGGGACTGGGGATACCCAACCTGAAACTATATCACGAGGCCAGTTGCCTAAATTGGATAAAGGAATGGATACATCTGGGGAATTATAAACTTACCAATCTGGAGGGGCATGATTTAAAATTCGGACTGCATGGATACTTGATGTATGATAAGAAGAAAGTAGACGCAGCCTTTAAAAATCACTATATAAGGAGCTCTCTCATCAAGACCTGGCACAAGTACTCTAACATAATGTACGGGCAAAGAATCCCATTATGGGTATCAGTAAACGAGGCTTTTGGCATCAAAGAACTGGCAAGCAACAACTGGATAACATACAAAGATACATTAAGAGGGAGTGAAGGGAACCAGACACTTAAAGCAAAAGAGGAATTAGAAAAAGAAGGAATATATCTGGGGTGGTTCCCATACTTACAAATGAGAGAAAAGTTTAGAGAGGACCAGAAAAGAGGATTTATGGACGAGGAGATAGAGCTGGAAAAAAGAATGCTCGAGGAAGAAGTCAAACCATTAGGCAAGATCTATAAAGTATTACTAGAAATCGATACAGTAGACAATCAAGAAAGGGAGTACATGGCCAAATGGTCTAGGAACCTAGGCTTCAAGATCCAACCCCAGGTGTGGAAAAACATTTGGTGTAACACAGTTAAGAGATCACTAAGTAATTCCTCCAGGGAGAACTGGGTCAAAATGATTTATCGGTGGTATCTCTCCCCAGAGAAGATAGCTAAGATGTACAGGGGGGCAGACCCGAAATGCTGGAAATGTGGAAACAAAAATGGCACCTTTTTCCACGCATGGTGGATGTGTCCTAAGGCGTCCAAATACTGGACGATGATCCATAGGGAAATACGTAAGATGATTAATTACAAGGTGGAGAAGAAGCCAGAAGTTTTTTTATTGGGAATGGGGGGAGAAGCTGCGTCTTCTGGGGAAAAAAAATTCTAGGAATAGGAATAACGGCAGCCAGAATCCTGTACGCAAAGTACTGGAAATCATCGACAAGCCCAACGAAAGAGGAGTGGTTCATCAAAGTCATAGAAACGGTACAGATGGACTGGTTAACGGAAAGAATGCGTAACAAAAATAAAAAGGATCAGGAAAGAACGGATTGGGAGGCAATCAGAGGGTATTCTAGAAGGGAATTTAATGTTGATTTGATATTAGACTAAGTCTAAAACATACTGCTCTTATATCCAAACACAGGAAACTAAAGAAAAGATCTATATGAGGGGAAATGAAGAATGTGAAAACAGGACGTAGTCTCAGCACTCCACCCAACTTTGTCTGTGCACACCTTATCACGCTCCATCTTTGGAGTCTATGTAGCCAGGGGAACCATTTCTGGGCTCCCGGGGCAACATTTTCGTTTTTCTGTATGTCAATCGTTATATATCTCTCTTTTTCTTTCTGTTTTTAACTTTCTGAAAATCAATAAAGACTTTTAAAAATAAATAAATAAATAAATTTGACATGGGTGTTGAAGTTGCCCAGCACAATAAGCTGTTGGGACTCTAACGCCAGGCCAGAGACCACCCCCACTAGCTCAGGTAGGGAGAATGTAGTGCAGCGAGGTGGATGGTACACTATTCTGTCCCGGTTACCCACTTTCAGATAGACATACTCAAAGTTAGGAGGTTGTGGAGTGGGTCACTTGATCAGAGAGATGCACTCATGATAGACCACCACAATCCCGCCTCCCCATCCCCCACACCTAGCCTGCTGGTTTCTCCCGCAACCTGGGATGCACCCTGAAACCATAATAATCTTTGTTGTCATGATGCCATTCTTAGATCCTGCCATCCTCGCTACTGTTTTACAATACCTCCTTGTATCTGCGTAGTAGCCAAGTCGCTGTCATGCCCTCTGTGGTGTTCCAGCCTAGTCAGCCCAGTGGTCAGAGTCAGGCACCGGGGGTCCCAGCTGATCAGGGTCAGCTTGAAGATGATGAATGGCCAGATGGATATGGGTCTCCAAATGAGAGTTTGCAATGGGCTGATGAATGGCTGGAGGGATAGAGGACTGCAGATGAGTTTACTGAGGATTCCATGGAAGCTGATTCTGAGTCAGACTATGAGAGGCCCGGCGGCCTTTGTTCCCAAGAGAGAGTTTCTACTCCCTTTCCAGATGAGCATTTCAGAGAAAGGGAGTTTCCTGCTTCTCACTCTGATAGTAATGCACCTGGTCCTGCTAATAAGATGAAATTTGACCAAAGGGCTAGTATCAGGGATTCTAGGAAAACTTGGAGCTTGAAGAAGGGGGTACGATGGGCACATCGAGACTAGTCCTCCTTATTAGCTTCTGCCCAGAGGATTCTAGTCAGACCTGAAGCTACGTTCAGCTTGATCAAGTCTCACGTTCAAGTCTTCACGCTCAAGCCGACCGCCGGAGCGGTTCGGACTCAAGTTCATGTTGACCGCCGTTGCGGTTTGCCTCAAGTCCCACGTTTGACCACCGGAGCGGTTTGCTTTGTTTTGAAACTTTGTTTTCCTTGGGATTTAAGCCGCTTGGGCTTGCATCTACAGAACTTTATTGGACTATTTTTGGTTGCTTTATTCTTACTTCCTTGGACTATTCTTTATCCTTTATTCTAAATAAAAGTACATTTATTGCATCCGCCTGTGTGTGTGTGATCTAGGGAGGGCTGTCCACGATCTGAGCTGCAACACCCTCAGGACGTTTCAGCTGTAAATAAATGAGTGTGTGTTTTGGTTTTTTTTTTTTAAAAAAAAAAAGCACGTTTAGAATAAATGGGCACCCATAATATTTCCATTTGTATCCCTTGTTATTACCAGAACTAAAGTAGCCCCCAATGCAAACATACAGCGGCACCTATTACAAGTTGCCCTCGCCATTTCGAAAGTGATCACACTATTCATCAAAGTTCTATTATTTATATAAAGGTGTTGAACAAGAAATAATTAGTTCCAATTACAAGGAAGGCGCTTCCACTTGAATGTTCTGCCTATTTGCCTACCTCTAATGTCAGTTCAGCAAAGGAACAAACTACTTAATGCAGGCTGTGGTATCTCCTTCTTTGAAGGGCAACATGGAAGGATGGGGAAACCTCTAGGGCCTCCTGCCTTGGGGCAAAGATTTCAGCTGGAGACCCCTGGGATCCCTTCCAAATCTACACTCCTGGCTGTCCTTTTGAAAGCAAATGAGGAACAGCTGTTGACTATCTCCTTGTGACCTTTCGCTACAACGGAGAGAACACAGATCCAGCCGTTTTATCTCCGAGAGGAACGTCTCGGAAATGCAGCTCCTGGCAAACTGTACTCTCGGAATGACATCAAAATGTGCAGGAGGTTACCACTATTGCATGGGATCTAGGCTTCCATTCAATATATTGGAGGAATGAGTAGATAGATAGACAGCCATAAGCTTTCATTGTGCGTTCTTTTGTGCCACCAACCCTTGGCTCAATTCTTGTCCACTGGAAATGGGACAAAGACATGGTTCGGAATGTTCTGCATTCACAGACCACAGTTTTCTGCTTCCTCAAGAGAAAAGCTTGGAAGGAAATATTATGTTTCCAGGACTTCATATTCCATTGAAAATTTGGGCTGTGAAATAAACAGATATATAGTAGGCATGGTTTAGAACCCAAAAATAGGAAATCGAAAATCTAATGGGGGATTTTTTTATATTAGTAATAGGAAGACTTACAAAAAAATTCCAAAAATTTCTAAAATGTAACTTAATTACTAACGAAATTCGTTAGTAGTTCGTATGCCAGCGCATGCACATTCCAGATGGTTTTGGCCTACAACTCCCAGAAATCCAAACAGCTGGTAAATTGGCTGGGATTTCTGGGAGTTGTAGGCCAAAACTTGAATAAATCACACTGAATTCTAGATGGGACTCTCCAAATAGGAAGGAGGGAGGGAAGGAGGGAGGAGGAGGGGTATTCTATTCTTGGAAGCAGCAAAAGAAAAGGAGGAGGAGTTGCCTCTCCTCACCCCGATCCCGAGGGAGCGAGGGCCCAAGTTTGCCCAGGCTGGTCATATACCTACATTCCATGCACATGCAATAATACAGCAGTAATAACAATGGGTATAAGAAGAGGTAAAATTCAAACCGAAGTATTCTGACTGGTCCCTGCCTCATGCGGTGCAAACGGGCTCTTCTCTGTGAGCCGGGAAAAGCCAGATTTTCTGCTTGGGTGCACACACATACATATTCTTTGGGGGGATTTGCTGCAGAATCTTCTCTATGAGCCGGGATTCTGCAGCAAACTCCCCCCAAGAATATGTATGTATGTGTGCTCCCAAGCAGCAACGCTGGCTTTTCCCTGGCTAATTTCCGGGCTAATAAGAGAAGAGCCCGTTTGCACTGCATGAGGAGAGACCAGTCAGAATACTTCGGTTTGAATTTTACCTCTTGTTATTGTTATTACTGCTGTATTATTGCATGTGCATGGAATGTAGGTATATGACCAGTTGGATTACTTATAATATTAGGCACTTACAGTAGCATTCATTCTATTATACATTAGGTTGGTTTCTCACCCCAATACTCTTTGATGCTTTAGATCCTGGCAGGCAGGAGAGGCAGGGAAGCCTGGAAAAAATGTAAACAGAGAGGTTTACTCAGAAGAAAATCCACAAAGGAGGGCACTTCATCCAAAGTGCCCTCCTTTGCAGATTTACTTCTGAGTAATCCTCTCTGTTTACATTTTTTCCAGGCTTCCAGCCGAAAGAAGGAGCGAGTTTAGGGCTTGCCTTGCCATAATACGTATTGGCAAGGGAGGCGGGAGGGTGGTGAGAGAGAAGGAGGTGCCCCCTTACGACCTAATAACGACACTTAAAAAAATCCTGGCCCCAGTTCGAAAAAGAAAGTCCACTTCCTGGTTGGCGTTCCAGGTGCGGAAATACTCGAAAGTAGCATTTCTTATGAATTTCTTACGAAACGAATCATTTTCATAACTTTTTTCTCATGCCTAATATATAGATATAGAAGTCCTATTTGAATATTTATTATTATTTATTTATTATTTATTATTTCATGCTTGTGAGTCGCCACTCCCGGTGTGGCTCGGGGCGACTTACAGAATGCACATACAAGATAACAAATACTAAAATACCCTAAAAACACAATAAAATCACAGCACACAATAAAATGAGTATCGCTGATTAAGCGACCCAGCCCAGTTATGTACAGAATGGCGGGCCCACTGGAAGGCTGTCCACCAACTTATTCCCCAAAAGCATGCCGGAAGAGAAGCGTTTTGCACGCCTTCCGGAATGCCATGAGATCGGAGATGACCCGGACATCTGGAGGCAATGCATTCCAGAGGCTAGGGGCGACTATAGAAAAGGCTCTTCTCCTTGTGGAAGTAAGATGGTATCTCTTAAAGGAGGGAACCTCCAGGAGCAATTCAATCTCTGATCGCAGTGGCCTAGTGGGACAGTATGAGATGAGGCGGTCCTTAAGGTACACTGGCCCCAGACCATTCAAGGCCTTGAAGGTCAATACCAGCACCTTGAAAGTGATCCGACATTCCACTGGCAGCCAGTGCAGCTTACGTAAAATAGGTGTTATGTGACTGGCACCAGCCAGGAGGCGAGTTGTCGCATTCTGGACCAGCTTCAATTTCCGGATCATCAGCAAAGGAAGGCCAACGTAGAGAGCAGTAATCTTGAGATGACCGTGGCTTGGACCACTGTGGCTAGGTCGCGACGGGAAAGATAGGGAGCCAGCTTCCTTGCCTGACGAAGATGAAAAAAAGCTACTCTGCTGACAGCGGAGATGATGAAATAAGAATTCCAGAAGAGGAACCAATCCAACTCACCTCTCCTTGCTAGTGGCTATCCTTCTCCTGACATTGACAATGACAAGGAAAGGCTCAAAAGCTTTTTTTTTCATGCTGTCAGGAACATGTAGAAAACCTCCCTAGAACATTATAAAACACTAGCTGTACCCTGGCACGCGTTGCTGTGTCCTATTTAGGAGATGCGAGAAAGTCTGAGTAAGGGTTGGAATTGTTGTTAGTTATGGTGTTGAAGTGAATTGGGTGTGTTATGTTTGTGCCTCAGCTCTTTGCCTGCAGTCCTTCGGGTTTGACTTGTACCATGGCCAGGACGGATCAGCTTGGGGAGGGCTTGTCCTGTCAGGGATCTCTATCTTCACAGGTGCGTCCAGTGTCTGTTGGGGACTGTTAAAAATCCTTTCCTGTATCCTTTTGAGCCACCTTTCTCAAGATCTTCATGTCTAGCTTACTTTCTGCTCCTCTCTTTTTCAAGATGTCCTGCTCTGTCTTTGGTCGATGTCCGATGAGGCTTTCCTCATGGACAGGCCATCTGAGGGAGCTCTTCAGCGCTGGGCATCAGAAGGTACTTGGTGATGACCTCCATCCCTTAGAGCCAGCATATAGAGGGGCTGGAGCACCTCCTTGGCAAACCCCATTGTTGCTGGATGGTCCTCTTATTAATGTGGAATTCCAAGCCACTGGAGATCTTTTGGGAAAGGAAGAAGAGCTCCCCTTGAATGGTGTTGATCTCCATCATGGTCTTCTGATTTGAAAGTGTTGGAGGAGGCTCTGGCACTCCTCTGACAGTTTGTTATGGGTCAGAATGTTCATGTTGGCTGGCCAGTACAGCAGTTATGCAAATCCACCCTTATTGGCAGCCAATCATGTTATCAGAATGTAGAGGCTGGGAGAGTCGTTGGCAGCCCCGGAGGATGCTGGGAAATGTAGTTTTTTTACTCGTTGTTTTGGGGGCCTTTTAGGTTTGGGGGGGGGACGGTTCTTTGCTACAAACGTACCTTGCTTGAGGCCTATTTCTGTTGGCAAGTTTTGTGTTTCTGCGTTGTAAGGTTTCTCTGTTTGAGGTAGTCTTCACATGACGGCTCTTCCTTTATATATATAGATCAACAAAGACAGTCTTTTTCTCGGACCATTGATTTCCATATGCAAATGAGGAACAGAGCCCCAAAAACTGGCTAGCCTGTCTATTAGGCCTGGGCAATCATGGTTCTAAATGGTTCTAAAGTACTTACAAAACTAAAGTTCTGGTGGTGAAAACTAGGTGGCGCTGGTGCTTTGCTTCTACAGTGTTGCTAAAGTTCTGGTGGTGAACATTCCAGAACTCTAACAAAACTTTCAAAACTTCATTATTATTTCATTATTGGTGATTTTAACTTAATTGAATGTTGATTAGTGGTCTGTTTTAACTGTTTAATCTTGTATGTTTTTATGGCTATATTGTATACTCTGGCATTGAATTGCTGCCTTGTTAGCCGCCCTGAGTCCCCCCTCGGGGGTAAGAAGGGTGGGGTAAAAATACTGTAAATAATAAAATAAATTGTAAGACAGAACCAATTAGGAACTGCCATTTTAAACAAAATTTTGAAAGTTTTGTTAGAGTTCCGAAATGTTTACCACCAGAACATTAGCAACACTGTAGAAGCAAAGCACCAGCGCCACCTAGGTTTCACCACCAGAACTTTAGTTTTGTAAGTACTTTAAGTACTGTAGAGGGCCTCGAGATGACCGTCGCCTGGATCACCGTAGCTAGATCATTCCTGGATAGGTAAGGAGCCAGTCGCCTAGCCTGTCGAAGATGGAAAAATGCAGACCTACTAACCGTGGAGACGTGGGTCTCCATCGATAGTAGTGGGTCTAATTGAACCCCCAGGCTTTTTACCAAAGACGACGGGCTTAACCGCTCACCAACACCAGGATGACCCAGCCATAGGATCTCCGTCTTCGATGGGTTCACCTTCAACTGGCTGGTACGCAGCCTTTCAGTCACGGCTTCAAGGCATTGATGGAAACAATCGGGTACGGTGTCCGGCCTGCCATCCATTCTCAGCACCAGCTGGGTGTCATCAGCGTACTGATGACACTCCAGACCAAAATTGTGGAGCAGTCGGGCAAGTGGACGCATATAGATATTAAACAATAAAGGGGAGAGGATGGCTCTCTGGGGGACCCCACAACTTAATGGCCATCCCTCCCGTCTCCACTCGTCCCCAGTCTTGAAGAAAGGAGGCCAGCCATTTAAAGGCAGTCCCCCTAACTCCCATCACGGCTAAACGGTGGGTCAATAATGTGTGATCTACAGCATGGGAATGATATATGATTTAATGTTATGAAATATAAATACATATACATATGAATATATGACAGTGTATGATTTGCATTTGGGTTAAGATATTGATCCATATATTCACTACAATTTGACCAGTGTTGTACTTTGATATATATACACATGGACCCCCCACCTGTGTTTATTCAGATCTAACAACACCAGCAGAGCTGACCCACCATGGTCCAACTGGCAGCGAAGTTGGTCTGTAATGGAGACAAGCACAGTCTCCGTCCCATGCCCAATACGCAAACTGTGCCCGAAAGCCCACCCAAGTGAGACAAACACTTCTCCGAGCAATGCCGTTCTACCCCGAGGAAGCACGCAGCTCATCTCTATCCCTTGAATGCAAGGTGCTGAAAGAGTTGCTTTGATAGCGGCCCGCACTCAATATTTAATTACTGTGTGATTTCTTCTTTCTGGACTTCAAAGCCAGATTCTGTATCAATACTTGCTCTGTTTATATGTAACTAGCTTTCAAGCTGAAAAGAAATCACCATTCAGGAGCATTGATAAATATTTCATAAAACAGTAGCCAGAGGAGAGGGCTGCGTGCTTTGAGGCTATCTCCTGCATAGTCAAAATGCGGGACACGTTCTCTGAGAGCGTATTAATTTCAAATCATTTTAAAGCGATCCTCTCCCTATTTCCTTTGTTTGCGTATCTGCTTTGCCTGGTTGAAAACCAAGGCCAGGGATGACTCAGCCGCAATATTGTGGTCGGCGAAATCTCGCTCTCCTCTCTCTCTCTCTTTCATGGAACGTGCCCAAGAGCGGTTCAAGGTGAAGCATCGGATTATGAAAAGGCGCCTGACGTCACGACCACGGAAACCTTGACTTTGGATGATTCTATTAGTTCAGCTCAAATTGACCTTCAGTAGGGGAAGTTTGTTTTTGTTTTGTTTCCGCGAGCCGATGAAATGTTTGTTGCTCGGCTTGCGAAACAGAGACAAAACCCTACCTATCAATAGAAGATTTCAAGGATGCTGCCTTTTTTTTTAGAAATAAGAAAATACACATGCACGGAGGAAAGATGCAGCTATGGGGGTCTTACGAACGAAACCCATCCCCTTTGTTAGTTGGACACTTTTTCTATTCGGGGGAATAGAGTCCTTTCATGAGTTGGAAGCACTGCCTGCCAGCTTGCAACGCAGAAGCAATGCCAAGGCTGCGGTGTGGGCATTTTTATCCCGTTAACGGCGTAGATTTATTACCGGTCGTGAATAATTGGGAACGGCACCGTTGATGTAGTTTATGGCATGTGGTCAACCCATCTATTATCCAACGAGGTCTGCAACTACTCTATAAAATGGCTGTACGCTCTCATTAAAGCGAATGAGCTCAAGTGTCTGAGGTGCTGTTTTTAATTATGTTTATCTCCATTTCTCTTTTATGCTTCTACTTTATGCTTTCCACATGGTCTCCGGCAGGCTTGGACAACAGCTTAAGTGGGGGGGGGGGAGAGAAAAGCAGGCAAACCAGCAGACCATGATGGCGTTCCCCAGAAGGACACGCCACAGTTTAACAGTAATTAGGATTCTGTATATTATCTCCATCTCCGTATGTATTCCTAATTCTTTACTCTTCTTCTGTCCTTTCTGAATAAATCCAAATATTTACCCACTCTGCTGTCCAGTCTCTAACAAAAGTTTGCCAAATGCTTGCATGTACTCACAGATCAAGCCTTCCCCTGCGACATACAGGGAACATACTAGGGCTGGATATCTCCGGTTTAAATTATTTATTTATTTATTATTTA
Source organism: Anolis apletophallus (assembly GCA_030556195.1). Taxonomy (NCBI): domain Eukaryota; kingdom Metazoa; phylum Chordata; class Lepidosauria; order Squamata; family Anolidae; genus Anolis; species Anolis apletophallus. The sequence continues at coordinate 3,592,593 of JARBWK010000015.1, forward strand.
TTTATTACTTCGATTTTGTATTCCGCTCCTCCCCACAGGCTCGGGGCGGATAACAACAATATATATGGGCATCATGTCACAGACATGCAGCCCTACAATAAAAGCATAAAACACATTAAAACACAAACCAACACATTGCGAGGTGCAGGGTGACATACATAGGTTACTTGAGGTACAATCCTTCTGTGTCAATTAAAAGCTAATCCAAAAGAGGGCGTCTTACAGGCCCTTGTGAATGGAGCTAGCTCTGAGATGGCTCGAGCGCTGACCGGCAAGGAGTTCCACAGCACTGGGGCTGCCACAGAGAAGGCTCTGTCTGGTCACAGATAGGTGGCAGGAGCGGACCGATGGTATCGTCAGCAGATTCTGTTCATCTGATCGCAGTGATCTCGGGATAAATACGGGTAAGGCGGTCCCTCAAGTACGCAGGCCCTAGGCCGTATAAGGCCTTAAAGGTCAGTACCAACACCTGAAGGCAATTCGGTACTTGATAGGAAGCCAGTGCAGCTGTCGAGGATGGGCGTGATGTGCTCTCTCACCGACGAGCCCGTCAGCAGCGAGCAGCGGCATTCTGCACTAGCTTGAGTTTCCGAATTGTCGACAAGGGAAGGCCAACGTAGAGGGCGTTACAGTAGTCTAGTCTCAAGATGACCGCCGCTTGATTACCGTCGCCAGGTCGCTCCTGGACAGGTAGGGTGCCAGTCGCCCAGCCTGTCGTAGGTGAAAGAGTGACACCCTGCTGACCGCAGAGACCTGGGACTCGGGTCAGCAGGGAGTCCAACTGAACACCCAAGCTCTTAACCGAAGATGACGGGCTAAGCCGCCGCCATCCAGGGGTAGGCAACCGGCACCCACCCAGCCCAGGGCGATCGGGCCACAGGATCTCCGTCTTCGACGGATTCACCTTCAGCCGGCTGGCATGCAGCCAACCAGTCACGGCCGAGGCATCGATGGAAACAATTGGGTACGGTGTCCGCCTGCCGTCCATTCTCAGAAGAAGCTGGGTCAGACCAAAGTCACGGGCCAGCTGGGCCAGGGGGCGCATGTAAATGTTGAATAATAAGGGGGAGAGGATGGCCCCCCGGGGGACCCCACAATTAAGTGGGGACCTCCCGGAGACCCCCCCGCCCCCTCCACACGTTGTCCCTGGCCCTGGAGGAAGGAGGCCACCCATTGAAGGGCGGTCCCCATCCGTTATTTTTCGTATTTGAAATTATTTCTATCATATATCGACCCACGGGGTCCAACCCGGAAGACAAATTTCAAAACCGAACCCGGCCGCCATTTTTTCTAAAGGTCACATTATTAGTTTGTATTTGGCCTACAACTCCCAGAAATCCCAGCCAGTTTACCAGCTGTTAGGATTTCTGGGAGTTGAAGGCCAAAACATCCCTCTCCTTCTTTCGCGCGTTATTGCCATCCAGGGAAGGAGGAAGACAGTTTCGTCTGCCCTCCTCCTCCCCTGGATGGCAATAATGCGCGTTATCCCCATCCAGGGGAGGAGGGGGGTAGACGAACCTGCCCTCCTTCTCCCCTGGATGGGGATAACCCGCGTTTTTCCCATCCAGTGAAGGAGGGGGGGGGGGTTCATCTCCAAGAAGTAGGGAGACATAGCGTCAACTAGACGCAGAGCTTTTTCAGCGGTGGCACCATCACTATGGAATTCCTTGCCAGCTGAAGTCCATGCCCTGCAAGATCTGCTGCCTTTTCGCAGGGCCTGCAAACCCCACCCTTTCCGGCTGGCATTTGAATGTGGTTTTTAACTTTTCTTATACTGTGTGCTTACTAATTGCATTTTGGAGTCATCTGACTATATTACCTATTTTCTGTGTTGTAAGCCGCTCTGAGCCCTCGGGGAGTGGCGGCACATAAGACTGAATAACAAATAAATAAATAAATAAAGGATCATCTAAGTTAGTGCCCCCCCCCCCAAGCGGGCCAATAAAAAATGGATCTTTCGGCACCAGAGAGAAAAAATAGGTATCTGTTAGGGTTGGTCTCTGCGGTTTGAAAATTATTTGAAATCGGATTAAATTCATATAAAAAGTTAATTTAATTGTTTTTTGAACCATGTGCTCCAACCCGGAAGTATAATTTCTTTACCAAACATGGGGCCACCATTTTTCTTAATTATTGTAATTAGATCGTATCTTCCCTCTCAGTTCTTCTAACAGGAATATTTATCTCCTCCAAAATAGCTTTTCAGGGTACTTACAGACATAAGGAAGTGAAGAAGCAAGGGGGAACCATAGAGAAAAAACAGGGGCTCCTAGAGCGCCTTGGAGGACTGAAGGGAAAATAGCACTTTAAACATCCAGAAAATTGGGGTAGATAGAAGGAAAGGAGGAGAAGCAGAGAATAAAGGCTAAAAGATGAGGAGGAGGGAGTGACAAGACCACAGAGTGAAGAAGGAAAAATTACAGAAGCAAGAGGACTCCTAGAGCGCCTTGGAGGACTGAAGGGAAAATAGCACTTTAAACATCCAGCCCTGTTTTCCTGCTGTGCGCATGCGCTGGAATAAGAACTAATAACGAATTTCGTTATTAATTACATATCAATTAAGAATTTTTTGTAATTTTTTTTGCAAGTATTTCTATTACTAATAAAAAAAATCCCACCCCCCCCATTGTATTTTAGAACCTTTTTTATGGATCAACCTAGCCTAGTGTCTGTCCTTCTGATTTTGGGAGGCTCTCAAAAAATGGATTGAGCCTCCCACTGATAACCGGGACACAAAACGGATCGGGGTTTATCCCGAATGCACAACTCTAAATTCCAATGATAGAATAGAATGGAATACCTGGAGAAAAACTTGCTGCAACCTTGTTAAGCTTTGAGGTTATATTGCCATAGTTCATTTTAGATACTACTTGTGCTGGTTAAGAGCCACTAAAAATGCGCAATGTCTGCTCTCACCTTAAGTACTGGCCATCATTGCATCACGTAGAAGCAAATGGCAAAATACTAGTCGTGTTTTGTGCAAACAATTGCCTGTTCTGAATCCACTCTCAGTCATTTATCCAAGCTGTCTTGCGAAGAAAAGCCACTACTACAAGCAAATATTTTTGCCAGGTTTATTAGTTGGCATAAGGGCCATAGTTCACTCTCCAGGAATTTCTCCAAGTATGGCTAAGAAAGATCATTATCAGAAATGCTAGGGAGTAACTACCAGTTACAGCAGACAACCGTGGACTTGAGGGACCTGTGATTTCATACGCTACGAGGCAACCTCCGGGGTTTATGCTTTGGAATTCTTTTAATTGGAGAAGCTCCGATGCCCCACATTTAACTGGAGATGAATCTGGAAACACAGAGATGCAAAGAACCAGCTCTAACATTAAGTAATTATCCCATACTCAGCCCCTTGAAGGAAATGTATCTGAATTAAAGCCTGGGGCTACACAGGGGACAAAATGGGGACTCTCTCGGTACTTCTTTATTTTGTGATATGCACATTGTTGACCTGTTATTTTAGGGAAATATCATCATCATCACCACCTGTGTGTTTCTGCCTTAAATCTAAGGCCATAAAACTTAAACATATGATTTTCTGAGCACTAACAAGAGCATCTATATTATTTCATTTCATTTCACTGTCATTTTCATTAATTGAAATCTGCCTGTGAGTTGGCTTTAAATACGATACGATACGATACTATACTATAGCCTGCAATAATATCTTCGGTTACTAGATGGCAGACTTTACAAACCATCGCTAAGCTCTAAAGCAGGGCTGCCCAGGAAGTCGATTGTGATCGACCAGTCGATCCCGGGACCGAAGGAGGTCGATCCCAGCCAGATGGGGCACTTCTCAGAGGGGGCAGAGCCAGGTCACACCAAGCCCCGCCCCCTCTCTGGTTTCGGCACTCCCAGCAGCTGCTCCAGGTTTGAGGAGGGCAGGGCCAAGCCAGCCTTGTGCTAGCTATGCCACCACTGGCTTGGCATTGCCATCCTCAAGCCTGGGGAAGCTGCTGGGAGCTCCAAAGCCAGAGGGGATGGGCGGGGCTTGCCATGGCCTGGCTCCACCCCCCTCTGGCTTCCGCTCTACCAGCAGCTTCTCCAGCCTTGAGGATGGCAATGCCAAGCCAGCCTTGTGCTAGCTATGTCACCGCTGGCTTGGCATTGCCATCCTCAAGCCTGGAGAAGCTGCTGGGAGCCCAAAGCCAGAGGGGAGGGGGTGAGGCTTGGCATGGCATGGCTCCGCCCCCCTGTGGCTTCCGCTCTACCAGCAGCTTCTCCAGCCTTGAGGATGGCAATGCCAAGCCAGCCTTGTGCTAGCTATGTCACCACTGGCTTGGCATTGCCATCCTCAAGCCTGGAGAAGCTGCTGGGAGCTCTAAAGCCAGAGGGGAGGGGATGGAGCTTGGCGCAGCCCAGCCCTGCCCCCCTCTGGCCAAGCCCCGCCCCACTCCCTCCCCTCTTCAGCCTTGAGGAGGTAGGTAGATCTTTCTGACTTGGTTTTAATATAAGTAGCTCGCATGCTGAAAAAGTGTGGGCAACCCTGGTGTATGTTCTGTATCAGAAACTACAGCTGATGTGGTCTATCCAATGAAATTTTTTGAATCCACTCCACAAATAGCCAAACTGATTCTAACTTTGACCAAAAACTGATTCGTAATGCTTCTGGTACTAATGTTGGAGAGTGATCCCTGGCGAAAGCGGTGTCTGGTAAAAAAAAAAAAGAAGAAGAAGGTTGGGAACCACTGCTTTTGAAAGATGCATTGGTTCTCCTTTGAGTTTATTTATTTATTTATTTATTATTCAGATTTACTAGACCGCCCCTCCCCAAGGCTCGGGGCCGTTTCCAGCACAATAAAATTACACAAGCAGCCTAAAAACATCATAAAAACATTCCTAAAAACAGCCACATATGTCATAAAACGTTACATAGATCGGAATACGACCGATCTACAGACAGAGGCGGCATGGTTAGGTGGCGAGGTTTGATGTTCAGGTGCTAGTCAGTCACCAAATGCTTGCCGAAATAGCCAAGTCTTGCAAGCCCTGTGAAAGGCCATCAGGTCCTGCAGGGCCCGCGTCTCGGCCGGCAAAGAGTTCCACAAGGTCGGTGCAGCCACCGAGAACGCTTTCTGTCGGGTACTGGCCAGCCTGTAGGACTTCACACCTGGGACTTCAAGAAGATTACAACCCTCTGAGCGCAGTGGTCTTCTGGGCATATATGGGGTAAGTCGGTCCCTCAAGTACACTGGCCCCAAACCATGTAAGGCCTTGAAAGTCAAGACTAACACTTTGAAGGAGATCCGGAATTCAATCGGTAACCAGTGCAGTTCGCGCAGCAGAGGTGTTATGTGAGCTGTTCTAGGGGCTCCCAGCAGAAGGCGGGCTGTCGCGTTCTGCACCAGTTTAAGCTTCTGGGTCGCCGGCAAAGGAAGGCCAATGTAATATCGCGTTACAGTAATCGAACCTCGAGATGACCGTGGCTTGGATCACCGTGGCTAGGTCGCATCGGGATAGGTAGGGAGCCAGGCGTCTTGCTTGCCGTAGATGGGAAAAGGCTGTCTTCCAGGCACAAGCAATTTGTGCCTCCATAGACAGCTGGGGGTCCGGCCAGACCCCAAGGCTCTTAACTGAAGACTTGCGGGCATAATGCCCCACCGTCAAAAGTCGGCAACTGGATCTTCCCCCCAGGCCCGGATTAAGCAATTTTGGCGCCCTAGGCCACACTTTCAAATTACGCCCCCAGACCTCTACCACACACCCCCCCTCACTTCCTTGCGGCTCCGTGCGGCTCCATACGCCTCCTTCTTCCTCCGCGTGCCCTTGGGGCGAGCCTTCCCTTCCTCCTCCTCCTCGCCAGGCGCCCGGTGTCGTGGAGGAGGAAGCTGGGCGCATGGCAAAGAGGAGAAGGAAGGAAGGACTCGCTCACCCCCGAAAGCAAGCCACCCCTTGCTTCTTCCTCCTGCTCGCCATGCCCCTGGCTTCCACCTCCTTCTCGCCAGGCACCCGGTGTCGTGGAGGAGGAGGAAGCCAGGCACATGGCAAGGAGGAGGAAGAAGCAAGGGATGGCTCACCCCCGGAAGCGAGCTATCCCTTGCTTCTTCCTCCTGCTCGCCATGCGCCCGGCGTCATGGAGGAGGAGGAAGGGAAGCCCTGCCTCTGGGGCGTGCGGAGCTGCGAGGAGTTGCGGGGGGTGCCAAGGAGGAGTGCAAGAAAGGGGAGGGGCGCGGGGCAGCGTGGATGGCGCGCAGGCGCAGAAGCGCCCGAAGATCAAACTTTTTTAAAAAAAATTTTTAATAAATTTTGAGGGGTCCGGACCTGCTGCCCCCCATGGCTGCCACCCTAGGCCATGGCCTAGGGTGGCCTTATGGATTATCTGGCATGCTCCCCCCCCCCGCGCCAATCTCCATCCATCTCCATTTCCTCCATGAGATCTTTAAAATTGACTCTAGTCATCTCTATGCGCCCTTCCACTCTGCAGTGTGTCCAAGCTCTTCAAAAGGCAAGGAGGTTGAACATCTTGCTGTTTGGAAGACAGGATGGGGAAAAAAAACGAGCAGATTGGGAATGAAGAAAGGAAGAAAAAGGCCAGTGAGAAAGAATATGGATGGAGGAAATGACTACAGGGAAAGCAAAAAAAAAGCACGAGGAGGAAACATGGAGGATTAAGGGCGTTGTGATGCATACGAAGCTGCATACATACCGTGCCTTCCTGTAACTCACACGAGTATATGTATCTCTGAAAGCACTTGAGCAACCAAAGCGTAATTGCACACAAATTACTTGTTAAAATATTGACGAAGATCCCCTCTTTCGTTCTTTACTAGCTCGGTGTTGTGTAAAAAGAAAAAGAGCGGAGAAAAGCGACACGAAAGCTACTCTCCAGCCAGGCATGTAGCCAGGGGGGGCTAAGGGGGCTTCAGCCCCCCCCCCCCCGAAATTCTCAGGGTGGTCCACGCTATTAAAACCAGCCAACCCTTTAGCCCGGTGCTGCTTTCAGCCCGGGAGGAAACTCGCAAAAGCGACTTGTATGAAAACACGCTAACGCGGTATGTACTGTTCTGATTATGTGTTCTGTTTACCTTGTTGTTAGACAATTATTGCTTTATACACTGGCTATGTAGCATTATGTTCACGGTATGTAATTCCATACCCAGCAACCTCTCGTATTGACCTTGTGTCCTGAATTGATGATGACAACCCTGGGGGGGAGCGGCTAGAAGACCCAAGCGCCCTGAGGAAGCGTGGATACGCGAAACGGCCCCCCTTGGCGTCGAGCTTACCTCTCGCCGTAGGCGCCTGCCGACCCAGCAGCCTGCCAGCTCTTCCTACCTCTAAGGCTCCCCTCACCACTTGGTCCTGGTCCGTGAGTGAATGACCTCCGGATCATTCATAGGGTTACATAGACTCTATGCGTGCGTGATCTGTATTAAATTGTGTTTAGTGATATATGTAACATTGCACCTGAAGTGATATTGTAAGACTGCATAACACTATGATCTTTGCAAATATATTTTGATAACTGTTTATGATAACACGTGTTGTGATTACTGCAGCGTAGAGGTCCACCCTTTCAATAGTGTATGGTTTTATGTTGTGTATTAGCAGTGGTCCGCGAAAAGGCCTTACTGGTACATTATTTAAACTGTTATGTTTATTCATATCATGATCTGATCACCATGCTCATTATATCCCACATTAGTGGGGTTATTGGGATAACAATACAAAAGGTTTGCTAGGGTAGACCCTCTTCCACCCAGTCTCGCCCCCCCCCCCCGAAACAAACTCAGCCCCCCCCCCAAACAAAATCCTGGCTACGGCCCTGTCTCCAGCACAGCTAAATCTCCAAGACACTGACAAATCTCTCTCCATCTCTCTCCCGGCTCTCTCTTCCTCCCCGCTCTGTGTTCCTCTTCTTGTTTTTAATCACCTTATTTGTTTTTTCCTCCTTTACCCCCCTCCTAGGACAGCTGTGATCTTCTCTCATCAAACTCTTGTCACTGCCTTTAAGTCCAACTGTAAGTGATATGATTAAAGAACATGGCATCTAGTATAATCGGTTGTAATCATTATCTAAGGAGCGAGGCGGGGAGGTTGCCGAACATGACACACGCATGACAACAGCAGCATCTGCTTTGAACTGACATATCATTCGAGCGTGCCCAAAGATGACAAAGTGCGGGCGGGAGGGAGGAAAGAAAATGTGGAGAACTGAAGTTAGGGAGGAGCAGGGTGAATTCGTCTTTTCCACCCATCTCGGCTAATGATGCTGTCCTCACCTGAACTTCTGGTTGCTGGGCTTCCTGAAGGCCAGTATATTGGGAGTGTCCTATAAGGCAGTGTTTACCAACCAGTGTCCCGTGGAACACTAGTGTGCCGTGAGTGATCATCAGGTGTGCCGTGGGGAATTGGAACCTCCAATCCCCTTTCTTCCCCCTCCTGCCGACCATTTAGCAGCGCTTCAAGAGTGCCACAATCGCATAATCTGGGCCTGAAGTCAGCTTCGATTTATGGTGACCATATGGACGACAGGCCTCCATCAGTGATCATCTACAACAGTGTTTCCCAACCAGTGTGGTGCGGCACACTAGTGTGCTGTGAGCGATCATCAGGTGTGCCGTGGGAAATTGGAACCTCCAATCCCCTTTCTTCCCCCTCTTGCCAAACACTTTTTCTTCTCCACTCGGGCTCCCTTCTTCCCAGCCTCGCTCTGCTCGCTTTGCCTCACTTTGCTCACGCTGCCGATTCTGCGGGAGGGGGGAGGGGCGAAGACGTGACACGTGCGGGCGCTACTGCGCAGACTCGCCCCATGTCTTCCTCCTTCCCCTCCACAGTTCTTTGGATATAGGTGAACTACAACTCCAAAACTCAAGGTCAATGCCCACCAAACTCTTATAGTATTTTCTGTTGGTTATGGTTCAGAATGCTCTTTGATTGCGGGTGAACTATAACCATATTGCCCTACGAGATCACTGCGGTCAGAAAATACCAACTTGCTGGCCATTCCATCTACGAAGTCATTCAGATTAACTGCAACCCGTAGGAGAGCGTTCTCCGTGATTGCCCCAATGTTTGGAACGCTCTCGCGGCCGAGACGTGAACTCTCCAAGACCTCATGTCATTCAGGCGGTCTTGTAAGACATTCCTTTTCCAGCAGGCTTTCGGCCTATAAGATGTCCTCAGCGCCTGGTTCGCCTGTTATCGCTGCGTTACATTGCATTGTGCTGCGCCTTGTATCCTGATCCTCTACAGCACATCGTTGTTTTAATCTGAACTCTTGAGATTTTATAGTTGTATTGTTTTTTAATTGTCTTTTTATTGTATCTCGCTTTACTGTGAGCCGCCCCGAGCCTCCTGGGAGTGGCGGCCTAGAAGCCCGAGAAATAAATAAATAAATAAATAAATAACTCCCAGCTGTTGAGCAAGACCTTTATGTGTGTCTTTCTTTTTCTTCTCCACTTGGGCTCCCTTCTTCCCAGCCTCGCTCTGCTCGCTTTGCCTCGCTTTGCTCACGCTGCCGATTCTGCAGGAGGGGGGAGGGGCGAAGACGTGACCCGTGCGGGCGCTACTGCGCAGACTCGCCCCACATCTTCCTCCCTCCCCTCCACAGTGCTCTCTGGATATAGGTGAACTACAACTCCAAATCTCAAGGTCAATGCCCACCAAACTCTTATGGTATTTTCTCTTGGTTATGGGAGTTCTGTGTGGGAAGTTTGATTCCAATCCATCATTGGTGGAGTTCAGAATGCTCTTTGATTGCGGGTGAACTATAACTCCCAGCTGTTGAGCAAGACCTTCGTGTGTGTCTTTCTGCCATTCCTGCCAGGATATCTATGTTGTGTTCATCGAAACAGGCCCAGGTTTCACACTGAGTGTATAAATACATTTAAAAACATATTAACTATACATATTACTGTGTTAGAGTGTCATTTTGTGTCATTTTGGTTGGTGGTGTGCCCCAGGATTTTGGAAATGTTAAAAATGTGCCATGGCTCAAAAAAAAAAACACACCACTGGTCTAGACACAGTAATTTGGACTCAGTAAAGTTTCCAAACGGTTTCCAAATAAAACCCCACATTGAGTGTGCCATAATAATCCAAACATGATGTAACCAAGGATTTTGTAAATGTAAAAAATGTGCCGTGGCTCAAAAAGGGTTGAAAAAACACTGTTCTAGGGAGCATCACAAAAGCCTCTTATGCAGGCCCGGATTACCCATAAGGCCACCCTAGGCCATGGCCTAGGGGCGCAAGCCAAGGGGGGCGCAGTTCACACAGAACCACAACACGCGACATGGAGGTGACTCTCTCTCTCTCTCTCTCGGGGGAGGGCAAGGGGAGAGTGCTGTGAGGGGGCGGGGGAGGAGGGAATGCCCCCCCTCACCATCACCTCCGCCCCCTTGTCAAGGAAGGAGGGTGTGAGGAGGAGGCGAAGGGAAGCCCCCGGGGCCACTGCCACGCATGCGCTGCACGCAGGAACATGGTGGAGGAGGCAGAGGTGCTCGCGCCCTCCTTCCTTGACAAGGAATGCTGCACTTCCCTCCACCTCCTCCTCCTCACGGCGCGCTCTCCTTCCTTGAGTCAAGGGAGGGCATGGCGAGGAGGAGGGAAGCCCCGCCCCCTGGGCCACTGCCGGGCATGTGCAACAGGAGGGCACGAGCACCTCTCCCTCCTCTGCCATGTTCCTGGGTGACACGCATGCCCGGCAGCTGCCCCGGGGCTTCCCTTCCTTCCTCCTCCTCCTCGCGCCCTCCTTCCCCCGGGGCCGCTGCCAGTTATGCGTGTCACCCAGGAACATGGTGGAGGAGGCAGAGGCGATTACGCCCTCCTTTGCCAAGGGGTGCTGGGCATGTGGGGGGGGGTGCGGTAGAGGTTGGTTTGGGGGCGTAATTCCAAAGTGTGGCCTAGGGCGCCAAAAGGGGTTAATCCGGGCCTGCTATTATGCCACATTTTAAGATAGCCTTGACACACAAAATGTCTCTGCATCTCAACTGAGCCTTCAAGATATTCCTCTGTTCCAGTGATTCCCCAATACTGGTCATCCGGGTGTTTCGGATTTAACTCCTAGCAACGTTAGCCATGGAGATTCTGGGAGCTGAAGCCCAAAACAGCTGGAGGACCGGAGTTAGGGAATCACGGCTCTATGTCCTGTCCTAGTGTAAACACCCACTTCCATTGGCTTGGATGGCATGACTTTGCTCTGATTGGCTTCTCCTCCCTCCCCAAAGGAGATTAGCAGATGATATTCCCATCACATGGGGCAATAACGTGGCATTTCTTACTATCTTATTTGGCACGTTACCTTGGTGGATTTATGGAAATCCCAGGTGACTTTCAACCTGAAGGTGTATCAGTCACATTAGCGGTGCCTGTCAATGTCTCCCACGTTGGTCCCCTTCAACTACCGTGTTTCCCCGATAGTATGACACCCCCGATAGTAAGACGTATCGGGGGTTTCAGGGGGGTCGGCTAATATAAGCCGTACCCCGAAAGTAAGCCGTACCCCGAAAGACGCGACGCCTCTTTGCCCCGCCTCTTGCTCCTTCTCCTTTTCCACTCGAATGGACGAAGGGAGGGGGAAAGAAGGAGCAAGAGGCGGCGCTAAGGGGCGCCGCGTCAGAGTGACGCGACGCCGCTTCGCCCCGCCTCTTGCTCCTTTTCCTTTCCCCCTCCCTTCCTCCGTTCACTCGAATGGACGAAGGAAGGGAGGGGGGAAAGGAGCAAGAGGCGGCGCTAAGGGGCGCCGCGTCAGAGTGACGCGACGCCGCTTCGCCCCGCCTCTTGCTCCTTTTCCTTTCCCCCTCCCTTCCTCCGTTCACTCGAATGGACGAAGGAAGGGAGGGCGAAAGGAGCAAGAGGCGGCGCTAAGGGGCACTGCGTCAGAGTGACGCAACGCCGCTTCGCCCCGCCTCTTGCTCCTTTTCCTTTCCCCCTCCCTTCCTCTGTTCACTCGAATGGACGAAGGGAGGGAGGGGGGGAAAGGAGCAAGAGGCGGCGCTAAGGGGCGCCGCATCAGAGTGACGCGACGCCGCTTCGCCCTGCCTCTTGCTCCTTTTCCTTTCCCCCCCCTTCCTCCGTTCACTCGAATGGACGAAGGAAGGGAGGGAAAGGAGCAAGAGGCGGCGCTAAGGGGCACAGCGTCAGAGTGACGCGACGCTGCTTCACCCCTCCTCTTGCTCCTTTTCCTTTCCCCTTCTCTTCCTCCGTTCACTCGAATGGCCGAAGGAAGGGGGGGGGGAAAGGAGCAAGAGGCGGCGCTAAGGGGCGCCGCGTCAGAGTGACGCGATGCCGCTTCGCCCCGCTTCTTGCTCCCTTTCCCCCTCCCTTCCTCCGTCCACGCGCAGGGACGAAGGGAGGGGGAAAGAAGGAGCAAGAGGCAGCGTTAAGGGGCACCGCGTCAGAGTGACGCGACGCCGCTCGCCCCGCCTCTTGCTCCTTTTCCTTTCCCCTCCCTTCCTCCGTTCACTCGAATGGACGAAGGAAGGAGGGGAAAGGAGCAAGAGGCGGCGCTAAAGGGCGCTGCGTCCGACGCCGCTTGCCCCGCTTGCTCCTTTTCCTTTCCCCTCCCTTCCTCCGTTCACTCGAATGGGCGAAGGAAGGGAGGGGGAGGAGAAAAGGGGCGCTGCGTCAGAGTGACGGCGCCCCGCCTCTTGCTCCTTTTTATGTCTCCCTTCCTCCGTTCATCGAATGGACGAAGGAAGGGAGGGGAAAGAAAGAGCAGAGGCGTGGCGGCGGGGTATGTCTTACTTTATATAAGACGTACCCCGAAAGTAGGACGTAGTGGGGCTTTAGAGGGTAATAAGTAAGTAAGACCCTGCCTTACTTTCGGGGAAACACGGTAGTAGCGGAACTCTTCAACCAGCTCTTCTAGGAAACCATCAATCCAAAGCGGAATTGAAGATGAAGGGAGAAACCAAGGAAAAACGTTGGCGCTTTTCGAATGCCTCTGACTGATTAATGGTGAGAGGGGGTTCAGCAGGAGAGAATTCATAATGAGCAGAGGGAAAATAAAGGATAGCCAGAAACTACACAAACATCGGGGAGTCTGTTTCAATGTTCCTTCGAAATAAAGCAACAATGAGAAGGCTAGTCATCTCATTAAATAATAATTTGTTATTTTCTTTTGAAAGTCCCCCCACGTTCTTTAACAGCTGTGACTTCTTAAGCTGGCTTGACTATAATTCCAGTGTGTTTATCCAAAGGAAACTTGTAAAACTTTTTTAATGAGTCCTTGAACTGGCCACCTGTGAGCAGGAGGGATCCATAAAGCTTTATTTCTTTAGAGGGCGGAAAAAATCGAGGGGGATGAAGGAGATAGTTTTTCACTGTGAGCCTAGATGCTGGGAGTGACTGACTGCTGGAAGGGATACCAAGCACATCCTGGCAGCTAAGCGACATCAGGTAAACAAAAGCAAAAAGGCTATAACGAATAGCGAGAAAAGCAGACAATTAGCACAAGGCTTAATAGAATATATATATATATATATATATATATATATATATAAAATTCAATAATTAGTACATACGTGCACCTACCGTGTTTCCCGAAAGTAAGACAGCGTCTTACTTTCTTTGACCCAAAATCCCACTACGGCTTACTTTTGGGCACGGCGGCACATTAGCCGGCGGTACCTGCCGTACCCGAAAGTAACCCTTTCCTTGGCCGCCTCCTCCTCGGTCCCGCCTCCTCCTCCTCCTCCTCCGCCTCCCTCGCCGCCGCCTCCCTCCCGCCGCCGTCTGCGCCGCCAGCTGCTTGCCGCCGCCGCTTGCCGCCACACAGCGGCCCCACACCTGCGCCAGGAGCGCCTAAATCAGCGCGCCAGGGCGCCTACGTCAGCGCGCCAGGAGCACTTATGTCAGCGCCAGGGCGCTTTACGTCAGCGCGCCAGGGCGCCTCGTCAGCGTGCTCGGGTCCTACTGCCCATGCGCAGGCGTGGGGACGGCTGTCGGCGGAGGTAGCAGCGCAAGCGGAGCAGCGGCGGTGGTGGCAGCGGCGGTGGTGGCAGCGGCGATGGCAAGCGGCGGCGGTGGCAAGCGGCGGCAGTGGCAGCGGCAGCAGCGGCGGAGGCAAGCGGCAGCAGCGGCGGCAGTGGCAAGTGGCGACAAGCGGCAGCGGCAAGTGGCGGGGGGGGCGGCGGGGGCGGGAGGCGGGAAGCAGCAGCGCGGGAAGCGGAGGAGGAGGCGCGGAGGCGGGACGGGGGAGGAGGCGGGACTGGTGGCGGCGGCGGCGGAGTCGTCTTATTTTCGAGTCGGCTTACATTAGCCGACCCCTGACACCCCTGATCGTCGTACAATCAGGGGGTGTCATACTCGAGGAAGCTCACGGTAGGTAGTGGACAATGCAGGGTGAAAAATCCCGGGCACTCAGGAAGGGGAGAATTCTCCAGATCAAGTACAAATAAAGGCAATATGCCCGTAGGCAATAAAGTTCCTGTAGTGTGAATGAGTCCGTTCTACTAGGTAGACACCAATCGTAGGAAAGATAGTTCAAGGGATCGGGATGATGAAGGGAATCAAGGGAAAAATTCCAGGACGCGGGAGACCAGAGATGGTAGTCTCCTCTGAAGCAATGTAGATGAAGAATTTTCCCATCTATGGATTTACGATTGGTGTCTACCTAGTAGAACGGATTCATTCGCACTACAGGAACTTTATTGCCTACGGGCTTTGAACTTTGGGACTCATTCATTGCGAGGCATATTGCCTTTATTTGTACTTGATCTGGGGAATTCTCCCCTTCCTGAGTGCCCGGGATTTTTCACCCTGCATTGTCCACTACCTAGGTGCACGTATGTACTAATTATTGAATTATATATATATATATATATATATATATATATATATATATTCTATTAAGCCTTGTGCTAATTGTCTGCTTTTCTAGCTAAGCGACATCAGACATCCTGGAGTGTTTTCTCTCCCACCCGCTAAAATGTTGTGTAGTGTACCATAATAGCTGTGTGTTTGTGTGGCTTGTATGCATCAAACGATGCAGGCTCAAGACAGCACTTTTCAGTCCCATGGATTTTAGCGCAGGCCCAGATTACCCATAAGGCCACCCTAGGCCATGGCCTAGGGCGGCACCTTTGGGGGGGGGCAGCAGGTCTGGACCCCCCCAAAAAGTAAAAAAAAATCAAAAAAAATTCAAAAAACATTCAAAAAACAAAGGGCGCATGCGCGCAGTGGCATAACCGCCATCCACGACCACCCCCCTCCTTTGCTCTGCTCCCCTTGGCTCTGCCCCTGCCCTTGGCTTCGCCCCGCCCCCGGCTCTGCCCTTGCCTCATCGCTGGCGCGAGGAAGAGGAAGGAAAGCCCCACCCCCGGAGCCGATGTGGGGCCTCCCCATGGCTCCTCCCTGCCTCCTAAAGCTGCGATTTCGGCCGCTTCTCAGGCCGGCATAGTGGCTTTAGGAGGGAGGAACTGACAAGAAGGTGGGGGTGGAGCCAGGGGCAGAGCGGGGAGAAGCCAGGGGCGGGGAGGAGCCAGGGCGAAGCGGGGAGGAGCCGGGGCGGAACAGGGAGGAGCTGGGGGCAGGGCAGAGCCAGGGGCGGGGGCAGAGCCTTTGGCCTAGGGCGCCAAAAGGGCCTGATCCGGGCCTGTTTTAGCGCATGGGTGGGCATAGCATGGTTCATGTGCTCAGGGGCGGATCTTAGTGGAAGCACAGTAAGCGGCCGCTTCAGGGTGCCACGTGGCGAAGGGTGCATCCGGCTGCGGCCACCAGGTTTGGCACATCATGCGCGGGCGGGAGGCTCTGCCCCGGCTGCAAAATGTTCCCCTCGTCCTTTTCATCCTCTTGGGAGTGCATTTCGCTACTCCCTCCACCGGAAGCGCTCGGTTCCAATAGTGCATGTGCGAAACTAGCTGTTTGTGCACAAGCATGCTCCGGAGCATGTGTGCCAGCATAACCACACTGAAGACCCAGGGGGCGCCAAAAAAAGGTTCGCTTACTACAATTTTTTACCTTCGTCCGGTCCTGCATGTGCTGCACCAGCCCAGACCTCACTTTTGATGCCCTGAAGCCCCCCGTTCTCCGAAAGCCCCCCAGTTCTCCAACATTTTTGGCTCAATTTTTGGACCGAAACCTCAAAGAAACATTCTTTAAACATTTGCAAAAACGCTTCATACCCATTTTTTTAAATAAAAAAACGTCTGAAAAATAAGGTGGTGCTTTCAAGGTAAACCTTGAGTGGTTTCATGACCTGGCATTTTCAGGGCCCCGATCCATTTTTTGGGAGCCTCCCAAAATCGGGAGGACAGATATCTGCTTTTTGCTCTGGGGTGCCGAAATATCCATTTTCTATTGGCCCATTATGGGGGGGGGGCTTCCCAGGCTCCCCTTCCCTTCATTTTAGGCATTTAAGCTGTTTTCCTCTACGGGAGAGGCACTCGGGTGCAGGCAAGCAGGCATGTGCTTTAAGGACGCTTTTTACCTGTTTCTTACTCTAGAGGAGGTGCTTGGCTGCAGGCAAGCGCGCACACTTTCTGGGCCTGCATGCCACACACACTTTCCAAGCCAAGAAGGCAAGTTCTCTTGCTCCAGAGGAGGTGCTGGACTGCAGACAGGCGCTTGCACTTTCCGGACCTGCACGTCATACGCACACACTTTCCAAGGCAAAGAGGCTGGTATCAGCTCCCGCTTGCTTTCATCATCATCATCATCGGTTTCTCACTTGTTAATCGCCCTCCATTAAAATGCTCCAGGTGATTTACATAAAACAATTGCATTAAAAAAATACACAATATCAAATAGACTGCATTAAACATTAAAAGCTCTGCTACAAAGCCAGTTCTTGAGTGCCTGAGCAAAGGGTCGCAGGTCACGCATGGCCCTCAAGTTTGGAGGCAAGGAGTTCCACAAGACAGGGGCAGAGGTGGAGAAGGCCCTGCGTCTTGTGCTCTCGAGACGTACTTCCCTGGGGCCTGGAACATACAGTACGTTTAGTTGGAGGAGTCGTGGTGGCAAAGAGGGGAGAGGTGGTGTAAAGAGGCTGATCAAATGAACCGGCTGGACAGGGTGGATCCTCTTTTACTGATCCCACCGCTGCCACTAATTTGTAATGATGAGGTCACTACGTATCTGACCTAATGTAAAAGGTGTTGTATAACTTTAATTTAAGGATCCCTTTAAATATGAAGAGAATAGCCACCAGATTGTGAGAACTGTTGTTGTTATCAGTTATCTAGGAGGGTCTGTCACCAATTATTGTGGGACTTCAAACTGTGTAACAAGACAGGTTAAAAACACTTTCCTGTCTTGCTTTACTCTGAGGCTGGACTTTTAAAATACGGAAACAGAGAGATTGTTGATGAAAAGAACAATAACAGTTTATTTATAGCTTGGCACAAAAGCGTGATGGTTACGTTATAACTTCTTAGAGGCTCAACTCATCATGGTTACGTTGGTATTGTAGAAGATACAAAGTTTAAAATGTTTGTCTGTTACTATTACTCAGTTAGATCAGTATGTAACTATCTCACACACAGACCTTCTTTCCTCCTATAGGCACCTTGCCTATCTCTAGCCCTCAGGCTCTATACAAACAGACTGGCTCGCAAGCTCAGCCTACTAGAACTGTCTCTCTACAGCTCCAAAACCAGACTGCCCTCAGAACCTGCTCTCTCCTAGAGCTGGGCTGGCAGTTAAACTGTCAAAATTCAAACTTCCCCAGAATTCTATTCTTGGCTGTGGCAGAAAGCTGTTGACTCCTCCCACCTCTGCCTTACAGCCATGTTGCTATGACAACTCTTCCCCAAGGTGGGCCTTCACTGAAGAAGTGCACCTTCCCTAAACATCTAAACATCTCAATACATATTCAATCCTCAATCCTATAATAAAAAATAAACACTTCTGCACAGGTGGTCTCTGGGGTATGCTGGCCCCTGACTATAAAGCCCCTTAAAGGTCAGAACCAACAACTTAAGCAGGGCCCGGAATTCCCTTGGAAGTCAGTGCAAGTGTCACAGAGTTGGAGTTATGTGGCATCCCTAAGGTGTTTTTGCAAGTAGCCTGGCAGCCACATTCTGAATAATGCGGATCCTCCGAGTAGTCGACAGGGGATCTGATCTGATTTTCGTACTGGGAGGGGTCTTCCCATTACTTGCTCCCAAAGGTAACAAAAGTAACGAAAGAAGGGATGAAATGAAGGAAAATGGTTCTGCACACAACCCTAATGAAAAAGTACCGCCTCCATCACCACAACCATCCCAGAACTCTACACTATCTCCAAATGCCCCAATTTTCTCAAGATGGAGACAGAAAGCGAGGCAATATTATTTCCATGCATAATAGTGAACCCTATTGAACGAAATGCTTCTGACAGGCATTACCATAGAATCTCCCTGGAGGATACAGAAAATTGCTAGAAAGGTATGAAATAGTCCATGATGTAGCATCTCAGCCATCTGTTGGTAATCCGGAAACTTAAGATGGTGCAAAATGCTGCGGCTCGACTACTGGTTGGCGAGGTGGTTAGCCCGTTGGCCCTGGTTCAAAGCCTGGGGCCCAACTGGACCCTCTGCTGACGATGGAGGCTCAGGTCTCCACCATGAGCAGAGCGGCGTTTTTCCATCTACGCCAGGCAAGGCGGCTGGTGCCCTACCTTTCCGGTGACGACCTAGCCACGGTAATCCAGGGTAATCTCGAGCCTTGACTACTGTAACGCCCTTTACATTGGCCTTCCTCTGTCGGTAATCCGGAAACTGAAGCTGGTGCAAAACGCTGCGGCTCGATTACTGGTTGGTGCGGCACTATCGTGCCACATCACTCCAGTCCTACAGCGATTGCACTGGCTCCCCATCGAGTACCGGATTGCCTTCAAAGTGCTGGTGTTAACCTTTAAGTCCTTGCATGGCCTGGGGCCAGTGTACCTGAAGGACTGCCTATCCCTGCACATTCCCCAGAGACCACGAAGGTCCATGGATCAAAACCTATTGGAGGTTCCATCACTTAAGATCTGCCGCCTGTCCTCGACGCGGCAGCGTACTTTCTCTGTAGTAGCGCCTACCCTGTGGAACGCCCTCCCGGAGCAATAACTGACCGACAGGCCTTCCGGAGGGCCTGCAAGACCCATCTCTTCAGACAGGCGTTTAACCTTTAAGGCTGTTAAATTCCACTCTTGCCTCAAACTGTTTTATTATGTTTTTAACTATGTTGTGATGATGTTGTTCACTGGTGTGAACCACCCTGATCCTCTTTGGGAAAATAAATCGAAATAATAAATAAATCATGTTTATTCGTATCCCATTTTCATCTGCGTATGAGACTCGCGGCAGTTATCAAAAGATGACCAGTTGGATTTAGGCACATTATTTTGACTATTGGTGTTGTTGCGATCCATTCGTTCAGTCTTTCTCAACTAGTGTGCCGTGACAGACCTCCTGCTGTGCCGCGAGGAAAACTCTCTGCCCCCCTTCCTCCCCCCTCCTGCCAAACTCCTGCTGCTTGTGGGAGGAGGAGGAAGGGCCGGGCAGTGGTGAAGAAAAAGAAGAAGGGACCGGGGCACGGCCTCCTTCGGCCATTTCCCCAGCCAGCCTCCAATCCGCCATGACTCCCACCATAACTCTCGCCCCTCGCTTGCTGAAGCCGTGTGGAGGAGGAGCCCCGCCCATTGAATCCCGTCCACCGCTCATGCTCCTCCTCTGTAGGAGAGCTGAAGCTGGGGGGAGGGGGCGAGGCATGGCGCGGCCTGGCTCTGCCCCCTTCCCCAGCTTCGGCACTCCCAGCAGCTGCTCCAGCCTTGAGGGGACAGTGCCAAGCCAGCATTGTGCTGGCTCTGGCACCGCTGGCTTGGCACTGCCCCCTCAAGGCTGGAGCAGCTGCTGGGAGAGGTGAAGCCTGGGGTAGGGGGCGGGGCATGGCACAGCCTGGGCCCCTCCCCAGCTTTGGCACTCCCAGCAGCTGCTCCAGCCTGGCAGTGCCAAGCCAGCCTGGCTCCCAGCTTTGGCACTGCCCCCTTAAGGCTGGAGCAGCTGCAGGCCACCAAGCCTGGCTCCGCCCCCCAGCCAGCTGCTCCCAGCAGGCCACCATCTTTACTGTGTTAGAGTGTCATTTTGTGTCATTTTGGTTGGTGGTGTGCCCCAGGATTTTTTTTAATGTTAAAAGTGTGCCGCGGCTCAAAAAAGGTTGGGAAACACTGCATTAGTTCACCAAACAGCTGAACCTTTTGATTTCCAAGACAAGTTGGAGCTATTTTCGCTGCACGTTTACTGGATCACTGCTGGAGTTTCTGGTGCAAAGGACGAAAGACCTATTTTCGGTATCAATTCATTTTGCTCGCATTTTAACATGTCAGATTATATGCGTGAATATGACTGTTTTAAAAAGTGGCAGGAAGGGGAAAGAAAGAAAGAAAGAAAGAAAGAAAGAAAGAAAGAAAGATGATAGGCGAGTTAAATTTGTCCCTGAAACCAACTGGCAATTACATGGCAAGTAACTCAAAAATCGAGTTCCTTTGGCAGCATTACAGAGATAACCTTTGCATAATGAGCTGGATTTTGAACAATTTACCCAGCGTTCTGGTCGGGTCCGGGTTCCCTTTGAATGCATCACATGAATATCCTATTGTTACACTTGTTTTTATCTTGGACATTGAAAGCCGCCGGTGGACAGTCGAAGGGAAATGAATCGCCTCCGTGCTACAGGTTGGGCCTCTCAATAGATTTCCCGCGACGTCTCTCCAGGCTGGGGAGGGGCCAAAACCTCGTTGGCAATCCCTAAATATTAAGCAGCCAAGCTTTACCGCCAGCTCTTATCTTTTTCATTAATTTACGTATTCATTCCCCATACCTTCAGGCAATGGTTTTCAAATTTCACATCTTTGGGGGATTTTTTTTTTGAAGTTGACCCCTTTCCCTCTCTACTTAACCGAGCCGTTTTCCAAGAATATTTGGCATTAATTCGGGTTTTGTGCCAAGATAAACTTTTCGAGATGGAAAACTTTTGCTTTCCCTCTTTGATTGAGGGCTTTCTTTTTGATATATGCAATGGTCTGCCAATTTATTTCCAGGCACAATTCAAAGGGTTTGTAGAGCTTGGATCCGGGATTGTATTTTCCAATATCAGCACAGTCATGGCTCATGGCTTTGGAGAAGGACCGTCTCTTGGCCACACCACCTTCCAGCCATGATCATTGGAGATAGGAGAGAGGGCCTTCTCAGGCCCGGATTAATCCCTTTTGGTGCCCTAGGCCACACTTTGGAATTACGCCCCCAAACCAACCTCTACCGCACCCCCCCCACCTCCTCCTCGCAGTGTCACGCGCCCTCCTTCCTTGAGTCAAGGAAGGAGGGCGCGAGGAGGAGGAAGGAAGGGAAGCCCCCAGGCCCTCGCGGCGCACCCTCCTTCCTTGACTCAAGGAAGGAGGGCGCAAGGAGGAGGCGGAGGGAAGCCCCGCCCCCGGGGCCACTGCCGGGCATGTGCAGCAGGAGGGCGCGAGTGCCTCTGCCTTCTCCGCCATGTTTCTGGGTGCTGCGCATGCCCAGCAGCGGCCCCGGGGGCTTCCCTCCACCTCCTCACGCCCTCCTTCCTTGACAAGGGGGTGGGGGCGATGGTGAGGGGGGCACCATTCCCTCCTCCCCCACCCCCTCACAGTGCTCTCCCCCCGCCCTCCCCCGTGAGAGAGAGTCATCTCCATGCCGCGCATTGCGGTTTTGTTTCAACATTTTTTTGGGTCCGTGTGAACTGCGCCCCCCCCTGGCTTGCGGCCCTAGGCCATGGCCTAGGATGGCCTTATGGGTAATCTGGGCCTGGGCCTTCTCAGTGGCTTCTCCCAGGCAGTGAAATCTCTTCTCCAGGGATATTCCTTCTCTACTTCGTTCTTCCATCAACAGCTGAAGTCTTTTCTGGTCCATCATTTTTGTTAAGAAAATGGTGAAGGCTTTAGTGGATAAGTGTTTCTCACTCATTTCTGTGAGTAATGGGTATTTATTTTAATCATAAGACTCTGTATGTTTTTGCAACTGTGTGCATCTTCACTTTTGTAAGCCACCCTGATTCCCAGTATTGAAGAGAAGTTGGGATAGAAAGTAGACTTGTGCATTTCAGGAGACTCTCTATCTGTTTCTACTTCCTGGATACCAGAAGCTCTCGCATCTGTTTCGCGAGAGCCTGCAAAAACGGGCGCCCTCCTGTAAAGACGCACTTTCCGCCAAATAATGTAAGGGATCTTGTTATCTTTAAACTTGCTGCCACCAAAATATGTGAAGACGCAGCTTACAGCTGGCATCAATTTGTGGAGATTCGAACTCAAAACTGTGACAGGGTCTCTGCACCAAATTATGAGAGGACTCTCTCTATATTTCTGTTAGCTGCCACCCTTCACCACACTTGGCTACCCACTAGGAAGACTTTGTTTTCGAGGCTTGTGTGTGAAGTAACTACGAGGAGAGATATCTTAATTAAATAACTGTAAAGTTTATTCAAACAGTGTTCTAGGCATGGAGGTTTCAGAGTTCAGAGCTTAGGTGGTTACAGTATCTTCCAAGAGGCAAATATCTTAAGGTTACAATACGCTAACTATGGAGATACAACTCGCTACTGTATAGCTGCACTCCCAAAACCAATAACTCAGCAGTTTTTACTCTAACTGCTTGTCTTTTAAACCCAAACTGCTTCCCTAGCAACTCAAATACAGCTTTTCTTCTACTCTCTCACAGAGTAGAGTCAGAGTCCCTTTTAAAACTGCTGATAGCTGGCTAAAACAGACTCTCTAACACTCCACACACCCTTCAGCTTTCGCTGTCAACAACCAACTGTAGAAGTTTGAATCTGAAGATTCTAAAGCCACTTGCAGGCTCCGCCTCCTGTTTCCACGGTAACGGAAACTCCTTGGAGGTTCTGCAAGCTAATCTCTCCATTAACCCTTAGGCAGGTGTGAATGTTGCAATTGGCCACCCTGAATATTAGCATTGAATGGTCTTGCAGCTTCAAAGCCTGGCTGCTTCCTGTCTGGGGGAATTCTTCGTTGGGAGGTGATTAGCTGGTAATATATCCACAGATAAATAAACTTTACTTTCCTAGTTTTCAACAGACCTCACAACCTCTGAGGATGCCTGCCATAGATATGGGTGAAACATCAGGAGAGAATGCTTCTGGAACATGGCCACATGCACTCACAGCAACCCATACTGTATAAGGCCCATGACTCCTAAACAAAGTGCTAAATCTTGCTAATTGTGCTTGTGTGTGTGTGCCTGTGCGTGCGTGTGTGCGCGTGTGCAAATATTATTGTTTAATGGTGTATGTTTTAATCTGGTTCAAAAATTTAAAAAAATATTTAATCACTTTTTAATTTTTTTACATTATTTTTATTGAGATATCTATAGAGTTGTTGTAGAAAGAAACATCGAAAAGTGAGAACAATAATTCAATAGGAAAGTTTAGAGCGAAAGAAAGATTACTCAGATAGAACAAATTCATGGGGAAGAGTGGATAGAAAGAGAGAGGGGAAAAAATAAAATAAATAATAATAATTAATAAGAATAAAAATAAGAATAAAAATAAAAAATAAAAAGAGTGTTTGAATTCCATCTAATCTTTGTTATAGGTTCCTTTGGGTTCCAAGTTGGAACAGTTTGGGATAGAAATTAATATTTAAAAAATATTAACAAGGAGGAGGAGAAGTCAATAACTGGGAAGATCTAGATCAGGGGTGCTCAGAATGGTGATCGGGATCACCAGGGTGATCTTCGGGCCTCATCCTGGTGATCTTGAGGCCCCTGACCAGGTTTTTTGCTGTTGGTCCTCTTCACGCTGCAAAGAAGTCCTCCGTCGTTGCTACTCCCCGCTCCCTGCTCGCGCACCGCCTCCAAAAGCTCCAGAGTCCAAGAGGCAGAATGGGCCCTTTTGGATTCCTCCTCCTCCCTCCGTCCTCCTCCAGCCACTCAGAGTCGTAGGAGACCAAAGGGGCGGGCCTGGATGATGCGATGCATGGCTGGCCCCGCGCACATGTGCAGAAATGCCCATTCTGCCTCTCGGACTTCTCGTGAGCTCTTGGAGGCGGCACGCATGCTGGCGGCGTGGAAATAGGAGCAATGATGGAGGAGGAGAAGAAGGACGCTTTGGGGTCATTTCCTTACCGCATCTCAAAGGTCGGTCTTTTTACTTTGGGGTGGGTGCTTGATTGTTCTGTGGTATGTCTCTTTGTTTATTTTTAATGTTTAAATGGCCTTTTAGCTCCAAAGCCTCTCTGCTTGCTTTGTTCCTTGAGAAATATATGTTGGGGAATATGGAAAAGTGGAGAAATGGGGTGGTTGGATGTATTCCTACATGTCCCTTTGTTTACTTTGCTGAGTATTAAATGGCCTTGCAGTTCAAAAGCCTCTCTTCTTACTTTCTGGCTGATAATATGTGTGATAATATGGCAGTGTGGGAGAAATGGGGTGGTTGGATGTATTTTTATGCTCTGTTTTATATTGTTGTTATTAAATTGAAATGTTGATGTTTTATAACTTCATTTTATGTAAACTGCCCCGAGCCTGCTGGAAGGAGCGGGACATAAAAATGAATAATAAATATAAATAAATAAATAAGAAAATAGTTTATGTTTTACATTTCTGGGCAGGTGATCTTTGGGACTTGGTTCTTTAATCAGTAGCTCCCATGCTGAAAAAGTGTGAGCACCCCTGATCTAGATAATGCCTGCTTCTATTAATAAGACAAATTAAGGAATCCATAATAATAAAGACCTAATGACATTTATCTCTTGATTTGCAATCCAGATGTGTCAGTTTTAGCATGAGAACAGTTTTTCTCCTTGGATTTGCAGTCCAAATATGCATCCGTCTCAGCCTTTCCATTTTGGAGTGTTCTCTTTTTTTTGATGCAGAGTCATCTCTGTGCATACTATGTGTTCAAATGTGTAATATTGCCTTTGGTTTCTACCTTCCCTGAAAGGGAAAGGAAATAAATGGGGGAATTCTCTCGTTGTAACAAGCAGAATATGTATGACCAACAAGGTCACCCAACGAGAACTGTTTGCAGCTCCAGCCACCTGCCTTCCGGCAATGCAACTCCGTGTCACGTTCCTCTCCTGCCTTGCCTGCTATTCGTGACCTGACCTAGAGGCAAGAAGCTGAGATGAAGAAGCCAACTAGGTTATAACCTGAGGTTGCTTCAAATGGAGGCTCTGCGGGGAAAGCACACTTTCTTTTGCAAGGAAGTTGAACCGAGTCAGTAAAAACAACCCTCAGAAAGCTGTACGAAGCTTGGCATGACAACCCAAATCATACATTTCAGGGGGGGGAGATGGAATATCTGTATCTGTGTTATTGCTTTCGTCCAAGGTATACATTAACACACAGATTAATTACATCAAATTTTATTTATTTATTTATTTATTTGGATTTATCTGTTGCCACTCCCATCTGGCTCGGGGCGACTTACACATATAAAACATGGTTAAAACCGCATATATAAAATACATTAAAAGGTACGTTAAAAGATCCTAAAACAATACAACAACCCGAATACACATAGTAGCGTGCTTAGTTTATATAAGACGTACCACGAAAGTAAGACGTAGGGGGACTTTTCGGGGGGGGGAAAGAAAGTAAGACGCTGTCTTACTTTCGGGGAAACACGGTAGTAGCAGGTGTCAGAGGGCCTGTAGTGTCCAATAGCAGAGGGCCTGCAATTTTAAAGGCCGAACACCTGTTGGAATAGCAAAGTCTTGCAGGCCTTCCGAAAGGCCAGCAAGCTGGGAAGACCGCAGACTTCTGGAGGGAGCGCGTTCCAAAGTGTTGGTGCAATAATACGGAAAGCTCTCCTCCGTGTTGAAGTCAAGTGGAAGGACTTGAAGCTTGGGATTACCAGAAGGTTATGTGACTCTGAGCGCAGTGGTCTAGTGGGACAATATAGGGCGAGGCGGTCCCTTAGGTACACTGGCCCCAAACCATTTAAGGCCTTAAAGGTCAATACCAGCACTTTGAAGGTAATCCGGAATTCCACTGGGAGCCAGTGCAGTTCGCGTAAGATGGTAGTAAAGTGGCAGCATGTTGGAATGCCTGCCAGCAGCCGAGCTGCAGCGTTCTGCACTAGCTTGAGTTTCCGGATCACCGACAAAGGAAGGCCAATGTAGAGAGCGTTACAGTAGTCCAGCCTTGAGATGACCGTGGCTTGGACCACTGTGGCTAGGTCGTGGCAGAACAGGTAGAGGGCCAGCTTTCTTGCCTGGCGGAGATGAAAAAACACTACTCTACTGACGATGGAGATGTGTATCTCCATTGACAGCTGGGAGTCTAGAGTGACATCAAGACTCTTAAGAGATGACGACGGACTTAGTGTCACGCCGTCCAGGATTGGAAGCTGAACCTCTCTCGTGCCCGGATGACCCAGCCAAAGGATCTCCATCTTAGCCAGATTCACCTTCAACCTACTGACTCGCAGCCATCCAGTGACGGCTTCAAGGCAACGATGGAAATGATCGGGTACAGATTCGGGTCAGCCCTCCATCCCCAGAACGAGCTGGGTGTCATCTGCATATTGGTGGCACTCCAGCCCGAAGCTACATACTAGCCGAGCAAGTGGTCGCACGTAGATGTTAAACAATAGAGGGGAGAGGATTGCCCCCTGGGGCACCCCACAAAGTAGGGTGGCACCCTCAGAGACAACCTCACCCCTCTTCACTCTGGAGGAAGGAAGACAGCCATTTAAGGACTGTCCCCCTCAACCCGGCCCCGGCAAGGCGGTGGGTCAAAAGATCATAATCGACAGTATCAAACGCTGCTGTGAGATCCAATAGCACCAGCAGCGCCGATCCGCCCTGATCGAGCTGGCAACGTAGTTTATCTGTGATGGCTACCAGAACCATCTCTGTTCCATGCCCTGAACGGAAGCCGGACTGGAAGGGGTCTAGCCAAGTTGAGTCATCTAGGTAGGACTGCAGCTGCTCCATTGCTCAATTTATGTATTATTTACCTATTTATTTTGCCTCTGAGGAACTCAAGCTGGTATCCATACACCACACACATTTCATCTTGCTACAAAACTAGTTGGAGACATAATGGCTGGAGCAAAGTCGCCGTAAATGGGCATGAACTTGAACCTCAGACTTATGCCAGCCATAAGGCAAACCAATGATGGGAAGATTGTTCAGAGGTGGTTTGCCTGGCTTTCCTCTGAGGCTGAGAGAATGTGGCTTGCCCAATGTCCTCCAGAGGTTTCCATGGCCAAGCAGGGATTCAAATACTGGTCTCCTGAACTGTAGTCCAATGCTTACACCGCTATACCTTGCTGGGTCTCTTTGATATTCCTACATGCAATGTTTGTACAGAATACGTCTTGAACTGTGAAAATTCTGTCTGTCCAAGATTCTTCTCATCATGTTTTTGATGCCCCCAAAAACATGTTTTTTGGATATTTTCGAATATATTTCCATATATTTTCCAGCCTTGATATTAGCTGAAATATGGAAAGAATGTTTTAAAGTATTCTAAAAATATGCCCTCAAAATAGGGTTTTGGAAATGAGAGGAATCCTGCCCAGGATTACCCATAAGGCCAACCTAGGCCATGGCCTAGGGGTGCAATCCGGGGGGGGGGGGCGCAGATCACGGACCAAAAGAAAATGTTGAAACAAATAAAAACGCAATGCGCATGGAGATGAGGAAGGAAGGGTACCAGATGTCCTCCTTTTCGGCGGCGCCCCTGCCCCTTCCTGTATACCAGCTCCTGCCTCTGCTATTGTTGCGCAAACGGCGTATGCGCAGGGGCTCTCGACACTGGCGTAGACGTCGACAGGAGGAACAATTAACTCCCTCGATGCCAACAGCATCCACTTGCTGGCTCCTTCAGTGCAAGTACAGGAAACTCCATTGCACAGTCTGCGCATGCCCTAACACCATGAAAGCTGGTATTCCTCCTCCAACACAAGAAGGAGACTCCTCCTTACTGGAGAGAGAAGCGCAACTGCCGGCTACGGCGCATGCACAAACTGCAGTACAGGAGAGAAGCCCAACGCAACAAGCCCCGGTATCGGGGAGAAGCGCGGCATCGGTACAGCTGCTGACTATAACGCATACGCAATCCCCGATACTGGGTAGGAGCCAAGTACCTCAAAACCCTGGCATCGGGGAGAAGGCTCCTCCCCCCCATGCCTGCATCCATAGTGCCTGCCGAGAAGTAAACTCCTGTGGCAGACCTAGCGGGGCCACACCGGGAGAGCTGGATGCGGGGCCCTGAGGGGGACGAGTGGATGAAAGGATGGGGGGGTGCAGTAGAGGTTGACTTAAAGGGGGCATAATTCCAAAGTGTGGCCTAGGGCGCAAAAAGGTGTTAATCCGAGCCTGTCGTGGTCTGGAAAGAATATTCTCAATTCAAGGTTTATTACTGCGCAGAATTTGCAAATGTTTCATGTGTGCATTTTCTGCACAGGAGCAGAAATACCGTTGCCTATACAGAAAACGTTGCTCCCTCCACAGAAATTGTCATTTTCTGTGCAAAACCACCATGTGTGAATTTTGTACAGAACTAGCCTCACTTTGCGAATAGGTTCTGAGGACTTGCTCCCAGCAGGAAGAGAATGTTTTTGCTTGCTTAGAACAGACATGCAGGGCAGAATGGCCTCGCTAATTATGGGTAGCATGAGGAGTTTGCTTGCAGCACATGTTGCAAAGGAATCAACCTTCTTACAACGAATCCATCCCAGCATTTTTGACCATCGTTGTGGTGTCCCAGCCTAGTTTGGTGTTCCAGCCTAGTGGTCAGAGACAGGCGCCGGGGGTCCCAGTTTCCCCGGATCAGAATGGGGATAATCGGTGGCCAGATGGATATGGGTCTGCAGATGAAGAATTAGCACGGGACGATGGATGGTTACATTGTGCCCGCTTTGTGCTGGTCTGTGAACGTAATAAAGTTTTGATTTGATTTGATTTGTTACATGGATCGTCCCATGCTAATTCTTCATCTGCAGACCCATATCCATCTGGCCACCCATTATCCCCATTCTGATCCGGGGAAACTGGGACCCCCGGTGCCTGTCTCTGACCACTAGGCTGGATGGTTACATGGATATTGGCCTAAAGATGAGGATAGTGATGAGTTCATGGAAGTCAGTTCTGAAGTTGATAGTGAGAGGCTGAGCGACCTTGATTCTCACGAGAGCTTCTCTACTCCCTTGCCAGATGAGCAGGCCGGGGAATGGGAGGATTCGGTTTCTCTGGATGATAGTACTGCACCTGAGGCTGCTAATGAGATGGAATTTGACAGGAGGGCCAGCATCCGAGCTTCTCGGAGAGATTGGGGCCTGAGAAAGGGGGTACGTTGGGCACATAGGAAATAGTTTCTTATATTAGATTGTGCCCGGGCGATTCTAGTCAGACCTGAAGCTACGTTTGGTTTGGAAAGGACTATCGTTCATGCCTCCAAGTTCACGGAACCGTCGGAGCGGTTGGTCTCAAGTTTCACGTTGACCGCCAGAAGCGGTTTGTCTTGTCTACGAACTCTTGCCTTGCTCAAGTACTTTTGCGTTCAATGGGATTCAAGCCAATTGGGCTTACTGCTTCAGAACTTCATTGGACTATTTTTGGATTTGCTTTGATTGCTTTATTTTTACATCTTTGGACTTTTATTTAGAATTTTATTCTAAATAAAATTACATTTATTGCATCTGCCTGGTGTGTGTGATCTAGGGGGGACTGCCAGCGATCTGAGGTGCAACAATCGTCACCATTTGGAAGGTGAGAAAGTAATGAGGAAGAACTCCATGGGCAAAAGACTGCATAAGCTGAGCGCACAAATGCCATGGGACACCATCTAAACAAAAAGTCAGCAGCTCCTAATGAGGCTTGTTAGTGATGCTAATCTATGTAAATGTTATTAATGGAGAACATCTATCTTTTATCTCCCACATTTGGTAATCAGGCAATTAAAAAACAATGACATTCCCGGTGGTTGTTCTCTGTATTTTCCCCCTGTTGTTGTTTTGTGTGTGTGTGGTTTTGTAAAAAAAATAGTGATCAAAGAGTCCACTAGAAGGGAAGGAAAAGTCCCTTATCAAAAGCTAGGTCTTGCCTTAGGCTACCAGGCCTCATTAAAAGCAGAAAAGCTCTGTTGATCACCAATTAACCTGATTTGTAGGAACTCTGATAAAGACCTCAAACAACACAAGTTTTCTTCACTCGAATAAATGAGACAGTTTATTGACAAAAATAAAAGCGTTAGATTCGGAGGAAAAGAGGGAAGGACATAAAAGGACTTCTTCAGATGTGGCGGCTGGAACACAAAGCGGAAGGTTGGCCACCTTGGTGGCACGCCATCCCCGCCAAACGAGGGCAAGGTTGGCAAAAAGCCCACGTAGGCAACCTCCAAACATCACAGGTTGAGGAGCCACCAACTCCGTTCTCGTCAAGCCCAGTCATAATAGACAACAGATTGCATTAATTATGGATGGATTTCAGCTCCCATATGGTAGCATGATGCTCCAGGTTGAGCGGAACATCTCAAAATCAGAAAGGGGGGGGGTGCGCAGAAGGAAGGCGCGGGTTGGGAAGGGGATCGTCTTTTTTAAGCACACACACAATGAGTTTAATAGGGATCATCTTGTAAAATATTATTTATTTGTTTGTTTCGCTTTCTTGGCCGCCACTCCCAGTGGCTCAGGGCGGCTCACAAACCAAGTAAAACAACCAACACATTACACCTTAAAACATCACATATTACACATTAAAAGAGATTGAGAGCTGGATATTATTTAACTAAACCAACTTAGGTTTCAAACGCCTGTCGGAATAGCCAGGTCTTACAGGCCTTCCGAAACGCCATGGGGTCACGGAGTGACCTAATCTCCGGTGGTAAGGAGTTCCAGAGTGTGGGGGCAATAATAGAAAATGCCCTTCTCCTCGTCAAAGTGAGGTGGTAGGCTTTGGCACTTGGGACAGAGAGAAGATCCTGGTCTTCTGATCTCAGTGATCTCACGGGACAATATGGGGTAAGGTGGTCCCTCAGGTACACTGGCCCCAGACCATACAAGGCCTTGAAAGTTAAAACTAACACTTTGAAGGTGATCCGGAATTCAATAGGTAGCCAGTGCAGTTCCCACAGAATTGGTGTGATACGATGGTTCACAGGCAGGCCAATGAGCAGTTGGGCCGCGGCGTTCTGCACCAGCTTAAGTTTCCGGGTCACCCACAGAGGTAGGCCAATGTAAAGAGCGTTACAGCAGTCTAACCTTGAGATGACCGTCACTTGGATCACCGAGGCCAGATCGCGACGGGACAGGTAGGGGGCCAGCTTCCGAGCCTGGCGAAGGATCTCGGTCTTCGATGGATTCACTCTCAACTGACTGGCTCATAGCCAACCAGTCACAGCTTCAAGGCATTGTTGGAAACAATTGGGTACAAAGTCCGGCCGGCCATCGATCCTCAGCACCAGCTGGGTGTCATCTGTGTACTGGTGACACTTCGGACCAAAACTCCGCACCAACTTGGCAAGTGGTCGCATGTAGATGTTAAACAATAAAGGGGAGAGAATGGCTCCCTGAGGTACCCCGCAACTTAAGGGGAGCCTCCCGGAGACCATACCTCCCCTCTCCACTCGCTGTCCCCGGTCCAGGAGAAAAGAGGACACCCATTTCAAGGCTGTCCCTCTCACTCCCGTCATGGCTAGGCGGTGGGTTAACAATGCGTGGTCTACTGTATCACAAGCTGCTGTGAGGTCCAATAACACGAGCAGCGCTGATCCCCCTTGATCCAGTTGGCAGCAGAGCTGGTCCGTGATGGCGACCAGCACAGTCTCTGTCCCATGCCCAATATGGAAGTCGGTCTGGTAGGGGTCTAAACCGGCTGTGTCATTTAGGAACTGCTGCAGTTGGCCCACTACTGCCCTCTCAATCACCTTGCCCAGGAATGGAAGGTTTGACACTGGGCGGTAACTGGAGGGAACCGTATGGTCTAATTTCGGTTTTTTTCAGTAGCGGACTCACCATTGCCTCTTTCAATCCCTCTGGAAACACCCCTTGCTCAAGGGAGTGATTAACTATTCTCAACAGAGGGCCACATAACCCTTCCCAGCAAAAATTAACAAGCCAGGAAGGGCACGGGTCGAGGGAGCAGGTGGTTGGTCTCGCTGCAGTCATGATCCTATCGACAGCCTCTACGTCCAGTTGAAGGAACCGGTCGCGAGTGGGCCCATTGAGTGGCCACGGAGTCTCGAGTTCACTCACTGTATCAACCGTGGTTCACAGTCAGACTAAACATATGGCCTTGGACTATATAGAGTAGGCAAAATAATTAGCCCATCTCACTCAGCATATCCTAGTACAACTAGGAGTAACTCTCTCCAAAACCTCTGGCCTTTTTGTAAGGTGGGAGGTGAGAGGACTCTCGAGCCTCAGAGGCTTCCTTCAAGCTGAAATCCATGCAAAGAAGGAAAACTTCTGATGTGATTCAAACATTAGATGAGTCGCACATGCTCACATACGGATGTCAGTAAATCAAGCAATGTCCTCTTCCACTCAAGGGCAAGGTGATTGAGAGGGCAGTAGCGGGACAACTGCAGCAGTTCCTTGAGGACATAGCCGGCTTAGATCCCTTCCAGTCCGGCTTCCGCTTGGGGCACGGGACGGAGACTGTGTTGGTCGCCATTTCAGATCAGCTTCGGTGCCAACTGGACAAGGATGGTTCAGTGCTGCTTGTGTTATTGGACCACACAGCAGCTTTTGATATGGTCAATTACAATCTTTTGGCCCACCGCCTTGCGCTTACTGGAGTTAGGGGAACAACCCTGAAAATTCTCCACAATCGGGGACAGCGAGTGGAAAGGAGTGGTTTGGTTTCCGAGAGGGCTCCACTTACCTGTAGTGTCCCTCAAGGTGCCATTCTTTCCCCTTTATTATTTAACATCTATATGCGACCACTTGCCGGTCTGGTTCGAAGTTTTGGGCTGGCATGTTATCAGTACGCTGACGACACCCAGCTCGTTCTGAAAACAGAAGGCCGGCCGGACTCCATACCCTCTTGTTTCCAAAGTGCCTTGAAGCCGTTACTGGTTGGCTGCGTGCCAGTAGATCGAGGGTGAATCCAGCAAAGACGGAGATATTGTGGCTGGGGCGCCCAGTTGGTCGGGAGGCCTGACTGCCTAGCTTGGATGATGAGGCATTATGCCCGACATCCTCACTTAAGAGCCTTGGGGTCGTTTTTGACCCATTGCTGTCGATGGAGGCCCAGGTCTCCAGTGTCAGCAAAACCGCCTTTTTCCATCTGCAGCAAGCTAGGCATCTGGCGCCCTACCTATCCAGAGATGACCTGGCCACGGTGCTCCAAGCCACAGTCATCTCGAGACTGGACTACTGTAATGCCCTTTACATCGGCCTGCCCTTGTCAATGATCCGGAAACTTAAGCTCGTCCAGAATGCCGCTGCCCGACTCCTCACTGGGACTCCAGTGAGATGTCACATAACACCCATTCTCCAGCAGCTCCATTGGCTTCCGGTCGAGCACCGGATCACCTTCAAGGTGATGGTGTTAACTTTCAAGGCCTTGCATGGTCTGGGGCCGCTGTATCTGAGGGACCATCTTTCCCCCTGTCAACCCCAGAAGTCACTTTGTTCCAAACAAATGAACCTCCTGGAAGTACCGACCTTCAAAGCAATCCGTCTCACATCGACCCGACGCAGAGCCTTTTCTGTAGTGGCGCCGTCAATATGGAACACTCTTCCTAGCGATGTACGGGCCATGCGGGACCTTCCCTCCTTCCGCAAGGCCTGCAAGACTCACCTTTTCTGGCTAGCCTTGGATTGCTAGGCCAGAAATCTCTTTTTAAGCTAGTTTAATATGTATGCTTTTACCTCTGTGTGTTTTACCTGATTGTAAGCCGCTCCGAGCCCTCGAGGCGTACAAGCCCAAATAATAAATAAATAAATAAATAACGGATCCCTTTGTTATTGGAAAATCATCTGTTTTGGGAGCATCACATATAATAATTGTATATTCCAGGGCTGTCCAACTTCTACCTGCCCAGGGGCCTGAATTCCGGTCACTGATGACCTGGGGGGCCGTAGGGTCTGCCCCGCCCCTGGCTCTGCCCTCTCCCCGGCGCCCTCTCCCCTTATTTTTATTTAATATTAAATATATTTAATTCCATCCTCCCCTCTCCCCTTATTTTTATTTAATATTAAATATATTTAATTCCATCCTCCCATCTCCCCTTATTTTTATTTAATATTAAATATATTTAATTCCATCCTCCCATCTCCCCTTATTTTTATTTAATATTAAATATATTTAATTCCATCCTCCCCTCTCCTTATTTTTATTTAATATTAAATATATTTAATTCCATCCTCCCCTCTCCCCTTATTTTTATTTAATATTAAATATATTTAATTCCATCCTCCCATCTCCCCTTATTTTTATTTAATATTAAATATATTTAATTCCATCCTCCCATCTCCCCTTATTGTTATTTAATATTAAATATATTTAATTCCATCCTCCCCTCTCCCCTTATTTTTATTTAATATTAAATATATTTAATGCCATCCTCCCCTCTCCCCTTATTTTAATTTAATATTAAATATATTTAATTCCATCCTCCCCTCTCCCCTTATTTTAATTTAATATTAAATATATTTAATTCCATCCTCCCTCTCCCCTTATTTTTATTTAATATTAAATATATTTAATTCCATCCTCCCATCTCCCCTTATTTTATTTAATATTAAATATATTTAATTCAATCATCACAAATACCCTTATTTTTATTTAATATTAATTTTATTTAATTCCATCCCTCCTCTCCCCTTATTTTTATTTAATATTAAATATATTTAATTCCATCCTCCCTCTCCCCTTATTTTAATGTATCCCATCTCCCCTTATTTCATCTTTAAATATATTTAATTTTATATTTAATACATGAGGGGAGATGGGGGGAGGGAATGAGGAGCCCCCTGAGGAGCCCCCTGCTTCGGCCTACCTTTTCCAAACGCGCAGGATCCAGGAGTACCCGGACGACGAGAGAGGCGACGACCGACTGAGTCGAAGAACGTCCTAATCGCGTCTGTGGGCCTCAGCGATCCAGTAGTAGAGTAGCCGAAGAGTATCGCAAGAATACACAATCCACACAGGATTTCGCTGTCAACGCCGGTGTGATCTTGCGTTGACAGCGAAATCCCGTGTGGATTGCGTATTCTCGCGATACTTGCTCCGAACCAGAAGTAGGGTTTTTTAAACTTTTATTATTTATTTTATTTTTCAATTTTTATTTTTTATTAAAAAGCTTAGGGGGGCGTAGGGAAGGAGCTGGGGGGCTAGCCTTGGCCCCTGGGCCGCCAGTTGGACAGCCCTGGTATATTCCTCTTGGCCCATCTCTATTTATGAACCGTTTCAAGTGACTCAGTTGACCAGGCCAGATGGAAATAGATTGGAAGTTGATGATACTTGTATTACACACAGCAGAATGTAGTATGTGTGTGAGATATATATATATATATATATATATATATATATATATATCTTCTAGCTGCCGGGCACAGAGTCTAGAGGGGTGAAGGGTCCATTGAAAATCAGAGAGATTAGCAACTCATCACATTATTTGTGGGTTATCAAGAGACAGAGGTAATGAAAGTGAGACCTATATCCTTGATCAATAAGAGTTTGACTGCATTTTCAGTTCATTTTCTCCTGCAGAGAGAGAGACAGCAAGCCTGCTATTGATCCCAATGTTAATCCATATCTAGTCTGGGCTCAAGCCTAGTAAAACAAGCAGGGGGAGAAAGAAAAATAAGATAATAAGCAGGAACTCTTGATCTTTTTTTATGATGTGCTAGATAAAGAGAGCGAGGGTTCAAGGTGGAATGCTTTAGGGTTAACCCTTGCTGAGAGGCTGAACTTGGAGAGTGAGATCTGCCCCGTGAAGAGAGCTTGTGTCTGTGTCGGGGGAAATCTATTGACAAACTCCGTGTGCTTTCGCTTCTTCTGACCTGAATCCCATTTGTTAGTCCCTAATACAGAAGGCTCTGTTGCATCAACAGTTGAACAGTGAGTCAGTGCATAGGTAAACCCGTCGACTGAATGGATCTACACTAGTTTGGAATTCCAGCCTGTGTCTTTTCTGCAGCTCATCATATACAATAATTTTATCTATTTTTTTTAAACAGTCCCACATCAAAGAGAGAAAGAGTAGCTTCATAGGTTGTTGTAGGTTTTTCAGACTGTATGGTCATGTTCTAGAACAGACCTGGGTGTCGGGGGCAGGGCCATTTCTGCAAGAGGAAGGGATGCCGGTGCCACCATCCCATCACGGGCTGTGGGGCTTGTGTCGGCAGACAGCCCGCCACTCCGGAGAACGATTGGAGGAGCAATGGCTTTGGAGTGCCTGCCATCCCGGGAGGCGATCCGGTCCTGCAGCGGGCGATCCGGTCCTGCAGCGGGAGCAGTCGGCGACCTGCGGTCCTGGCGACCCGGAAGACTTGATTGTCTTCCGGTCGCCAGGGCGATCAGCCGCTGCGGCGGCGGCTGGGTCCGCTTTGCCATCCTCTGGGCTGGGTCCATTGGGCCATTCCATCTTGGGATCCTTCCTCTCTTGAGGATGTCAGCCCCCATCTTGGTTTGCACCTTGTCTTCTTGAATTTCATTTTATTTTATTTTAGTGGTTTTTATTATTTTATAATTATTTTATAATAATAATATAATAAATAATATAATGTTATATTATATTATAGTTTCAATATATTATAATGTCTATATATACATACTATAATATGATAATTATGATATTAATACTAATAATATATGAATATTTCTTGATATATTAATATGTTAATATGAATGTTGTGTAATATATAGTAAATATAGTAAATAAATAAATAATGTAGATTAGAATGTAGTTCAGCCTTTACGTGCGGCCCTCCATAATATTTTTTGGCTCTCATGGGGCCCCTTGGAAAAAATAATTGCCCACCCCTGCTCTAGAATTAACTTTGTAGATAGAAATCCATTGAACTGCGATTCCAGGCAGGAGTGTATGTCAACTATACTCAAGGTGTCTACTAGGGGTGGTTGATCCATAAAAAATTGATTCTAAACTCGGGGGGGGGGGGAATCCCGTTGCTGGGTCGTTATGGAAATTATTACCAAAAAAATTCAATAAATTTTGTAATTGAAACGTAATTAATAATGAGAATTCGTTATTATTTTCCTGTTAGTACTCAGCAGGGAAGGAAGTGTGGAGGCTCGTCCGCACCTCCTTCCCTGTGCTTGGAACTAAAGCGCCAAAGCACAGGGTGAGCTATGGAAAGCACCAGCACAAAAGGCAAAGCTCTAGTCAAAAGCAAAAAATAACAAACACATCTAGACAGCATCAATCACAGCTGTGCATATAAAAAGATTATATTCTATCGCATATATGCTACAAACATTATATATACATAAATATGTCATATCTATACACTAGGTGAGGGCTTCTAAATAGATACCCAAGATAAAGTGTACATGTCAACAGTGAAAATTCACAAAAGGGTAAAGCCAATACATATAATAATATCACACAATCATCAAACAACACAGTAAAAAAAAACTCACAAACCGTACGAAGTTGAAACCATAAAGGGTCCAGGTCAGTTGTTATAAGTCTTGAGTAGTAAGTCAAAAAGCCTTGTGATTTCTTCCACGCTACGGGAAACCGGAAATTCACGTCTCCCGCATTGCATCCTGGGACCTGTAGTCACAAGACGGTGACTTCATTGAAGGCTGGCATTTGGGCTATTCTATAATTCAACTTTCTACACTAAAGTCCTATAGGATTATATACCATTATTTACCATTATCTACATTCATTTTGGCACATTTTGTGAGCCTTGTCGCTGGCTCATTGTTCATCGCGGCGGCAGCACTCCATTTCCTGATTGAAAGACAACATCCGCCCCATTGCAAGGGTGTCTGGGACCGGTAGCCCCGCCAGCTTATACACCACAGCGTCCTTTGAAGATTATACCAGCAACATTTTGTGGATTACCATAGCGTCAGCCTTCTTGATTTTTGACTCAAGACTTATAACAACTGTCCTGGACCCTTTATGGCAGTGTTTCCCAACCAGTGTGCCAGGGCACACTAGTGTGCCGTGAGCGATCATCAGGTGTGCCTTGGGAAATTGGAACCTCCAGGAGGGGGGGAGGGGAGAGTCAAGTGTGTTGAAGTATAAAAACCCTAAGAAACCTACCTCGATAAAGGCACAAAATTACAAACACCCCCCTCGCCACTAGTTGTCTACTTGGTCTCTCCCTCTCCATGCATTGGGAAGGCCCGCCTCCCTTTCCCCAAGTAGAGACCTCCTCTTCTTGCCTCCCCGGGCCTAATGCCGGATGGTTCAGTCCAGCACCGGACCCACCCCTCCCTCTTCCCCTCCTCCTCGGTGCGTGCGAAACCGCTCTCGGCCTCCCTCCGGCTCTCTGCCCACCGCCACCGCCTTCCTTCCTGCCTGCTTCGCCAGCCCTGAGGTGCCCACCCGGGCCACTCCGCTGACCCCCGAGGAGCTGCGAAGGTGGTGAGTGAGGCTCCTACTCCCCACGACCCTAATTCAAGCCTGGCGGGGAGGGAGGGGGCAACCTAAGTGAGAGGGAGACTGCTGGTCTTTCGAGCCCCCCCTCTCAGAAACTGTAACTCTCAAATGTCAAGGTTTATTTCCCCAAACTCCATCTGTGTTCACATTTGGGCATATTGAGTATTCATGCCAAGTTTGGTCCTGATCCAACATTGTTTGAGTCCACAGTGCTCTCTGGATATAGGTGAACTACAACTCCAAAACTCAAGGTCAATGCCCACCAAACTCATATAGCATTTTCTCTTGGTTATGGGAGTTCTGTGTGGGAAGTTTGTGTCTTTTTGCCATTCCTGCCAGGATATCTATGTTGTGTTCACCG
Source organism: Anolis apletophallus (assembly GCA_030556195.1). NCBI lineage: Eukaryota > Metazoa > Chordata > Lepidosauria > Squamata > Anolidae > Anolis > Anolis apletophallus. The sequence continues at coordinate 3,631,404 of JARBWK010000015.1, forward strand.
AAACAGGCCCAGGTTTCACACTGAGTGTATAAATACCTTTAAAAACATATTAACTATATGTATTACTGTGTTAGAGTGTCATTTTGTGTCATTTTGGTTGGTGGTGTGCCTCAGGATTTTGCAAATGTAAAAAGTGTGCCGCGGCTCAAAAAAGGTTGGGAAACACTGCTTTATGGCTTCGACTTTGTACGGTTTGTGAGTTTTTTACTGTGTTGTTTGATGCCTCCGCACTTCCTTCCCTGCTTGGAAATAAAGCGCAATGCCTCAGCTCTCAGCTGGCGAGAGGAGAAAGGGGGTGCTGCTGCCCTACAGTCTCTTCTCGCGAGTTGAGAACAGAGGAGGGGGGGAAAATGAACTAATAGTGTGCCCTTTACAAAAATTGGCGATCCCAGGTTCGGTTTTGAAACTTCACTTCTCGGTTGGGTGCCGAGAGTCGATATTATTTGAAAATAATTTCAAATACGAATTATTAACGGATTTCAAAGTATTTAAATTGGAGATATCCACCCCTAGTGTCTACAACTGAAGATCTGAAATGCTCCTAAATTGACCAGAGATCAGGGCCGGTTCGTCCATTAGGCGGACTACGCAGGCGCGTAGGGCGGCGTCCCTGGGAAGGGGCGACGTCACCCAGGAGGGGCGCCGCCGCACCCGGCTGCCTGGCGCCCGCAGCGCCCACAGCGCCTGCGCCGCCCTGCTGCCACGCCGGACAAGCCTCCACGGCCGGCCCCGCCGCCGCCACGCGCACCGCGGTTTTGTTAGGCAGCCTGGGGCTCCAGCCGCGCTTCCGCATGCATGGAGCTTTTGCGCATGCGCGAAAAGGTCCGTGCATGCGTACTGGCTCCCGCTTTGGAGCCAGTGCGTGCGCAGATTGGCGCATGCGCACTGGGGGCGGCGCAAAAAATTTTTTGCGTACCCCCCGGGAACAGCTTGGTCCGCCCCTGCTAGAGATGTCACGTTCAAACATTTCAGTCTCTTGATAATATGGAGGAGAAGACCGCGTTGCCTCCCTCCATTGTTTACTCAGCTATGGTTTGACTTCTTTTGCCTTCGTCACAAAAGGAGATTTTTAATTGTTCCATCAGCATTGTTTGCAACGTGTATTTTGTTTTGTTTTGTTTTGTTTTTAAAAGCAGGCAACAGTAACACAATTAATTCATTTTTCTAACGAACTATTGCAGTCTCTGAAGAAAATTCAGATAATACAGAGGAGCCTTATTTGGATCATAAGTATTAACACTAAATCTGTTTGCGCTCATTAAAGGAAATACAGTCAATTCAATTAATGCACATTAATCTCCGGTTGACATTAAAATCTACCAAAAACCAATATTGATAGAGATTATTAAAATGGAAGCATGGGGGGGGGGGAGGAGAAGGCAACGGAGGTGGACACCTCATAGGATTTCTTTCAAGGAAAATAATACAGAACAGTGTGGTATTATTATTTGAAATGCAGCGTATGTCAGAATCATGTTTTGGCATGATATAAAATACATGGTTAGACTATTTTGTAGTGCGGTCTTGTCTTATAAACATATCTATACCGTAGAGGTAGGAGGAACCAAGGCGGATCTCTCTCGAATCTGTATTCAAACCTACCTAAGAGTTATAATAACCAAGAAAATGGGGTGGGGGGGATGATGAGACCTAGAGCACATATTCCGCAATGGAAATCTCTCATGCTGCATGCTCAGGGAAAGTCACAAGCCGTTATGGTCACAAGCTAAGCGGGACTTTCTTAGTGCCAGGTCCCATTCTCTGGAATCCCATCCCAAGGAGGATCCTTTCAGTAGCTCTCAGCATATTAATAGCTGAGATTTTACATTAAGGTTGTGTTGCAAAAAATATGCATGTGGGATGGAGCATTTTTTTTCTAATCATCTTTATTTCAATAATTTTACAGACATACATAAAAGAGGGAATAAAGGATTGATAGTAAGCCTGTTTGATCCCAAAAAAAATGGTTCAATCTCGATGCTCTGGCTCGAACTCAGCCTGCGGAGGCTGGCCTTCCCATAGGAAGGCCACGCCTGTGTTTCCAGAAGGTTCCAAAGGAACCACACCTCTTTACAAGGGGAGGGGGGGGTCCCTTTCCTCCCTAGGGAGGAACGGTTGTTCTGGATGTAGGGGGTGCTGGCGCTTCGAATCTGAATTACTTCCAAAATTTTCTGGAAAATTTCAGAATTTCCCAAAATAATTCCAAAATTTCAGAATAACTTCGTTAATGGTGGCCACGCATGTTTACCCCAGTTTGGATGGGGATGTCTTCCCTCCGTGTCAGAACTGGGGCAACAGTGTGACCTTGGAGGTATCTACGGACAGTGACCTTGGAGGTATCTACAGGCAATGACCTTGGAGGTATCTACAGGCAATGACCTTGGAGTTATCTACGGACAATGACCTTGGAGGTATCTACGGACAATGACCTTGGAGGTATCTACGGACAATGACCTTGGAGGTATCTACGGACAATGACCTTGGAGGTATCTACGGACAAAGACCTTGGAGGTATCTACGGACAATGACCTTGGAGGTATCTACGGACAAAGACCTTGGAGGTATCTACGGACAATGACCTTGGAGGTATCTATGCACAATGACCTTGGAGGTATCTACGGACAATGACCTTGGAGGTATCTATGCACAATGACCTTGGAGGTATCTACGGACAATGACCTTGGAGGTATCTATGGACAATGACCTTGGAGGTATCTATGAACAATGACCTTGGAGGTATCTACGGACAATGACCTTGGAGGTATCTACGGACAATGACCTTGGAGGTATCTACGGACAATGACCTTGGAGGTATCTACGGACAATGACCTTGGAGGTATCTACGGACAATGACCTTGGAGGTATCTACGGACAATGACCTTGAAGGTATCTACGGACAATGCTGGCAATTCGGCTTAGAAATGGAGATGAGTGCCGAGTCCCAGAGTCAGACACGATTGGACTTAATTTCAGGGGAAAACCTTTACCTTTACCTATGCACTAAAAACACACGTTAAAAAATTGTACAGAAAACAAAACAAAAGAGGGAAAGGGTGACCAAACAATTAGACGTCCAAGCGGGAAAGTTAAACCAGGAGGTGCACAAGTTATTTGGAAATTCCCAAAAGACTAAACTTTACCAAAAGAAGCCAGAAACACTTCACATCTTGCTCTTTTAGAAGAAAAAAAATCATCATTAAATAAGAATTGAGAAAGAATGCTAGGGTCGTTCTCGTTTTTCTTGCTGGGGAGATCATGGCCATGCTTCTGAGTTGTCTCCTGTTCCCTTTAACGTGGTGGTCACCCTTTGCTTTCCATGGTGAGAAAAATAGGGCGAAAGTGTCAGTCCTTATCGTTTGTTTGACCTTGCCTTCCCTCCCCTCCACTTTTGGGGGGGGGGGCTCTATTTCCCTTATCTCCATAAATCCATTACTCTCCCTATCATAATGTGGCAGAGCAAACATCACAGCCAGCCAGCAAACATCACCAGAGTTAACTTGTAATCGTTTCTTGGCTCTCGCTCTCTTCTTCTTTTGAATATATATATATATATATATATATATATATATATATATATATATATATATTGCTGATTAGGTTTCAGTCTCTTTGGGCCATTATCTGATCCCACTAGTCACACTATGGAAAAGCATTCTGTTTGTTTTATGTGCAGCAAAAAAGGTAGCCTCAAAGTGATAAGGGGTTAAAATGTGTGCTTACTTATTTGGAAAGGGGCTGCTTTGAAGAGCCAGGAGAAGGCAGGCCTCGGCCATTTCCCACTGTGTAAACTAGTTGGAACTCTTTCCGAAAGAGCAAAAGTTTGCAGGGGAGAACAAGAAAAGCAGAATGCCTGTGATTATACGCCCCCAGAAGAAAGAAATAGTTTGAAAGGAAGGAAGGAAGGAAGGAAGGAAGGAACAGGAAGGGGGGAGGGAGGAAAAAAAGGGACGGAGGGAGGAAGATTGTTGCACCTCAGATCGCGGACAGCCCCCCCCCCCCAGATCACACACACCAGGCAGATGCAATAAATGTACTTTTATTTAGAACTAGCTGAACCTGGCACGCGTTGCTGTGCCCTATTTAGGAGTCTCTGCATGGCTGCGAACCTTTCCCCCTCGCTGCTCTTTCCTCCTCCGCCCCCTCCTCCTCGCCAGCTCCCTTGCCGCCAGGACCGTTCTGGCTCCGGCGATGTCCTCCCGATCCGGGCAGAGGCGGGAGCCAAGCTGCCCTTTCCCCGGGCACCTCTTTCTCCTCCTCTCCCTGCCCTCCTTCCACCAATGAAGGGAGGAGTGCGGGGCGAGAAGGAGAAAGAGCTGGCCGGGAAAAGGTCAGCTTCTCTCCCACCTCCGCTGTGATCGGGCGAGATGCGGTTGCGAGGTGGCGGAGGAGGCGGCGGAAGAGGGGGGGACGGTGGCGCCCTCGTCGTCGCAAAGCCCCCTTTTCCAGTCCCTCTCCCGGGAGCGGCTGGGAAGGTTTGAAGAGGAAGGAGGGAGGGTGGGGGGGTCGGAGTGCGCCTGCGCGATTGCTCTGCCTCTCTCCAGCGCTTGTGGGCAGCGCACAACGGGAGGCAATGGTCAGTTTTTGGGGGCTGTTTTTTGGGGGGGTTTCAAGGTAGGTAGGGGTTTTTTTGTGGTATGGTTGTACCTCGTGGTCTGGGGGAATGCGTGTCGTGGGATGTGTGTTTCTGGGGGGTATAGTTTGGCCATGTATAAAGGACATCCCACGACCACTCGATTTTTATATATATAGATAAGGAATAGTCCAAAGAGAGTAAGATGCAAGGCAATTCAAATCCGAAGCAAAAAGCAATCCAAAACTGTCCAAAACTGTCCCCATTCGTTTGTGGAGTCCCTCAGGGGGCCATTCTCTCCCCTCTGTTATTCAACATCTACATGCAGCCGCTTGCACAGCTGGTGCGGAGTTTTGGGCTTGAGTGCCATCAGTACGCTGATGACACTCAGCTCATTCTGAGGGTGGAGGGCGGGCCTGGATCCGTCCCCGATAATTTCCAACATTGCCTCGAAGCCGTTACTGGATGGCTGCGAGCCAGTAGGTTGAGGGTGAATCCAGCGAAGACGGAGATCTTGTGGTTGGGTCGCCCGGGTGGTGGGGATGTCCAGCTTCCGACCATGGACGGTGTGGTGTTATGCCCATCGCCTTCTGTAAAGAACCTGGGAGTTCACTTGGACTCCCAGCTGACCATGGAGACCCAGGTCTCCATGGTCAGTAAATCTGTTTTCTTCCATCTCAGACAGGCAAGGCGGCTGGCCCCCTATCTATCCCGGAACGACCTGGCCACGGTGATCCAAGCCACGGTCATCTCGAGACTGGACTACTGTAATGCACTCTACATTGGCCTTCCTCTGTCGGTGACCCGGAAGCTCAGGCTGGTGCAGAACACTGCCGCCCGACTCCTGTCTGGTACGCCAGCAGGTTGCCACATAACACCCACCTTGCAGGATCTGCACTGGCTCCCAATCGAGCACCGGATCACCTTCAAAGTGTTGGTTCTTACCTTTAAGGCCTTGCATGGCCTGGGGCCAGCGTATCTGAGGGACCGTCTTTCCCCATATTGCCCTATGAGATCACGCCGGTCCGAAAGCACTAACCTGCTAGCCATTCCATCGGCAAAGTCAGCCAAATTAACAGCAACTCGTAGGAGGGCGTTCTCCGTGATTGCGCCCAAGCTGTGGAACGCCCTCCCAGCTGAGACACGTGCCATCCAGGATCTCTTGCCTTTTAGGCGGGCGTGCAAGACCTATCTTTTCCAACAGGCCTTCGGCCTATAGGCCCGCCAATGCACAGCCCGCCGACCCTGTAGCATGTTGTAATGTTTTTTACACTGTTGTGCCTTGTTCCCGGCACGTTAGGTTTTAATCTACCTGTTTAGTCTATGTGTTCATTTAATGTGTTTTTAACCTGTTTTAATGTGCTGTTCATATCTGCTTGTGTGAGCCGCCCTGAGCCTTCCGGGAGTGGCGGCGCAGAAATCTAATGAATAAATAAATAAAATAAATAAAAATGAAGGCAAAGTGAGCTGGCGTAAATCCCTTGGAAAGCAAAGTTGCAAAGCAAAGCAAACCGCTCCTGCGGTCCTCATGAACTTGAAACCCAGGACCCAAGTCCTTCCAAGCTGAGCGTAGCTTCAGGTCTGACTAGAGTGACCCCGGCACACTCTAATAAAGAGAACTACTTTCTATGTGACCAACGCACCCCCCCCCCTTCCTCAAGCTCCAATCTTTCCAGGAGGATCTGATGCTCGCCCTCCTGTCGAATTCCTGCTCATTAGCGGCCCCAGGTGCAGCGCTGTCATGCTGGGAAACTCGGTCCTCCCTGTCCTCGGAATGTAGCTTCAGGTCTGACTAGAATTTCCTGGGCACAATCTAATAAAGAAAACTAAGTTCTATGTGACCATCGCGCCCCCTTTCTCAAAGCCCAATCTCTCCGGGAGGATCTGATACTAGCCCTCCTGTCAAATTCCTGCTCATTCGCCGGGCCAGGTGCATTATCATCATGCTGGGAAACTAGATCCTCCCTATCTTTGGAATGCTCATCCGGCAAGGGAGTGAAGAAGTTCTCGTGGGAATCAAGGTCACTGGGCCTCTCACTGTCTAACTAAGAACTAACTTCCATGGAGTCATCCTTATCCCCATCTTCAGGCCCATACCATGCATCATCCCAGGCTAATTCTTCCTCTGCAGACCCGTACCCATCGGCCACCCCTCATCCCAGATCTGACCCTGATCAGCTGGAACCCCCGGAGTCTGTCTATGGCTACCAGGCTGGAACACCACCAAGATAGAAGGGAGATAGAAGGAAAGAAGGAATGAAAGGAGGAGAGATGGCAGAAGGAAGGTGAGAGGGGGAAAGAGGGAGGGATGGAAGAAGGAAAGAAGGGAGGGAGGAAGGAAATGAGGGAGGGAGAGTAAGGAAAGAAGGGGTGGAGGGAGGGAGGAAAGAAGGAAGGAAGAAGAGAGAGAGGGATGAAGGGAAGGAGGGAGGAGGGAAGGAGGAAGGAACTAACAAACGAAGGGAAATAAAGTAAGGAAAGAAGGGACGGAGGAAGGAAGGAAGGAAAGAAAAAAGGAAGTAGGAAAGAAGGAAGGGAGAGATGGGGGAGGGAGGAGGGAGGGAGAGAGAGGGAGGAAGAAATCAAGGGTGAAAGGAAGGAAGGAAAAAAGAAAGAAATGACGGGAGGGAGAGAAAGAATCAAAGAAGAGAGGGAGGGAAGAACAAAGGAATGAAGGAGGGAGGGAGGGAAGGAAGGAAGGAAGGAAGGGCGGAAGGAAGGAAGGAAGGAAGGAAGAGGAAATAAGGAAGGGAGAGATGGAGGAAGGAATCAAGGATGAAAGGAAGGAAGGAAGGAAAAAAAGAAAGAAATGACAGGAGGGAGAGAAAGAATCAAGGGAGGGAGGGAGGGAGGGAGGGGAGGGAAGAACAAAGGACCGAAGGAGAGAAGGAAGGAGGGAGGGAGGAAAGGAGGAAATAAGGAAGGGAGAGATGGAGGGAGGGAGGAGGGAGGGAGGGGGAGGGAGGAAGGAAGGAATCAAGGATGAAAGGAATGAAGGAAGGGAAAAAAGAAAGACATGACAGGAGGGAGGAAGAGAGAGAAGGAATCAAGGAAGGGAGGGAGGGAAGAACAAATGAACGAAGGAGAGAAGGAAGGAAGGAAGGAAGGAAGGAAGGAAAGAAGGAAAGAAGGAAAGAAGGAAAGAAGGAAAGAAGGAAAGAAGGAAAGAAGGAAAGAAGGAAAGAAGGAAAGAAGGAACGAAGGAAGGAACGAAGGAACGAAGGAACGAAGGAACGAAGGAAAGAAGGAAAGGCTTCATCTTTCCTCCTATTATAAGACCTTCACTTTGACTTTTTTCCGTATCCTGGCTTCCATGAATATGATTATTACAGTGAAGACCAGAACAAAGGGACTTGTTTGCCAACCAATAAACATGAAACAAAAGTAAATGTGAGGAGAACGGATCCCTTTGGGTTTTCCGAGGTGAGCTTTGGTATTATGAGATTTTCACTTGAAGTCTTTCCTCAAACCACAAATTGCACTGTTTCAGGCCTACCACGAAAAACAAGGCCAAACAAACAAATGCCGTGATTTTACATGTGCGCGCACACTCGGGCCGCACTTCTATTTGGCTGTCGTCATATCTGATTAATTTGGGGGTACTTTATCATCCGCACGTCCTCTTTGATCCTTTTCTTCTACTTTTCCTGGTAAATATCGGAAAGAGAAGGAGAAAGGGAGCCAAACTACAAAGATTAACAAGGAGTAAAGAAAGTTTGGAGGCCTAGAGATAAGCCGAAAGAGGTTTTTGATGTGGCGAAGGCGGAAAAGGGAGCATGTGTCAGGGAACCGCAGGGCATTGTGCGGCTGTGTTTGTGCAGCTTACCTTGAGGAGGAAATGTGCATGCAAGCCTTGATCTGTAAGGCCCAGTTTGCAAACTCCAGGAACACAACCCAACTCCAACAAAGACGTATGGGCTTCCTACGAACAAGAGGTTGTTTTCAGACAAGTATCCCTTTCTCCCACCTTCGAGGAAGGTGATGGATCACATTACTGTTTGTAAGAAGATCGGTTGGGTTTCTTTGGAGGGGGAAAAAGATATCGTTACTTATGTGTTTAACAGATGCATAAGCTTAGCTCAGTGTTTCCCAACCTTTTTTGAGCCGCGGCACACTTTTTACATTTCCGAAATCC